>VSDK01028534.1:59031-119868 GCA_009767595.1 Symbiodinium kawagutii | reverse complement strand
GGGGGGGGGGGGGGGTCCCCCCTCATTAATCCGGGGCTCAGATTACCCATGATAAACCAACATTGGCCTGAAGCTTTTGTGTAGGAGTCCTTTTCCACTTCAGGTGGTACACACGTATCAAAGAGTTCGAGTGAAAAGAAAGCAGATCATAGATCGAAATGGATCAAAGGCATGTTGCGGCCGAGTGCTCATTGGACATAAGATGAGTTGACATGAGTTGATCCACAGAAAATTTTAGCACTTGGCAGCATGACCAGTCGATCAAGCTCATCTCGATTTTCTGATTCCCATGGATGACATGGAGGAGCATGGGATGACACCCCAAGCATAACATCTGTGGGTTCAGGTCTATGTCAGGTCGGTATCATCAAACAGGACGTGAGACATGTGCTCCACCAGAGTTGTTGTGATCCCTGTTCATCCTGATGCGTTCCAAGTTCTAATGTTTCGTCTGGGAATCCTCGGAACATCCCCATGGTAAAGCCATGGCCTGATACTGCCGACCCAAACGGAACCCAACGGGATCCTGTATGCGATTGTAGGCATGGTGAGGATCAGAAGGTTGCGAATCATCCCAGAAAAAGGATCTCGGCATAGAAATGTGCTTCAATTCCAGCTCATCCAGCAACCTGCCACACAGTGCTGCGGGAATTCTTTGGGGATGTTTCAATCACCTGCACTGGGGCAAGCAAATGAAATCAAGTGAAGCTGAAAACACGTGGAGGGCGATTCGAGGACTCAGTTATGCACGACTGAAGAGCAGAATTTGAAGCATCGACCCATAGCCATGCATGTGAAACGAATGAGAAACTAGTGCGCCAGATATCGAAAGATAAGTTGAAATCTGGTGAGCAAAAATGAGGAAAACAAACTAAACAAGTCTTAATTTTGAAGATTCAAAATATTTGAATTTTGAAGATTCCATATTTTGAAAATCATTCTTGATTCCAAAGATGTTTTCAATTTTCAAGAATGATTTTCAAGCAAAAGGACTTTCAGGCATCGGCTGCGCTCCTGGGAGATGATTTTCGTCGCAGACACCAGAAGAAAGATGTAAGTAATGGATGGATAAGTACCTTAACTTATGGTTAATGAATGATGCTGAAGGAATGATGGTCAATTAGTGCTTAATTCATGATCAGTTCATGGTTGATGGATGATTAGTTGATGTTTAATTATTGATCATTCATGATGGTCGCTGAGTGACTTGTAAAGGTAGGAAGAATAGATAATACTGAAAGGATGAGGATAGGAAAGAAAATGATGAAAGAAAACATCATGAACGAAGACACCTCGAAGGAAGTCAGGGGAACATTGAGACAAGGATCGAGGAAAGACCAGTGGAAGACAAGTGGGAGAACACGAGGGGGCAAACAAGCTGGAGAGGCCAATAGGACAGGAGACAAATGCAGGTCACGTGGACCCATGTGGGCGCAAGACGGTTGAAAGAGATATGAGTTTCCCAAGGGCGAGATGATGGGTCCACTTCCCCATGAGAAACAAGGTTGAAACATGGACAGGGGGGAAATTGGAAGATGGACAAGTGCAAAAGAAGAGTCGGAAAAAGCAACGGCGCGGTTGATATTGGAAAACAGTTGCCACGAGACAAGAAGTTTCAAGAACAATAATGACACAATAGATTAGAGTTGCCGTGTGAATAAGTGGAGGGTAATCACTGCCAACTTCACTAAAATTGTACATGGCCAACCATTCTCAACCATTCCCAACCCATAGTTTACATATCTCAAAGCACAATCAAGCATCATCTCTTCAACCATCAACATCCACTGCCATACCTCAACCATCAACCATGAACCACATGAACCACATGAACCACATGAACCACATGAACCATCAACATAACCCACCACCATGGCTCCCACTTGGTGCCCTGGCCATCGCAGCTCACCCATGTCCCATCCGCCTGATGGCGTCGTGGTCTGCGGGAAGAACCACCTCCCACTCCGCGGACTGCGCATCGGTGTCCCCCGAGAAGTCCAAGTCTTTGAGGCACAGCACCCGACAGCGTTCCACTGCGCCTTCTACTGCCGCAGGGCGAGAGGACACTGCTGCCGCAGGGCGTTTCTTGGAGGCCATGGCGCGGACCCAGCTGCGAGAGCTTCCACCTGAAAATCGTGGGATTTGCCAATGCCATGGTTGAAACCATGGTGCTGATTTGTAGCTTTTCTCCGTGGTTTACATTTGATCATTGATGACAACTAAGTTCAATGAAGTATATTGTACCAACTGACAATAGATCTACCATCATGAACGTATCAACAACCATCATGAAGCATCCCATCATGAAACATCATGAAGAAACCCGCCTTCAAACATGGGCAAACCTGGGTCCGAACAGCACTGAGCCATCACACCGAAGTGCCGCGCCAAGGAGAGTGTGGCATGCAGCGACCAATCCAGTGGGCTAAGCATGATGGTTATTGGTTTTACCACTGCCAAATCTATCAATGGCTATACCCTTATCTAACCATCATGCTTATAAAAGGCTTAAAAACAGCTAAAACAAACCAAAATGGTTGGATTATAACCTAATGTTGATGATAGTCATTGATTTTAACATCAGTAGTAAACACCCAAAAAGTAATCAAGCAATTAGCAATTGGTCTACCCTAGGATAGGCCACTAACCAAAACATGATTTTACAATCACCACAACAATCAAGAAACAATCTTGCCGCCGCACTTCTTATCCTTAATCAAGTATAATCAAGTAACTTCTAATTGTAAATACACTTGTTACTTGATTCATTAATTGTTGTAATCAACTGGGCAGTATGCTATCACTTGCAATTACTGGGCTTTACAAATCGGTGTCTATCCCATGATTGGCCACTTGGCACCAAGATGATCTCCTTGTTTGTTTTGGGTCTGGGTCATAGATCTTTTTGCCGCTCCCATGTCCTGAAACGCTGGCGACAGCGGTCGTGAAAAATGAAAGTCGCAAATCATGGTCCCAAGTGTCATGAAACGATCCCAAACTGATCCCAAACGATCCAAATCATGACTCCAAATCATTGATTCCAAGGTCATTGGCTCCGGCCTGTGACCGGCCGTGGTTCCCCTTCAACAGCGGCAAGCATCAGCCCTTGTGGCTTCGCAAGTCATTGCTCCCAACATTCATGGCCCGAATCATTTACTCTTAAAATTTACTCCAAGGTCATTGATTCCAAATCATTTACTCCAAGTATTCATCCAAGTATTCATGAGATTTCATGAGCACCCCTTGATTCCCCAGCGGCCGTTCTCCAAGTAGCGGCACGCCCTCAATGAGCGATTCGGATCTGGGATCTTCCAGGAGCAGCACCTGGCGCCGTGACCAAAGGTCTTCGCCGGCCAGACGTGACCATGGCAGCCCTGCCTGAGCCATGTGCATGTCACTGGCTTGCGCCACCATCTGCAAGCGAAATGCCTCAGCCAAGCATAGCTTGAGCATAAACAAGATGAAGTGAACCAGTATAAATGAAGAGATGATTGAAGGGAAATAGTTTAATGAAATAGCAATTGATTGAGTAAGACTGAATATAGGGAAATCGCAGGGAAATCATGAAATAGCAAAAAAAATGCACTAGATTAGATGAAGTCAGCAAATAACTAAAGTCGCTTCTGATTGGAAACATGTCACTTTGAGAGTGATGGATTCTATCGCCATGACAGCTGCCATGTGAACGTGGCAAACAGCTCGCATCGCAACATGATCACACTGAATTCGTAACGCAACACTGACCCTTACAACTGGTTTATATGGTGACTCACCAATGATGATCATAGTTAATCATGATAAATCTGGCCGACCCGCCTGAAAACTCCCACCAGTATCCAGGTTTACCCCCATGTTTCACCAACAAAACTATCAATTTCCGGATTTCTCCCGGGATTTTTTTGAGCAAACTTGGTTGGGGATTTGTTTTGTTCTGTTTGGGGATTTTTTTGGGATCCCGTGTTTGATGACAGTTGCCCTGCCTTCCTTGTTTTCCTATCTTACTTTCTTACTGGATCCAATCCTTCTTTCCTTCCTTCATGACTTCCTTCCATCCTGTTTTTCTGTTCTTCCTTGGTTTCTTCCATGGTTTTCTTCCTTGTTTCCTTCTTTCCTTCCTTCCATCCTTCGCTCCTTTCTTCCTTCCTTCCTTGCTTCTTTCCATCATTCTTTCCATGCTTCCTTCCATCATTCTTCCTTCCTTCCTCCCATGCTTGCTTCCTCCCATGCTTGCTTCCTTCCTTGCCTCCTTACTTGCTTGCTTGCTTGCTTGCTTGCTTGCTTCCTCCCTTCCTTGCTTCCTTGCTTCCTTCCTTCCTTGCTTCTTTCCATCATTTTTTCCATGCTTCCTTCCTTCCTTGCTTCCTTCCTTCCTTTCTTCCTTCCTTCCTTGTTTCCTTCCTTTCTCCCCTTGAAATTAACAAAAACTGAACAGAACATAACAGAACCAACAAAAATCCCTAAAAAAATACTCTCCCTTGCTATTAGGCAACTAACCGCCACAACTAACCACTGAAAATTCACGTGGGCACTGCATATTGACTAATCGCTACTCATAGGTAACAGTGGTACATACGACTTCGTCTCTGACTATCAATGCTTAGTTTGTTCATGGTTCTTCACAAACTAATGACCTGCCACAACTAAACATTGGTGGCATCCCCGAACATAGGCCCCCAATAAAATACATTCCCTTCATTGGTTTTGAACTAGGGTGGATCAAATATTAAGGGGAGATATCACCAAACATGGATATAAGAACATCCTGACACAAGAGTACAGAGACAGCGGTTTTATTCTGCTGACTTTGGCAATGCAGAAAGGAGAAGAGGTTTTGGCAGGAGATAGACACCGTTCCGTTCAGCCAGCTGTTCGGAATGCTGTGTTGCTTTGTTTGGCAACACTGTCATGTTTAAACATGGCATTTCTGAACCAAATTTTGTGCGTCAATTGATTGGAGCACCACGACTCAAGTAGTAAAATCATGCTTGTTGAGCAGCGCGTTGACATGCAGGGAAGTAGCGACTATTAATGTAGGAGCACATCTTGTACTGCAGAGCTGTCACCACCATGATCTGCATCACCCAAGGTAATCAGTGACCCATCGCCCAAAATGGCAGCAAAGGCAGTTTGTGTGCCCTGAACTTGTTGCACATTCTTGAGCCGGTCTTGAACTGCAGAACTGTCACCACCCCCATCTGAAAGGCCCCAGGTAACCACAGACCCGTCGCCCAGAATGGCAGCAAAGGCAAACCATGTAGCCTGAATTTGTTGCACGTTCCTGAGCCGATCTTGAACTGCAGAGCTGTCACCACCATGACCTGAAAAACCCCAGGTAACCACAGACCCGTCGCCCAAAATGGCAGCAAAGGCAGTTTCTGTGCCCTGAACTTGTTGCACATTCTTGAGCTGGTCTTGCACTGCTGAGCTGTCACCTCCATAATCTGGATCGCTCCAGGCAACCACTGACCCGTCGCGCAGGATAGCAGCAAAGGCGGTGTTTGCAGCCTGAACTTGTTGCACGTTCCTGAGCCGATCTTGGACTGCAGAGCTGCCACCACCAAAATCTGGATAGCCCCAGGTAACTACTGATCCGCCGCCCAGGATGGCAGCAAAGGCAGTTTGTGTGCCCTGAACTTGTTGCACGTTCCTGAGCTGCTCTTGAACTGCGGAACTGTCACCACCACCATCTGAAGCGCCCCAAGTCACGATCCTATCACCTCCACAGCACCACATTGCAAAAGCCTCGCTCGTTGCCACTACTTTTGGTTGCTGCACAAACGCTGTGAAGTGATCCCCATCTCGAATGCCTGCAGCTTCCAAAGAGTCCGTGAGGTCGGTCAGCGCATGTCCCGTTTCTGTGGCAAGCCTGAGGAACCTCCGTCCGAACGACTCCTGGGCCAGCACTTTGAAGTCCCTCACGGTGGAAAGCTGTGAGATTGACAGTTCTTTTCTCTTGCCACTTGGAAGCGACACGGTAACTTGAAGCATTCAGAGCTGGCTAGCCAAAAATAGGAAGGACTATCTTTATCTCCACATTTATATTGCAAGCCTCTTGAGCCACTGCAGCGGCACCATGCGCGATCCCTTTGTCTTGGACTTTCAATGCTGGGTTTTCGGTCATCGACTGAGCAATGAGCCAGCTGCTCTCCAGTATCAGCCAAGCCTTGTTATCTATCATTAACCAGCATTGGCAATTGGCAACAATCTATCAACTCTGATGAAACATTGGCTAACTATCGATTAACCATCAATCAGGCATTGTTTCCATGCTTCCTTCCTTCCTTCCTTCCTTCCTTCCTTCCTTCCTTCCTTCCTTCCTTCGTTGTTTCATTCCTTCCTTCCTTGCTTCTTTCCTTCCGTCCTTCCTTCGTTGTTTCATTCCTTCCTTCCTTGCTTCTTTCCTTCCGTCCTTCCTTCCTTGTTTCCTTCCCTTCTCCCCTTGAAATCAAAAAAACAACTAAACAGAACCAACAAAAAGTTGCCTAAACAAACACCCTCTTTCGGGGATCACATGGCGTCCAGGCACCGTGTCCGCAGCATTGACCTTGATGAATTCATCCCGCCAGAGGCGACGCGCTTCGGGATCCGCCCCCCCCAGCCGATGGCACATGACGTGGATGGCCAGGTACTCACGGAACTCCATACCTGGAAACCCAACACACATGGCCTGCTGTCAAACTTCACAATCTTCACAGGTCATGGACCAGGTATGGTTGAAACGTTTCTCCAAATTGATGTGTAACGAAGATCAACAAAACTGATCAAAGGATGAAGATGCAACAAAAACATCGAAGCATCTGCAAAGAAATCGTCCAAACATATATGCAAAGGTATCAAGAAAATTCAAGAAACATCTGGTTCAAACATATATGCAAAGGTATCAAGAAAATTCAAGAAACATCTGGATATCACGACGTGAGCTGTGCGAAATGTGCGAGTTTCGTCGCGCCTGATCCTCTGAAATCATCGTTCAGCTTCTCAAAGCCACTCAGGTCCAACCCCTGGTCATGGGCTTTCCATGGGGGGAACCCATTGGTTTCCAAGGGCCACGGCGGCCCCGGGGAAGCCCCAGGGCGAAACATGAAACACAGCACCGGATAGCACCGGATCAGTGATTGCAGCGTCTCAGCTATTTGACTTTTTCAAGTTCTTCGGATGTCGAAAGCTCCGTTTTTCTCGGCTCCAAATCTACAGAAAAGGGTAGCTGGTGGGGAATGGATGCAGATGGATCCATTGGATTCCATTGGCATGCCTCATAATGGCTTTGGTCAGCTCCAGACTCCCTGGCGCAACGCTTCCCAGGCCTTGTAGAGCGGATGTTGCAGCAAACCGTCAATGCTCAGACGGTCCCGAAACAGCTCCTAGATGTCTTGTGGCTGCATGGAGTTGCTTGTGGCAAAAAAATGATGGCTTCTTCCAATGGATTTTACGTATAGAGAGGCCATAAATCAGGACAAAACCAGTTCACTAACGTTTACTGTGGCATTTCTAGAAAGATCCATCAACTTCAACGAGCTTTAGCATTAGGGATTTCATATGATAGCTTCATGCGGTAGCCATGAGTATGAGGGCAACATCTCCATTGCCCTGCGAAATTTCTAGCAGCACTCCGCATGATAACTGCCTCGGTTCATGAAATAAGTTTGCTCCCAAACACATAGCTTGCCCACCATCAAAACTTTGGGAGTGCACCCTGGCTGTGCTATGTCGCCTTCCCGGTTCTTCCATGTTTTCCCGTGGCCGTCCAACAGCTCCTTGAAAGCATCCCTCCAACGAAGAAAGAAAGGATTCTGAGGCTTAGTGGCTAAGCACCAGCTCTCGACAAAATCTTGTCCACCCAAGGCATCCGTGCCATAGGAAGGGTGGAAGAAGACACAGGCTGGTCGCTGGTTGCGAGAAATGGCGTTCCAGCACATCTGGTCCAAACTTCCACACACCAGGATGTTGACGTCGAGCCAAACCTAGGTTGACAAGGAAATTGGTGGCTGGGAAGATGGAAGACAATTTGAATACAGGGCTTTACAGTAGACTGAGTCGACACACTTGAACACTACAAGCATAGACTACTTTCATTCTAAATACTTCGAAGTAGAATTTGGACATCTTTAGACTTGAGTTTTGAACTGCACATTTCAAGCGCTTCACTTTAACTCGTAGCCCAGGGGCGCCCCCGTAGCGGCTGAGAACCCCCAACCTGACAGCATCCGAGGCCGTTTGGTGCGAAGTCATATCCTGAAAGCGGTTGGGCAACTCGTCTTCGGTGAGATACTCCAGGACCGTGGACTTCTGCAGGATTCGGACCTAACGACGATCAAGGAGGGGCCATGGCCAGCGATGTGTCGCCGTAAACACCGAGCCGCCCATGATCTTCCCATGACATGAAGAACAAAATCCTCAACTTTCTGAAGAACTGCCCCTGTCCTATCCACTCCCCCGTTTCAAGTCAACTCCAAATCCCAGGTTTCCCAACCAAGTCCTATGAAACCCCAGGTTTTTTACATGAGCAAACACGAAAAAACATGAAAAAACACAACGCCCAGTGACATCCCAATGTGGGTTCAGCCGTTGCCACGTGTCCACACACATGCGGAAGAACTCGGGCAGTTGCTGGTGACCCTGCGCCCAATAGGCCCAGATGGTCCGAGGCTTTACCTGGTGGGTCACCGGGGGCGACGTGGTTCCCCGCTAAACCACCAGGGGGTGCAGGTCTGCTATGGGGCACATGAATGAAGTGAGATGGCTCTATGATCTCAGTTTATGACACTATTCTATGATCTCAGTTTATGACATCCTGGAAAAAACAATAAGCAACCAAAGCAAACCTGAAGCAACATGGAGCTTCTTTGGCGGTGGGAGAAATTGAAATTTCTTCACTTACATCCAGTTGAAGGATCACCATCGAAATCGGCAACCATAGGGAGAGCGTTGATTGATAAGGCACGCAAACCAGGGTTACTAATATAATATAGTGATTTACAATAGCTACCATAACATCAAAATGAAAACCATTTGCAACTGCCAACCTCATCGAAAACCACAGTTCTTGTCACATCCACAGCTCCTCAAAATGGCTGTCACAAGTGGATTCACGTTGGTGCGGGGGCCACTCAGCCTGTCTTGCCCAACATGAGCACAACATGACCTTCCTATCAGCAACCTGTTTATGCTTGATGTTGACTCCCCTGCATATCGCAACATCATACAATCATTAGACATCATGAATTAAACATTGTTAGCAGTTAGCCATAATCATCCTTACAGTAACCGCTGTAAAAAAAACTGATTAGCCAGAAAATGGATGATGCCCAAGATATTTTGAAGGGCGACTTCTTGCATTGCATCAACAAGTCTAGGAGGAACCCATTCCTCCGAATTTCCTGGCAATGGCAAGCTCAAGGTCGCCAGGCAAATCTGCGAGGAACCCACTCCCCCTACACATTCATGACCCTGGAAAGCCTATGATGTTATGTGAAGGAACCCAAGGCGGGTTTTTGCATAAGATAAGATGATTAGCCGATTGATAGAGATGAGGCGGATGAGATTTGCAAGATAGCTTGGGTTGATTGACAGATTAGATAAGATTAGATAGATTGATTGACAGATTGTTCGAAAAGATTGCTTGACAGATCGATTAGATAGATACATGGAAAGAACAAACACAATACATACAAATGGAGATAGAACATCAGCAGCCACCATCAACAATTGATAACGATCATTTTACAGCCGTTTACCACTCACTAACCATGGCCAAGCAACCATCATTAATTAACCATACAAACCACTAATTACCAACTATCGTTGCCAATGTTTGGCAATGTTTTGCCATCAGGAGCCAGCACACCAATTGACACTACTTGATTAGCCATCGATAATAGAATCACCAACCCATATTATACCAGGCAAGCAATCACTATCGTACCATACCTATCTCGCTCTCTCTCTCTCTCTCTCTCTGTCTAGCCCAAGCTCTTGCTGCGTATTTGCTGGACTACTATGCCAGCATCATTGCCTGACCATCGTCGCGGTCATCAACTCACCAAAGCACCCAACTCTTAACCATTGACACAAGCCTCAAACCAACGCCATAACCAACCATAGCCAAGCCTCAAACCAACCTCTGAACATCATGTTTTGACAAGCATCAACCCATATCAACCCATCCCAACCCATCCACCAACCCATCTAAACCCATCTAACCCCAACCACCAACCCACCCCCACCCGTCCCCACCCCATCCACCCGGGATCCGCCCGTGGATCCGCCGCCTCATCACAGCGCTTTGGGGCCTCGCGAGCGCCGACGCTCGCGACCGCGCCGCTGGGCGCCGAAGGCGCTGAAGGTGGAGCCTGGCACCGATTTGAGCTTCGCGAAGCGATGAGCTGAGGAGGCTGATCTACAGGATGATCGACAGGATGATCTCATGATCATGCGTGAGGCCTGAGGATAGGTTGATGAGGATGTGATGAGGATGATCTGCATGATGATGTTTGAGGATAGGTTGAGGGTATGGTGAGGGTATGGTGAGGATATGATCGGGATATGATGAGGGTATGGTATGGTATGGTGTTGAGGAAATGGGATATGATGGGGATATGCTGTTGAGGATATGATGAGGATATGGATATGATGATAGCTGAGGATAGTTGTTGATGGTGATGGTGGTGGTGGTGGTGGATTGTTGCTGGTTTTTTCCTGCTAGAATGTTGGTAAGTTGGATGGCGAGTTGATGATGAACATGGTGATGATAGTTGATGATATGGTGATAAGCGAGGTGATGATATGATGGATGATGTTGATGGATAGTTTGGTGGTATGTCTGCAAGAATTATATGGTAAAATCATGGTCAGATGATGGTGTATCTATGGGTATTTAATTTCAAACATGGTGAACTGATGGTAATTGATGGTGATACCGTCATCAACTGCGGATTGATGGACGTTCAATTGACGGTTGGATCATGGTTGGTGAACGGTTCAGGGATGGTGAGGCGGCAAATTGGTTCATGATGGTGGTTGAATCCAAGTCATTGGGTAGTCTAATGGCCAGCCACAACCGCCAACATCGGCCTTCAAAAAAGAAGCACAGCCAGGTGTATCAAATACAACTGGTCACCTTCCTTCCCAAGGACTTTGGAGGGGCCCAAATTTGATGAAAAGTACCCCGGAAATGAAGTGCAGCCAATGACTGAGCGACAATGTTTGAGCAATTTTCAATGGGGGGTTGTTAAAATGGACCGTCCACTACACCAAAACGGTAAGAAAATTCCGTTTCAAGCAGGGACAAGCGTTATTTTGCGGGTTCAGTACTAGACAGTCAAGGATTATGAGAATGGTCCAACTATAAAAATGTGTCACATTTATTCTGGTTTGGGCCCACTGGCGCACGAAAGTGCTCCTCACACAACCAGATCCTAACTCACACGGGGTTTTGTCAGAGCTGGATTTCAACAACTGGAAACGCCAAGCCCAAAAAAGTGTCACATCAGCTCCCTGAACCACAGTGAAGCGCTCACCTTTGCACAACTGATCACCTGGCCTTGGGTGCTGCGTCATCTTTAAGAACCCCCGCCCGGCCGAGAGGACCATAGCGCCAGTCCTCATCGCCCTCCACTTCCTCTCCGTCATCCATGACTCACAGGGCTGGAGCCAAACAGCAACGCGAAGATCGGCCATGGCATACCTGGGAAGCCCAGCTGAGTTCAGAATGTGCTGGGCACATCTGGGCACCTTTTTTCTACCGCCAGAAGTGCTCATCCCAGCTGCTGCAGCAGCATGCATCGATAGATTCCAGTTGAAACATGGCCAATTGATGGAATTCCGCAGTGCCGATCTGGAACTTTGGCATCCAAATGTGTTGAGTTGACGGATGCGCTGGTTGATCGAGGTCGATTGCCTTCAATCAAGCCTGTTGAAAGGTGTGGCGAAGGAGCCAAATCTTCATCTGGTTGGTGGTTCCATCATCCCGTCATGAAAAACATGGTCAACCAACGATTTATGAGTAGATACTTTGGAAAATCAAAATAGCAAATGATTGTTTGACTAACGGTCGCTTAGGTTGCTTAGTAAACAAAATGTGTTTACAAAACTAATATACTAACAAAATGTAATATACATGTAATCAACCAAATCCGAACCACCAACCAGTCGTCGTTTTTGCTGGGTCCAAAGGCACGTCCTGTGGCACACCATTGCGACAGTGGAAGGTCTGCCGCTGGTCCTGCGATCACGAGACTGTCAGAAGGGGCCCAGTGGCGAAGCCGTCGCTGCTTTAGGGCAGGAACCCGAAGGAAACTCGCAGGGACATCAGGGACATGGAACAAATCTGGTACCATCAGCATCCCCAAGCCACACAGTACCGGTGTTCATGGGTACGATGATGGAACATGATGGAAATATGAAGTTGAGGATTAGCACATTTTTGGTCGATGTCATGAGTATTCTGGCCTCATGGTTGCATGGCAACAATCCTATCAGGACGGAACCATTCCCAAGCCTCCATGGATCTCTAAGTTTTGCGGCCCCATGCTACCGCGTTGAGCACCTCAATCGAACTGGGACAACGACTTAGCCTCACAACTGATTCACAGCATCCGCAGCCCACCTGACCTTCGTCTCCAAGAGTTTCGAAAGAGCACCAGGCTTTGACATACCACGAGGCTGGTCCGGTGTCATCACCTATAGCGGCAGTTCAATGGTCATTGCACTCAGTGTCAAATCGTTCACTTCCCTGGGTCAACCAGCACAACCATCAACCATCAACCTGACCATTGCTTTGTCGCTTTGCCCACCCGTTCGTACATTTGGTGCTCCCAACATCTCCCAACGCATCAAGAAACGAAGAACGGATCAATGTGGATGGAAGAAACCGATGAACAAATGATGAACAAATGATGAACATGTCTGGAAACCGTTGGATCACAAGCGCATCTTCTAGAGCAGCCCTCGGCACCGCTGCGTTTTTCACCGTCGCGCTCGTTTGGCCGCAGATTCTGCAGCTTCTTCATCGATGTCATCCGAGGCATGTTTGATTAAGAAATGATTCCAGGAATCCTCCAGTTCTTGTCTCCAACCAGAGTTCCACGCCTTGCACCTGTCTGCACGAATCTCTTCTTCAAAGGGAATGAGTTCAAGCTTCATCTCTTTTTTGAAATCTTGGGTGAATGCACGCTCTTGCAGAATCCGGCAAACTTCGAACGCAAGGTTGGCATGATTACTGGGGCCCAGAGCGTGAAGAAGAAATCCTTCGCCATCACGTCGCACAAATTGCCCCAGTTCTTCCTCACACAACCTGGTTGGTGGTTTCGAGCCCTATGAAAAATATTAGTCAACCAGTTATTTCTTCATGACTAATAGGGGAAAATAAAAAAATGCTGAAAAAACCACCCAGTTATTTCTTACTAATAGGGAAAATAAAAAATCTTCAAAAGCACCAGCCAGCAACCAATGATAAATCTCTGAGCAATCGTCTCGTCGAAGCTGACTCAGCATTTGCTGCCAGCCGGTTTCATCTGCTGGGCCTCGAGCATCTGGAGGCCTCAGCTTTTGCCTCAGCTTTTCAAGATGCCTACGTTGCCGTTCGGTCGTTTCTTCGGGCAGCTCTGGGCATTGTTGGAGCAAAGAATTCTGCCACGCGAGTGTTGGGGATTCGAGGAGCTGTTTCATCAAGAGATGCATCCTCTCATGCATCTGATCCGAAGGGTTCTCAGGCACCGGCACCAGCTGTTTGCACGCCAATCTCTGCTGGATGCTCAAACGCTTCTGAAGTCGATCACCGTGGCGTTCCAGGGCTTCCTTCTGGTCGCCTTGGGGAAGTGTGGTGCGTCTCTTTGGATCGACCACACCTTGAGTCACACAGTGGACCTCTGAAGCCGCTGAAGCTGCTTGGGGATCTTCAGGATCGTTTGGGACATGTGAGTTGCAGGTCAGCAGACCTGAGGTGACAAGGGCTCGGAGCAAGATTCGTGCTCCCGACTTGGCGGCCAACTTGTGATGTCCTTCATTTTCTTCTTCTGCCTTTCCAATTTGCACCAAGTCTGCCAACGACACATTGCATGGTGTTGCGCAGTCCTCGCAAATCTGCCAGCCATGAGGCAAGTCTGCCAACTTCAGGGCGAACATCACCCCACGGAGCCGCTTGCGGACACACCACGATGCAACGAGCCCGGGATTCCGTTCCAAAAGGCACAAGTCCATGAGCCGCTTGTCTTCATCATCCAGTGGGCCCTGAAGCTCATGCGCTTCCATGGCTGCCAAGTACTTCACCGAGATGCTGGGATTTGGCGAGCCCTTCTTCCGTCTGAAGCCCTGCTGTCGCCTGCGGCGATTGCGCAACCACTTCCTGTGCTGCAGCACGTGGCGAAATTGGCCGCCGGGGTCTTGAAACTCCTCTTCGTCACCTGCGCTAAACTGGTGTGGCGAACAACCGCCCCAGCATAAAAACTATGAGTCAGCCAACCATTGGTCATGGTTTTGTTTTTGAATCTACATTTAGGAAAATGATAAATATGTCATTGGTTGTTAATTACATCTAGGAACATTGTTAAGTGTGTTTTTTTTCTATAGTTACATTTGGGAAAAATAGATGTCAATGAAACCACGAGCCAAATGATACTCCTACACTTGAAATGGTCCAAATGATTCATGATGGTTGGTTGGTCGGTAGTTGACATGAGTCAACACGTGCGTTATTACATGCTGAAAACGCAACAGAGAATTAGTGGTCTCTTCCCGTGAATTCTTGCTACCTGCCGAGTCGCGACTGAAAGGTTCGCGCAGCGGAGATTGAAAAAAACCTTTGGTGAAGAAATGGTCAGGTAGTTATCTTTGTTCTACAGTTGTATGAAACAGTTCAGCAAATCAGTGTTGCTATGATTTCAATATGCACCAGGATCTCAACACCTCGTGGATCATCATGTGGCTATGGGTCAGTTCACCCTGTACCCCTGGTTCCCCCATCATTAACCATTGTTTTCCCTATTTTTGCAAGTGAAGGTTGGTGATCATCCCCCACGAAATTGGTTGGTTAACTGCTTGACCCAGCTCGCCACCTCATGGTGCCTGTGAGCCTGTGAGCATGTGAGCCTGGATCAACGCCTCAACAGCTCCTAGCTGCGGCCTGTGTCACTCAACTCAGGTGCGTTCTCTTCAGCTTGGTCGAATGCTGGGAGCCCGCCAGCGACCAAACCACAGGCTCTCAAGATCTGAAAAACAGCTTGTTCTTCGCACTGCAGCCAACTCATTCCATGCACAGTGGCGTTGTCTACAGCCTCATCCTCACCTGAAATCCAGAAATCAGGAAATGAAAAAAACACTTAGTGGGTCATAGTGACAGAAACACTTACAGTAGCTGTTTTGAATGTTTTTTTAGATAGAATGTCCTAACCAATGCCCCAACCCAAACCCACAAGCTTGGTATGCGGAGCGTTGTGGGGCCCGTCCCGTGCTGTGCATTTGTTTTGCAGATTTATGGACAATTCTTCTGAGTTTCATTGTGTTTTCTTGCTGTTCATTCCGAGGGAATTGGGTCTTTGATTGGCAGTTTGGTTGCCCAGGCAAGGCCAGCAAGGTTGCTCAAAATCATCGGAGAAAATGAAGTCGTCGTCAATGGTAGTCGTCGTCAATGGTTGGTTCGTGATGGCCCTGCCCCTACTAGTCTTTGAGTCACTGGGTAATGCCGGCCATACATCTGAGTTGGAGACACGGAACCATGGTCCAAAATCCAACCATTGAGTATGGCCATCCAACCGCTATTGGGATGCCCTAGATGAAAAAGTTCTGAAATGTACACGTGCAACCATCATTGACCATGATCAAGCATTGGTCAAGCATGAATTCACCGGCATCAACCATTCTGGAATCCATTTCTTTGATGAATGCCAAATCTACATTTCAAAAACATATGGTGGCTTCTCAGAAAAGGGAACCCCCCAAATCATCCACTATATTGATCATGCATTTAAATAGAAAATCAACTTTGGAGTACCTCCCATTAAAGAAACCACCATTAATTTGCCATAGAAACATCATCTTGAGCACTTGTCCCATCACCATCAAAGTGTGAAGAGTTCAACGGGAGAAGCGAAATGCTCGATTTTGCATACACACATGGGCGCTCACAAAGGGCTATGCCAATGATCACTCAAAAATACTCGTTACTAATCGTAGACACTGCTGAGTTGTTGGATGACCATCATGAACCATCCAAAATTGCTGGCGAAATCGTGCGGTGGCGAATGACGATCCGAATCGTTGTCCGGCGGCTTCTCGGGGATGAGAACTAATGGTGCTATGGGAGCTTGACCACGAGCTTCAATATCAGCCAGGCACGACAGCTCGAACTTGCCATTGCTGTGTTGGATCCTTAGACGCTTCGGCGGGCGAAAAATGTCGGTCTGCCTGCGTTAAGGGAGCTGTCCAAGTATCTTTGCAAATGTAAACTTGTGGCTGTGCGCATGTGCGTCTGTGCATGCCTATGCGTCTGCGGGTAATAACACAGAGTAAAATAAAATATGATGTAATGTAATGCAATGTAAACTATGTATGCATGCACGTACGCATATAGGTATCTACAAAACTAGGTATTTCTGCAAGCGTGTATGTTCGCATAAATGCACTTTAAACATGTCTATATGTTGCACATGCACTAGTATATCCACACATCACACGATTTATATGCACACACTAGTCAAAACGTAAGTGTTGAGCCTGCAGGTTTTTATCAGAAAATGATTGAGAGATTGCAAGCCCGTTATATATTAACAAGTGTACGGAGAAATCTAGATCAAATAAAATTCATGTAACTTGATGTCTGTGCTGACCTTTGAGTCCAAGGTTCAGTTGAAGTTCGTACGCGTAAACATGTTGAGAGACCACAAGCGAATGAATGTATGTGCACATACAGTTTTGTATGTTTGTAATGTGTACCGCACTTGCACCACAAAGATGTATCCACACCGCAGTTGAGCAAGTGAAAGAATGTCCAAGGCAAAGAAGCAAAAAAGCAAGACTCGAGAACCAAGAGAAGTCATGAAGATTCATGAAAAGTCTGAAAAAGAAAAGCCAAGAGAGAGAGAGAGATAGAGAGAATCAAAAGAGAATCGAATGTCCAAGGCCAAAATGCAATTTTAAAAAACACAGCCAAAAACATCAAGAACACAAAAAACTGAAAATTAGAAACAAACTCGATTTTAAAAAAGGTGACAAAAGGCATACCGAATCATGCCAGGAAATCAAAGAACATGGAAAACAGAAACAGCGACGGAGAAAAGCAAGTGGAACCAATGAGGATAAGTTCATGGACGGTGAATCAAATACAGCTAACGATCTTCATCTTGATAAGGTTAGATGCCAACAAGAATGCAAAGAAATGAGCCGCGGAAACCATCTCTTTTGCTGGGATGATCGGGCACGAACCATCTTGATCCCAAAAGAACTTAAATAGAACAGCCATTCACCATCATTCACCATCATTCACCATCATTGACTATCATTCACTATCACTCAAAAGTTCCCACAGCAAGACATATATTCAATAGGACCTCCGGTAGGACCTCCGGTCGGACCTTCGGTGGAGCCAAGCATATCCAAGCATCAGAGCAATCACTCTCACGTCCCGATACTTGCCTTGAAGCTGGTCCACATGCCATTGCAAACCCCTTGACTCGGTCAGGGACTCGGTCAGGTCTGCTAGTGACAACTTCTTTTCAAGACCCTCCGCGAAGAGGATGTGGATGTCACCTGCTTTGCCCAAAGCGACCATGGCATAGGACTTGTTGAAAGCAATCAGGTGACTTTCGATGAGATCCCGAAGTTCGACGGCCAGAAGGGACCACAAAAATGGAAACAAACTGCGACAATCCGCGTCGCTCTTCAGGGCTGATAGCATCGCGTCCAGCATCCATTGCTTGCGAATTTCCGGAATGCCTGAGGGAACTTCATCCCCCAAGGCATGCAGCATGCAACCAATGAAGGATGCCACTGAGGCCTTCAGCTCCAGCTCTGGCCTGGCCAGGGCATCTTCAGTTGCGCTCAACGGGCTCTCCAACCACTTGGCGCGGGGCCCCGTGTTGACCATCCAGTTCACAAGTGCCACAGCTGAGCGCTGATCCTGTGCATCGTTCAGGACCACAGAAGGAGCTCCCACGGAAACATCGAATTGGCGAGAACGAAAATCCGACCCATCACTGTGGAAGGAGAATCTTTTACCTTCTTCATGGATAGATTCTCCCAAACCCACGATGTCATAACCTCCGAGGCATGACAAGTGCATCCATCTCGTTCTTTCCCCCCGGACCCAATCGACTTCAAAGTATCTGTCTTCGTGCAGCGGGTAGTTCCATTCGAACAATTCCCCGCGCTCCGGTAGAGCTACTTGTTGCAAAGGACGCATGGTCCGTAGATCGAAGACTCTCACAGTATGCCATGGCAAGGACGCCGTGACAGCGACCTCGTAGGGTCTCCAGGGGCAGGGGGCAATGTCGCGGGCGCGACATCCAGTCCAAAGTTCTTGGGCATGGGCTTGCCTCAGGTCCATCAAAACCAGGTCCTCCTTAGAGCTCGTGAGGAGAACATCTTCCCCAGCCCACGCACCACAGCAAGCGCCTTCGATCTCGGTGCTATGGGAAGTTTGCAGATCGGGAAGGCTCAGGACCTGTATCTTTCCGCTTCGGTCGATGAGTGCCACTTGGCGTGGATGCGAGTTCTGCGGCAGTGCCATGCGGATGGCGGGGGAGATACGCTTGCTCTCGAGAGATTTGAGGACTTGTGAGTTGTGAAAATCTCGTTGCAACACATGCAACTTCTGAGGCGTTCGCAGGAGAATGGTGTCACCCGCGGATCGAATTTCCTCTGCCTGTCCCACGCGAGTCTTGGGGCTGATCTCGATGGGTTTTTTGAGGTTCACAATGAGGCATGTCTGTGGATCGAGTTCTGCGGCCTCGTTGTTTCCGATGAACAGCTCCTGATTGGAAAGCTCGAAGCTGTACAGTTGCAGTCGGTCCTTGTACCAAGCCACGATTTCGGCGCCAACGCTGCTTTGGGTTGGGTCCATCACCTTGGTGACAAGTCGTCTGGGCGGCTGACCTCCCTTTGCCCTGACCTCTTCGTTGGGGGTCTTCTGGTGGTCCATCAGCTGGTACTCGAGGCGCTTGTTTCGGACTAAAGTCAGGGGCCGGGCACAATTCTTCAGAGTTTGGTTGCCCAGCCAGGGCACCTGAGGTGGTTCATCAGTGCACTTGTCAACTTCCTGCCACCCTCCACCTTTGCCATCCTCACTGGCCCAATGGAAGCCATCCGTCCCGTCCCAATCATCCACCCATTCAAATTCGAGCCCCTGATCCTCTTCCTCCTCTTCCTCCGCATCATCCTCATCCTCCTCATCTTCCTTATCATCCTCATCATTCATTGCAAAAAATATGGGTCTTGAGCAGCAATGCTCCTGCGGGCGATGCCTGATTAGGCCTCTCAAAACTATTCAAGACATGCTTGGCCTTGACTTCACGACTTCAAACCCAACATGTTTGGCATCGAAAAAATGGAAAAAACGCAAAGGTAGGAGTTGCTTTCTGGGCCAACAAACTGCAACTGCAGCTTTGTAGAGGTCAGATTGCTCAGCCAAGTTGCATGAAATCCTTGTTGACATCGAAAAACCGTTGTCCTTGGTGACCGAGTTCATCACCAAACATGCGGCCACAAGCTTTGGAAAAAACATCAGCCATGAAACAGGCCATGAAACTAGGCAAAGATTCCACACAGAACTTTTTCGTTGGTCTCGAGGCTGCGCATTCGCGCTGGAAGGATGAGCCTGACATGAAGTAACTATCCCCATAATATCGCTGGAGATTTTTAAAAGTTGAGGGGTTACCACCAGGGGTTAGGGAAACAAGTCTCTGAAATACAAAATCCCTTTCTGGATCTACCTTTCTGGATCTACAAACCGCAGCTTGGAGTGGTGCAATGAATCATGATCCATGGCTAAACCCCAACACGGACCCATGGTTGTGGCTCAACCATCCAAAAACCTATTACCCCAATTTACCCCAGATTAAACTAAGCATCAATGAACTAAGCATCAGTAATCTACCCATTAGAGGCCTGTAACTATAGTAAAAACTAGCTATCAGTGATCTGAGCTAGCAGCTAGTCACCAGCTAGTCACCGATGAATTGCAGGAATCGGGGAAACAACTCATGACTCATGCTGAAAGCTTCCATGACATCAACAATCATCAACATGTCCCGATGAAAATGGTGGATTGGCGGTGACTTGCAGACCGCAAAGGTACCTCCACTTCACTCTGCCGTGGCGCCGGTCACTCCAAGCTCCAAGCAGCGTCAATCACGAGCCTCGGCAGTGCTGGACGAATCAGCTACTGACACGTAGATCGAGCACCTCAACTAAGGCACCATGCATGGTCGCAACAGGGCAGTAACGAGGAAGGTCTCACTGAATTAATTTCTCTGTCACCAAATATCCTCATCTCGCGCCTCTGGATCAATACCCGGGTGAGCATCCCATGACTAAACGGAGTATTCCTGTGTGCCAAATGTCCACCCAGATACGACCGTAAGGCTTTGGACATCAGAAGCCACTTACTCATTATGTTCACTACTGAACTGGGGATTACTGTGAGTGAGTTGCACTTCAAAAATTCGCACCGTTCCACACGGTTTCCACATTTCCATTTGAACATGGTTGACATAGCCAAATGATTTGCCCATCTCAGAACCAAGGAGACCAACTTGGGGCATGACATGTCGTGCTCACAACTTCGCTCCTGTTTTCAATCGATGAGATCCTCTTTGGAAGAGAGCCAGGCTCCGCGAAGCCAGGGTGCCATGGCCAGGAACAGACTCATGGTGGCCCTCTGGGCGATACAACGATGTAGTTACCAAATGGCGGGTGAGCAACGTTCCAGAAGTCCACCAGAGAACACATCTCTTGACCACTCTGAGCTCCGCATGTTTCCTTGTGAATACTTTAGAGACATCGATTCTTGAAGAAATATGCATATACAAACGGATATTAGCATAATAAGTCCCAAGCACAAGTCTATCTATACGATTCCATGCGTAAATGCAAATCTCTCTCCATCGCCTTCTTAGGGACTCAACGGGACTATGCGAAAGGCGAGTGGAAACAACCGCAGGAGTACGTATGCCCCTATTTGTTCACCAAGGGGACAAGGTAGCCATCGTGAAAACATTATGACAAACCAGCCGGCTGCGTGGCATGATGTCACTTGTAGACTTAGTCTGATTTCAATGCTGATGAATGAATTCCACACGGAACACGGACCTAAGCCAATCCGAGGTCCCAGAGAAGTTGGTCAAGAGGTGCTTTGAAAGGGTCCCATTTCCAAACCGTTTCCATGAATTTCGGTTCATTGAATCATTGAATAGCCATTTCTACGACGCAGCAATCGTGCTTCTCAGCTGAATGCTGCATCTAAAGAACCATCAAAAAACAACAAAGTCGGAGCGGCATCTGGCACAATGATGCACAATGCATACGTAACCTTGAGTCTGAAAAACTACCAAAGTTGTTGACAGGAAAACATAGGAAAACATCATTGACTTCCAAATGACTATATAACAGTTCTGTGCCTCCAACTTTGGCCCCCTCCAGGGCATTCCAGGACGACACAAGATCAGCAAAAGCCGTTTGCCGATCCTGATGGATCAAAGCCTCTCGCACGGATTCCAAGCTTCAAATCTGCTCACAACTTGGTTCAGTGAGTTGCTGGCCTTGGGGACAGCAAGGGTGACACCCCATGGGACAGACTCCATGCGAGTTCCCAAGCGTCGAACCTGGCTGCTCTAGCGTCTCGCTGAGTTGCTTCGTGGAACCTGGATCGCAGTCCGAAAGACACGGCAATCATGACATTTCGCAGCTTGAAAACAGATGAAAACCCGGATATCACACAGAATTCTCAAGTCAATAGCATGTCAATAGCATACTCAAACATGCTCCAACCAGACATTTCGAAGTACAAACAACCTACCATACCTACCACTTCTATAGCCCACATCCTCCAAGCATACATCATCGTCATCTCAGGCAGCTCGGTACATCCCCAACTGGGAAAACCTGGACATCTCCGACCTTGGGGGGTCGAAGAGCCACTGGCGACGCTCGGGATGACCTTGGCAGCAAAACGAAGTCCTGTGGAAAGGTGATGAATGTCATGAGTTTTTAAGGCTGATATCAAATAATTCATTAGCTTAATGTTTTATTGAAAATTACTACTGTACCTCACTGTTACATACTGTTACTACCTCAATTTCTATGACATCAGCTGATTCTTGTCTGGATCATTGTGCATGATTTTTTTCTGGGTCGTAAAAATCTAAGAATACATTTAGTAGTCAATAGTTAAGCTGTTATTTCAATGACAATATCTAATTGATGGTCTATCCGAGTCCAATTTCAGCTTATCATGATTATGGTTATGACATCATGGTTTATCAGAGGTTCAAGAACATCAATTATCATTGATTTATTGATTGATTATCCTTAGGAGTTATAACATGATGGTTCATCACAAGTTCTAACACATATCGCTATTGATGGACTATTGTGAACTATTCATGGTCATGGCTGATCATAAGGCTAATATCACATATGGTTTAAGCGGTTCATAGTTTTCGATTGTGTAAAAACATCAATCACATTGAAATGGCAGTTTCTCAAAATAGGGGTCCCCGAAATCATCCAATGTAAACCATTCATAGTAATAAATCCACCTTGCCACGGGTTCCCCATTTTCAGATACCCAAAATCCACCATTAATTTGCTTTGATGAAATTGCAACGGGTTCATAAAAGATCGGACCGTCACCATTGCTGGGTAACTTGTTGCCAACCCAACCCATCAGTATACCAACTTGTTGACAGTTACCCATGGATGGTATCTGGGAAGGTTGCGTCAAAAGTTGTAGGAGTGGGTGCTGGCAACCATCCAGCATAACTCATGAGCGCTCATGACTATGCGAAAAACCTCCCAAAAACAATTCTTCAGCTGGAACCAAACTACATGAAACTACCTGATCAACTTGGTCTCCAGGCCACAATCGCTCGCCCTCATTTTCTGGTCTGGTCTTCAGCTTCTGTGATTTTCCCTCGTAAAATCTTGAGAGCCAAAAAGTGGGTAAATGCAAAGTTCTCAGTTTGCGGTTGGCATCCGCTTTGTGTATCCCAATGAAACGTCTTCACCGACTGCTCATGAGACCTTGAGTTTGCCCAGGCGACCCCACGTACGCTCACATGTCATGTGCAGCTATACAGGCTATGCCCGTAAAGCAAATCGCGCTTTTGCCTGCCAAAGCCGATAAATATCAACCATCGCCCCTTGAAATAACCAGGCATCAACACAAATGAACTAAATAAAACCCAATCAAATCCCAGTCATCACTCATCCACCATTCCTGCCGAATCGGAAGCAACCCCTTGGTGTAGCTCAGTGGCGCCGCATCCTCCTTCCGGCAACGCTTCCGACGTCCCGAGGCATGGTTCCTGAGCCGACTGAGCTGGTGGGTTGGTGGTTCCTGGCGGTGATGTGGGTTATGCTGGCAGCACTTGCCGACATGATGATTGAAAACTGATGATGATGATGATGATGATGATGATGATGATGATGATGATGATGATGATGATGATGATGATGGTAATGATGATGGTGATGGTGATTGATGATAGATTATTGCTGATGGTCGGTTGGTCAGTCGGTTGGTTGGTCGGTCGGTTGGAGAAGCCCCCCCCTCTGTGCAACTCAGTCGCGCTTCTTCCCGCACCAGCGACTGGCCCCGGTCCACACTGCGTTTGCCATCAATACGTCGCCTCCTGAGCAGACTGTGAGCCCATGGTTTCATTGGTTGCGGTTGCTGCCATCATGATCGGATCTTGGTGGATGATGACTGAAGATGATTGATGTTGTTTAGTCATGGTGATGATGATGATGATGATGATGATGATGATGATGATGATGATGATGACGATGACGATGATGATGGTGATGGTGATGACGATGACGATGATGATGGTGATGGTGATGATGATGATGATGATGATGAAAAATCGCGCCGCGACCCACAGGGCGCCCGCCACGGCGTGACCTTGTTTGTTACTGGCTGTGCCTCTATCTGTCAATGGTCAATTGATGCACGGGCTAGGTACGCAGGTGAGTCTCTAACCAGCTGTAGACAAATCCTATCAAACCCTGTATGTAAAAAGGATCACATCCGAACAGCATCAAAGACCCAAGCTGTTACTCGCCGTTGTCACTGGTCAGCGAATTAGACATTGGTACGAATCACCGACCTGAATCAGACCCCCCACGGTCTAGCTCAGCGGCACTGGTTCGTCTTCTTTCGCCACGGAGGCACCGCGGGCTGCACTGCGGCGATCTACTCGTTGTTTCCTAAGCGGGCTGCCAGCCACTGGTTTACATGGTTGGGGTTGCCGACATGATGATTGACAATGAGTGAGATTGCTATCCCGATGGCATCTGTGAACAGCGAAAATGAGATTCAAGGTGTTGTAGAATAATGCTGACATCATGATGTCTCCAAGTGCTTGTTGGCTTATATTTGGCACTTGTGGAAATGATGACTGACGGGTTGGAACCCAGTCCAAACTCAACCAACATCATTTTTATCCACCAATCGGCCCTGATTGATGATGATTGACGATGATTGATGATGGTTGATGATGCTGACGATGATGAGGATGAGGATGATGATGATGATGATGATGATGAGGAGGAGGAGGAGGAGGATGATGATGATAAATGATCATGATTCATGATGATGGTGATGATGCGTGATCATCATTGATGATGATGGCCGTGATGATGATTGATGATAGATTACAGGGAAGGTACTGCATAAGAATCTCTTGTATAAGAATTTGAGGGCTCGGATTTGTTTCCACGCCTATTTGGCCGGAACATCAATTGCTTCTGCGGCTAAGAATTTCAGAGACCCTCACGGTGGCAATGAAATTCTTAACAGCCTGGTTTGGGGTAACATTGTTCTCCCGCGGGGGTTGAGCCCACAATTTTTTGATTAAAACCCCAACTTGTAAAATTGTTTTTGTTCCACGGGCCCGCCAGCCCAGTTTGAAGCCACCGGCTTTCTTTTCCAGGACTGGAAAGTGGTTTGAGAGCGGTTTCAACCAATTTCCGAACCGTAAAATCAAAACAACTTTTGAGCCCAGAAAAATTGTTTTTATCTCGCGGACCTGCCGGCCCAGTGTTGAGACACCAGCTTTCTTTTCAAGGATTGGAAAATGAAGTGGGAACGGCGGCAACCAATATTCCAATCGTAAAATTGTAAACAACAACCAGGATCGACAACCCACTCACCAGCACCCATCCATTAACAGATCACAGCAAAACATCACTAATTAATCACAAGCTGATCACCAGCAACTTTTTTTCTGAGGAAAACCAAGGGTGTCAGAAAATCTTTCGGCTTTCTATCACAAGAATAATAGGGATACATAGAGAAGAAACTGCTAAGAAATTGAGGGGCCCTCAGACCGGGAATGTAGAAAATCTTGAGCAATTCGAATTAAGAATTTGAGGGACCCTGGGCCACAGATTTGGGATTTTTTTCCAGGGGTTCCACTGTATTGCTGATGGTCGGTTGGTTGGTTGGTCGGTTGGAGCAGCCCCCCGTCTGTGCAGCTCAGTCGCGCTTCTTCCGGCACCAGCGACTGGCCCCGGTCCACACTGCGTTTGCCGTCAATGCGTCGCCTCCTGAGCAGACTGTGAGCCAATGGTTTCATTGATTGCGGTTGCTGCCATCATGATAGGATGATGATGATGATAATGATGATGATGATGATGGTGATGATGATGATGGTGATGGTGATGATGATGATGATGATGATGATGAAAAATCGCGCCGCGACCCACAGGGCGCCCGCAACGGCGTGACCTTGTTTGTTACTGGCTGTACCTCTATCTGTCACTGGTCAATTGATGCACGGGCTAGGTACGCAGGTGAGTCTCTAACCAGCTGTAGACAAATCCTATCAAACCCTGTATGTACAAAGGATCACATCCGAACAGCATCAAAGACGCAAGCTGTTACTCGCCGTTGTCACTGGTCAGCGAATTAGACATTGGTACGAATCACCGACCTGAATCAGACCCCCCACGGTCTAGCTCAGCGGCACTGGTTCGTCTTCTTTCGCCACGGAGGCACCGCGGGCTGCACTGCGGCGATCTACTCGTTGTTTCCTAAGCGGGCTGCGAGCCACTGGTTTACATGGTTGGGGTTGCCGGCATGATCATTGACAATGAGTGAGATTGCTATCCCGATGGCATTTGTGAACAGCGAAAATGAGATTCAAGGTGTTGTGGCATGATGCTGACATCATGATGTCTCCAAGTGCTTGTTGGCTTATATTTGACACTTGTGGAAATGATTCCTGACGGGTTGGAACGCTGTCCAAACTCAACCAACATGATTTCTTCCACCAATCGGCCCTGATTGATGATGATTGACGATGATTGATGACGATGATGATGATGATGATGATGATGAGGATGATGATGATAATGATGATAATGATGAGGATGAT
This sequence comes from Symbiodinium kawagutii, assembly GCA_009767595.1. NCBI lineage: Eukaryota > Dinophyceae > Suessiales > Symbiodiniaceae > Symbiodinium > Symbiodinium kawagutii. The sequence continues at coordinate 93,280 of VSDK01028534.1, read as the reverse complement.
GATAATGATGATGATGATGATGATGATGGCGATGACGATGATGATGATGATGATGAGGATAATGATGATAATGATGATAATGATGAGGATGATGATAATGATGATGATGATGATGATGATGGCGATGACGATGATGATGATGATGATGAGGATAATGATGATAATGATGATAATGATGAGGATGATGATAATGATGATGATGATGATGATGATGGCGATGACGATGATGATGATGATGATGAGGATGATGATGACGATGATGATGAAAATGATGATGATGATGATGATAAATGCTCATGATTCATTATGGTGATGGTGATGATGCGTAATCATGATTGATGACGCTGATGAAAATGATGATGATGAGTGATGGTGATTGATGATGAGGGATGATGAGAGATGACGATGACTGATGATGATGATGATGATGATGAGGATGAGGATGATGATGATGATGATGATGATGATGATGATGATGATGATGATGATGATGATGATGATGATGATGATGATGATGAGGAAGAACATGATGGTAATTGATGATTGAATGATGATTGAAAACAATTATTATGGTTATGACTAGCGATGGTTTTGATCACTGATTTTTCTTCGTTGGTATGCAGCACTACGCATGTATCACATTCAATGCTAAAGACCACTACACTAAACGCATGTTCCACGCAACAAACACACACAAACAGCTAAAACCATTTCTCCGGACACCATGCGTCTCGATGTATTCGAGAGGGCCAACACATGATACACACTTGAAAGATCGACGGGTCACATGCAACCAGTATTGATACTTGATACCTCCCATTGGTTGGCGCCAGCATGGGCACAGAAGCCAAATTGGCGATGGTCCGACGATCTTGAAGACTGGTGGATGATGGGAATTCCCTGATAGTTCATGTTCGGCATGGGTGGTTTGGAGCTTGTCCACCTCGCCCTGCGAAGAAAAACGAATCAAAAACTGAGCAGGTATGTTGATGACCGCCCTCATCGATATCAATATTGCACGCAGGCCTCTTCGTTGGGCTGGTACTTGCATGGATAACCAGCCCCCCGGCTGCTGATGACTTCGGTGACATGTGTGGAATGAACTCTGATTAGCATGGCTCCCTTTGGCACAGGGGTTGCCCTCACACAGTAAGCCACTTGGCTGATCTCCTCTGGGGGGCCGCTGATCCATGGACTTTTGGTCAAAAACGCAACTGGTATCAAGATCCGCTCTAAGATCCTTCAGTGGGCGATCGTGTCAGCGAATGGTTGTCGATGTGATGGTCTGGGGGCTTCAATCACTCAAGATCTAGATGAAACAATGCCGCTCCGGGTGGAATGGAATAGACCGCACTGTATCTGAACAGCCCCTCATCTTCCAAGTGAGACAAATACGGAACACGAACCAGCATACAGCTCCAGTGGGTGCCCAGGTTTGAAAAGGGGCTGGGATATTGATCTACCAACTGTTGCATCATCAAGGTGTAAGGCACATGTCGGGGTCGGCGTTGCTCCATCGCTGAAAATGTTCTGAGTAAAGTACAGTCTCATCTCGCCGCTTCCCAACCAGCGGTTGCAGCGGTAGTAAAGCCCAACGCTGAATAGTTTTTTGAAGATATCCAACCAAACAGGAGGCATAACTTCTCTATGGAGACAAAATCCCATGGCGGAAAATGGTTCTGGGGCTTGCGACATATCAGCACGAGATGGTACGAATCAGCGTCCTGAATCAGCCCCCCCCTCGGTCTAGCTCAGCGGCTCTGCTCCTTCTCTCGCCACCGACGCACCGCGAGCCACACTGCGGCGTTCTACTCGTTGTTTCCTAAGCGGGCTGCGAGCCACTGGTTTACATGGTTGGGGTTGCCGACATGATGATTGATGATGAGTGAGATCGCTATCCCGATGGCATTTGTGAACAGCGAAAATGAGATTCAAGGTGTTGTAGAATGATGCTGACGTCATGATGTCTCCAAGTGCTTGTTGGCTGATTTTTGACACTTGTGGAAATGATTCCTGACGGGTTTGAACTCAATCCAAAAACCAACATGATTTTTTTCCACCAATCGGCCCTGATTGATGATGATTGACAATGATTGATGATGATGGATGATGAGTGATGATGAGTGATGATGACGAGGACGTTGATGATGGTTAATGAATGATGACTGATGGTGATCAAAACAAGTTTAGGTATGAAGTGCGGAACTTAGGTGTTCCGGAGGTTTGAAATCAAATCCCTATCAGTACGTTACAAAACCAACCCATTGCACCGATGCATTACATCACCAATCCATGACATCACTAATCCCGAACATCACCATTGCATTGCACCACCAATCCTTTCCAGCACCAATCCATGACATCACCAATCCATACATCACCAATCCTTTACATCACCACTGCGTTGCAGCACCAATCCTTTCCATCACCAATCCATTACACCACCAATCCATCCCATCATCAATCAAGCATATCACCACCAATCCTTTCCAGCACCAATCCTTCACATCACCAATCCATGACATCACCAAACCAAACATCACCAATCCATGACATCACCAATCCACGACATCACCAATCCATGACATCACCAAACCATGACATCACCAATCCATGACACCACCAATCCATAAATCACCAATCCTTTACATCACCACTGCATTGCGTCACCAATCCTTTCCAGCACCAGTCCATGACATCACCAATCCTTTCCATCACCGAACATCACATCACCAATCCATTACACCACCAATCCATCCCATCATCCAGCATTACACCACCAATCATTTCCATCACAAATCCTTGGCATCACCAATCACCAATCCATGACATCACCAATCCTGAGCATCGCCACTGCATTGCATCACCAATCCTTTCCATCACCAATCCATTACATCACCAATCCATCCATGATCAATCAATCATTACATCACCGATCGTTTTCATCCGCAATCCTTGACATCAGCAATCCTTCCCCTGAACCCATGGCATCACCAATCCATGACATCACCAATCGTTTACATCACGAGTCCTTTACATCACCAATCCGTTTCATCACCTGTCCATACATCACCAATCCAAACATCACCTTTCATTTCCATCACCATTCCTTTTCATGACCATTCCTTTTCATCACCAATCCATGACATCACCAAGCCTTTCCATCACCAATCCTTTCCATCACCAACCCTTTCCATCACCAATCCTTTCCATCACCAATCCATTGCATCACCATCCACTACATCACCCATCCATTACATCACCATCCACTACATCACCAATCCATTACATCACCAATCTTCTCCATCATCAATCAATACACCACGAATCGACGACACCACCAATCCTTTTTATCACCAATCCTTTCCATCACCAATCCAAACATCACCCATCATTTCCATCGCCATTCCTTTTCATCACCAATCCATGACATCACCAAGCCTTTCCATCACCAATCCTTTCCATCACCCTTCATTTGCATCACAAATCCATGACATTACCTTTCAATTACAATGCGCTTTTTGCAAAGGCAGGTCTGTGGCGGTGGCTCGTGATGTTGGCGAAGTGTTGGCCCGTGACTTTGTGTGACACGCGTGGCACTTTGAGTATGTTCACGTTGTCTGAACTTCGTAAAATGGAGGATGTCTTGCACGAAATGCGATTTCTATGCTTTAGATTCATCACGAAACCAAATGTTTTTGTGAAACAAGCGTCGCACGTACGCACGAAAAAAACCTTTGCGGAGCGGACAAGTGCGAGACGGTCTCGGTTGTCCGCTTCAAAATTTTGGGCTTGTTTCCTATGGCTGATGCCAAAAGATGAACATACAGGGGAAATTGGTATGTTCATTTTGCACGCCAGGCGTGGCATTTGGCGCAAATGGAGCTGCTCCGGGATCGTTTTGGCGTGACTTTTGCAACATGTTGCGAAATGAGATGTTGAAAAAATGGCACCACACTGTGTGGAAACACAAATTTTCAATTTAGCGGGAAGTGAGTATCGTGAAAAGACTCAATGCGCTGGCCGCTTTTCGAAAATTGCGCAAGATGGTTGAAAACTTGCACCCCACTGTGGCGAAACACGCATTTTAAATTGCACATCCGTGGGAACTCAAAAGGGATGAAAATCGTCAAAGCCGCGATGCTGAGCCACTTTTTGCAAATTTGTCTTTGGCCTAGCTAAAACGCACATTCGGGACAGAAAATCAATAAACACTTGCGGATAAGCGTCGTTTTTGAAGATCAGAAGTTGAAAGACACATTTGGAAGTCAAACGTATCAGAAAATGAGGGGGTTGCAATTTCTGCGATGCCAACATGATCAAAAGTAAGGCATTTCTCAGGCATTTGGACGTTTAGCGATTACTGGAGCAAGATGATCATCAGTACATCATCATGATCACCGTCATCATGATCACCATCATCATGATCACCATCATCATGATCACCATCATCATGATCATCATCACCATCATCATGTACAGTAATTGCCAAGTAAGTATCACAGCCTGTCACAGCCAGATAAGTGTAACAACCGAGTGAGTGTCACCAACGACAAAAAGACGAGATATCCAAAACACCAGAGACAAAAAATCACCAGAGACAAAAAACCTGAGGTCCGAAACACCAGAGACAAAAAAATCGCTAGAGACAAAAAATCACCAGAGACAACCTGTCATCTGCGGGTCTTCTTTTCTTTCTTCTTCTGTTCTGTCTCCTCCCCTTTTTTCGTCTCTCTTACTCTCCTGCTTCTGAGCTTCTTTGTGTCTCTCTCTCTCTCTCTCTGTTTTGCTCTCTTCTCGTTTTCCCATTTTTTTCTTCTTTTCCCGTCTTCCTTTTCTGGTTTCTTCGGCTTTCGATGTCTCTCGTCTTGTGTTCTTGTTTCGTCCCGATTTTGCTCGCCAGCGCTCCTTATCTCTAAGTTGGTAAGGCTTATAAACTTTCCTCGTTTTCTACCTTATTTTTTTTTGCGTCCCTGTCCGGGACGCGTTTTCCACCTTATACCCTGTACTTTCCACCTTATTCTTCCTTCCTCGGCTGCCTTCGGCAGCCTCGGAAAAAAGAACCTCTTCCACCTTATCTGGGGTCGTTCCTCTGTTACAATAAGGTGTCCTTTTAATCGATTTTCAACCTTATTTCTGTTCCTTGTTCTGGCCGCCTTTCTTCTTCTTCTTCTTTCTACCTCATTGTCGGCTGCTTGTTTCAGTGCTGCAGCGTCCCACGTCCACATGTTGTAGTGTCATGACAATAAAAGGCCTTCAACAGCGTAGTGTCGGCAAGCGCCTCCGCTGGATGCACCCCAGTCTTATCATCCAGGTGCCCGGCCGCTTCAAGGAAGCCCAGGTAGGAGCGCAGGGCATACCAGTGCATCTTCGCAGTGCTCTCGCCGCACAAGCGGCTCCTCGCGCTTCCCTTTGCCCTGGTGGACATCACTGTCTTCATGAAGAACTCCTTGATGCTTTGGTCAATTTGCCCCTCCTCAGCTGCATATTTGTGTCTTAGGTGGCCCGGGCCGGGTTTCCGCCCGGAGAGGTCATACCCAGCAGCACTCTTTTTGCGCCGCTTCTGTCCGGAACCTGCTGCCACCACGGCATCGTAATGCCACTCGAGAATGTGGGCAAGCTCCAGCATCTGCTCTGGCTCTTCTGTCCACCAAGGCGTTTTCATAGAAGGCCGCAGCACCAGGTCAGCCAGGCCGGCATCGGGCTCCAACTTGTAGATCTTGCAACCAAACCCGGTTGCGTCACAGAAAGCCTCAAACTGCAAGAGTAAGGATGAAACAATTGATAATATCAACCTCATTCCCCCCAAAATAGGCCAAGACCAAAAAAATTTCAAGCCAGGATAAGGTCGACAAGTTCATTTGCAGACAGGGAGCTTGCAAAGTCACTTCATCCCCACAGCTGCCGTGCTCCAGGGTCGAAGACAGGAACTCTTCCCAGGGCTGTAGGCAGAAGCTTTCATAGAATGCGCGGCTTGCATACAGTTGCTTGTAGACAAGCACCCGCACATCCATCACGGAGCCCAGCTTCTGTCCCTCGCCGCGGCTGCCACCAGGGAATGGTATTGGCAGTCCCCATCTCCTGGGACCACCTTGCGCTGGAGGCCAAGCCTGGCCAGCTGCGAGTCCAACGCTCGGATATGCTCAAAATATTCGCGGGCATCATCTTGGCTGGCGATCATGGCCTCATGGAGAAGCTGCTGCTCATCCAAGCCCACTTGGGCAGCAACCAGAGCTTCATAGGAAGTCATATTGCCCTAGATAGACGGGGAAGAGACGCAGCTGTCGTTGTGCGCTGGAGCTAGAAAGGCTGGCCAAGGCAACTTCAAAGGGTCGGGCATATGCACCTAACCTTGTCTGCAGAAACAATGTGCAAAGCCAAGTTCTCCAAGATTCATTTTACATCTTACCCCGCCACACCTATCTGTCAGCACGCCCCCCCTGGGCAGCATGGGCGCCTCAGCCCTACACAAGGTCTGCGTCTGATCTTTCAGCCAAGCAGTCCTTTCTACCTCATCACGGGTTTGGCGATGAGGTGGTGGACCAACACACACAATAAATTTTCAACCTCATCTTCCAAGCCAAAATAAGGTTGAAAAAAATGATGAAGAAACGGTCGGGCAGGCCAAAATAATAAGGTAGAAATTGCGCACGCGACTTCGCCTACTACTTTGGTTGACTTGGCTCCATCTCCACGGCTCTTTTCTGCTGCGGTTCTCCGCACATTTTCCATCTCTGTTTATTCCTACTCGCTTCTTGCTCTCCTCTTTTCGTTGCGTCTACTCTGCGTGCCTTTTAGTTCTTATTCTGCGTCTTCTCTCACTCTTTTCCTGCGGTGCTGGGTTGCTTTTTTGTCATCGTTCTGTCTGTCTTGCGCTCATCCTTCTGCCTGTTCTTCTCTTGGGTCTTCCTTTCTTGTTCAGCTACTGTCTTCTTGCTCTGGTCTCCCCAGCTTTTTCGCGCTCGTGTTCTTATACCTCGTCCGTCCTCTCTTGTTGGCTTCCCCTCTTGCTAATAGCTTCGTCTCTCTCTCGCTCTCTCCGGGAGGACCTCCTCTCCTCTCCTCTCCTCTCCTCTCCTTGCCTCCTCTCCTCTTCTACTCTTCTTCTCTTCCTCTAGTCCTCCTCCTCCTAGCATCCTCTCCTCTCCTCTTCTCTTCCTCCGACCCTTTCTCAACGCCTTCAAGAAGGAAAAAATCAGGTAACACCCAAACTACGCACAATGCCGAGGGCGGACCAGGGGAGTCGAATGGCATCGGCAGAAAATTGCCTCGTGGCACATTGCCCTCCAAAAGCATGCCCCGGAGACCCAGGTCAGGGCGAGATTTTGAACCCATTTTGGACCCACCGCCCCCCAGACCCCCAATTTCATTTCGTTCGCTAAAACAACTTCAGCCTAGCCTGACGGCTGGCTTTCGTAAAAATTCACCAGAGACAAAAAACACCAAAGACAAAAAATCATCAGAGAGAAAAAAATCACCAGAGACAAAAAAATCACCAAAGACACAAAATAAATCACCAGAGACACACAATAAATCACCAGACGCACAAAATCAATCACCAGAGACACAAAATCACCAAAGACAAAAAACACCAAACACAAAATCACCAGAGACAAAAAACATCATCATCATCATCGCTTTCAATCATCATCCATGTAACTTCATCTCGAACTCCGAGAGGCTCTATATTCTGGAAACTTCCGCCACCGCCTCATACTTTGCTAAACATACCTACAAGCACGCCCCACACACACACACACACACACACACACACACACACGAATGGCAAAGATATTTACGAATGACCGTCCTGAATCAGCCCCCCCTCTGTCTAGCTCAGTGGCACTGCTTCTTCTTTCGCCATGGATGCACCCCGGGCCGCACTCCGACGGTCCCTTCGTTTCTTCCTAAGCGGGCTGCGAGCCACTGGTGTACATGGTTGGGGTTGCCGACATGATGATTGATGATGAGTGAGATCGCTATCCCGATGGCATTTGTGAACAGCGAAAATGATATTTCAAGGTGTGGTAGAATGATGCGGACATCATGATGGCTGATATTTGACATCTGTGGAAATGATTCCTGACGGGTTGGAACACTGTCCAACTCAACCAACATGACCTGACCATTTTTTCCCCACCAATCGGCCCTGATTGATGAATATTTTTCGAGATAACGGTATACCCCAAATCCCAAGATCATTAGCTTAAGGTTGGGTATATCTTGTCCGTATGCTCATGTTTCACATTGAATGGCAAACCTAGAAGCACGTCCGACACCCCATCGTGTAGCTCAGTGGCTTTTCTTCTTCTTCTGCTTCCCTGCGGGCCACACTGCGGCTTTGTTCCACACGTCTTGCCCTGAGCGGCCTGTAAGCCAATGGTTTATGTTCGTTACACTTGCGATGAAAGAAAGAAAGAAAGAAAGAAAGAAAGAAAGAAAGAAAGAAAGAAAGAAAGAAAGAAAGAAAGAAGGAAAGAAAGAAAGAAGGAAAGAAAGAAAGAAGGAAAGAAAGCAAGAACAAAAAGATGATTGATTGGTTGGTTGCTTGGTTGATTGATTCATTGATTGATTATTGACGACGACGACGACTGATGATTGATGATTGATGATGAATGATGATGCATGGTGATCGTGTTGATGATTGGGCTTCATTGCCCATGACTGTGTGCTTGCTTGGTTGCTTTCTTGCTTGCTTGCGTGCGTGCTTGCGTGCTTGCGTGCATGCTTGCTTGCTTGCTTGCTTGCTTGCTTGCTTGCTTGCTGGGTTTGAACTATACCAAAATGACTAGTCACAATTGCAATCAAACAAGTTGCACTCACCAACATATGTCAAGGATTGACCATGTACAATGAACCAAGCGAAGAAGCATAGCGAGTGAACTCATTGTCATACCGGGTGATTGGTAAGAATCATCTCCTGATAATCTGCAAGTCATGCCCGTACCAGCCACACCGGCCGCATAGACCGAAACAAACTCAACCCAGGGCATTGCACGTGCAGTTGCCCCAACTGCGTCCAGCAGCCCTTCTCAACAGCAACAGCATCAGCAACAGCTACCACTGCTACTGTTGCTATCTGTTGCTACCACAGTAGTACAATCCATCAAGGCCTGCAACAACCACAACTGCAACTTCAAAAAGCAAACAAAATGAACTCCTTGCAGATCAACTTGTGCCTCTGCATCATCTGCATCTCAAACAATTCATCAGAGCTGAGTCTTGGACTCCTAAGATGCCAGAGCTTGCATGGACAGTTGGCCAATGGTCCACGAAATCTCGAGGCAAGTGCTATAAGCCATTGGAAGGCCTTGTGCATGGACCTCTTGGATTTGAATTCCGGTCAAAATCTCAGAAAATGCTCCTCTCACTCTGTGTCACCTGCTGGGAATTGAAATCTCCAAGGGTAGCGAGTGATGCTCCATTGCAAGTCCGTGCGGATTTGTCCCCTGCATCGGCCTGAATCATGATCCAAACTTTTAGGGCGAACATGGAGGATCTTCATATTAACCCGGGACTGATCAGCCATAGGTTGATTCAGTTTTTGGATGGGGGCATTTTGCTGGGAAACCAAGGCTTTTGGGGGATACCCCCCTATTAATCAACCAGGGGTTTAGATTCATCCGAAGTTAACATGAGTCCTTTACGAGACGAATTCGTGAGGACAAGGTCGGCTAGTGAGATCCTCTCCCTGTTCCACTCCTCCCTGGGCGAGGTACAAATATCTCCGTCTGTGCCGTGGGACCAGGTGTCTCATTCTCCGAAAATTTCCTGCATATTGACGAAGAAACTCCTGTCCCACATCGCTGTCAGCAACTCAGCGGTAGTTCAAACCAAGGAAGGTCAAGGAAGAATGGAACAGTGGTAAAGGTCGACAAGGCTGGCAAATTCTCACGCTTGAACTGAAGAAACATGCGTTTCTCTCTCCCCCTTTGCCTGCCCGCACTTTCAAAACATAGATCAACAAAGAAATGGAACAAATATGAACAAATCAATCAATTGCTTATCTAATTTATCTATGTATCCATGTGTATACTTGTGTGTGTGTGCCCATATCTGTCTTGTGCGACGCGCAGGTGGAGTCACGCCCCTCTCATCGCCTGGACAGTCATCTGCCGCAGCTGTGCTTCCTCCTGTGGCGCAGCGGATGGCGGCGGCCCAACATGGTCTGAGGATTCCGACCGGTCGGAACCGGGTCTTCGAAGATCAGAAACCACTGGAGCAACAACATCACCTACGATGAACATCACTGTGAAAAAGCTAAGATGAGAAATGGATGCGAGGTGATGCAAGCATGGTTGGATGGAGAATCGATCATTTTTTTCGGAGATGGATGACGCATCATTTTCCGCTGATCCAAAGGTTGTCTTCCCAGGATCCAACCATCTGACAGACGGCAAGGAATCAGTTGGTGCTCCTCTTCGTAAACTGTTCGCCCCAGCTCTGGTAGAATGTGCTGGCCCTTCTTTCCGCCCTTGGCCTGCGACGATCCACAAACCTCTCGGTCGATCCATGTCTGACCCAGCCATCGATGATCAGTTGCTATCACTGTGAACTGCTCACCCAGTAGCCACACATTCTAACCTTTAACTTGAGCTTATGAATGCTTATGACTTTGGCTCCTCTGACCCTCAGAATTCAAAGGTCATTGATTGCTGATGGGTCGAAGTGGGAGTCAATGCTTACAAGGTCAAGAAGCTCCGTTGCCAAAATTTACCTGTCTGGATTTCTCTTATAAAATTGTGCCTGTTTACTTTCAGTGCTGTCTGCTGTATACTATCCCGTTTCTTGAATTTGTTGCTGTCATCTGAAAGGCATTCATCAAATGTCCTTGACAAAATATAATCCTACCAATCGATTGTCTTCTTCGTATCCTAGGCAAAATCTTACTATATATAATCCTTAGGTATAACCCTAGGTATCCTGTGCATCCACCCTACCATCCAGATCTTGGATCTTTTATCTATGATAATCCAATCTTCCAAGTATCCATCCTGCTTTCTTTCCATACTTTTTTCAAAACATACTCAAAATCAAACACACGTTTGCTTGAAAAAAACAAAAAACCCTATCCTATCTTCTAAGTTGATCTTCCATCTTCTAAATCCAAGAGACCTTGGATCCAAAAAGATCTAAATCCCCTCCAAAATATCTAAAATCCCCTCCAAAATAGCTAAATCTCTGCCAAATATCATGAAAAAATCTCTGGATCGAAATCTCGCTGCCATCTCCTCCCAGCCCAGCTCCCAACCAGCGCTCCGCTCCGAGCGGCGCGCCTTGTGCAGCTCTCCCTTGGTGACCCCTGCCGTGGCCTTGGACGGGAGTCCCAGCACCGAGGCCGCCAGCAGTCTCTCCGAGGTGCCAGGGGAGGCCCAGGTCGCAGGCGCCTACGCTGTGCCGGTCGTGTGCAACAACGGGGTGGTCCCCTTTGCCGGGAAAAAGGCAGTCCACTAGCTGTGGCACACAGCAGTGTGGTTAGGTCATAGTTAGGTCATATATTTAGTAGCACTTAGTAAGTGATACGTTAGGTATTGGTTAGGTGTGGTAGCAGTTAGGTGTGGTAGCAGTTAGGTGTGGTGAGGCATGTGGGGCTTGTATCAGAATTCGATGGGTTTAGAAATGTGGGGCTTGTATCAGTTGGATGGGGGGGGCTGGTTAGTATTAGATGGATGTCGGTATCATGCTGATTGATGTTGGTTCGTCGTGATGGTTTTTTTGTGGCTGGTTAGGGCTCCTTGGGTGATGAGAGATCATAGGTTGGTTCAGTGGTTAGCTTTCAAGATTGGTTAGGAGGCTTCACTTGGTGAACTAAGTTATTCATCTTTTTCACGTTGCCACATTGTTGCAGTGGATCAATCGAAAGCTGGTCATCCCACCGTTGTTACGTCAATTGAAAAGATGTGAGTTGGTAAAGCTGCGAACAGGCTGGATATTGCTACATGATGTGGGGCAATTCTCCAAGAAACAACTGACATCATAGTCCCTCAATCGGGATGACATGGGAGTCCGTCAATGACAATGGGACATCCCAGAATAAAACCATGAAACCGGCACAACAAGTTGAACATTTGCTGTGATCTGGCTGTGGGTCAAGACCCTGTACCCTTGGTTCAATCCATCATTAACCATTGTGTTCCCGCTGCTATTGTTGGTGAACTTCTCCCCCATGAACTTGGTTGGTGAACTGCTTGACCCAGCTCGCCATTTGTGAGGATTTGAGCTGTGGCATCTCCTGTGATCCAGTAGCTCGCATGGCTGGTGGGGCACCGTCCCGCCTTACAGATCATAGCTGCGATGCGCATCCACCTTGGCCGTGCCAACAGGTGAAGTCAAAGCTACGTGGCGCCGAAACACACGTGAAACAATGCAAGACTGCAAGACGCCAAAGTATGTCAAAGCACACGCCTGAATTTTTCGGATGTTCGTTTGATTTTTCGAATAAACCTTGCAAATCAGCCTTTCAAGCCCACAGCAAAACGAGCATGGCATTTTCAGATTGTTCACGGAAAAACGTGTACAAATGGTCGTTCAAACGTAGATTTGCACGAGGAATTCAAGAATCATTGGGAGACAATCCCTATGATTAACCATCATTTTACTGTTGTTGTTGGTTGTTACCCCCTATCATGAATCATTGGTTTAAATCTCATGCGCTTGTTTTATTCAATGATTCGAAATATCATTAGCCATTGGTTAGATCAACAAATGTTTATAATCACTCATGCCATAAAAATCATACTAATCATCATATAAAATCATCAGAATACTAATATCATTAGATCATCAAATTCATCCAGCATCTTGGGAGCAACTCATCCCTTGCCAGTCCCTGCACGTCCCACGCTAGTGCCCTGTGATGCCCTGTGATGCCCTGTGATGCCCTGTGGCATCCTGGCCTAGAGCCTTGCTTTCTCTTTTGGGGGAAAAGTTGTAAAGTTCCCTGGCGGAGTCGAGCGCCAAACACGATGGTGAACGAATGGTTCAATGAAATCGGGTTAGTGATGCTAATGAGCCAAAAAGAGGGATAAGGAATGCTTGAAGAATCAATGAATGGCGAGTCAATGGCTCATTAATGAGTCAAGCTTCACAATCCGTTTGCTCGCTAATGGAGCTGTAAATGTTTGTAAAAAAAGAGCCAAGGAATGACCAATGACCTATCCACGACTGGTCTTCTGAACGCATGCCATCGTGAAAAAAAGGGATCAGCAGCAGCACTGAAAGACTCCGGACGCAAGCAGAATAGGTCCCGGATGGCCATGGAGTCCCTAATGACTCCAGGTTCTCATTGGTACCGGTTGCTTGCATGAGCATCCATGCAGACCAACCACCCCTGGCACCACCCCACGCCTGGTAGATCACTCGATCGGGTGGTGTATAATCCAAATGCAACCAGTTGGTGTTGCATTTCGTAGACGGTTTGCCTGCGCGCATGAAGAGATCCTTGTTTTTCAGTTTCCTGGGGAATTCTCGGGAAAACAGATTGAACATCTAGAGATCTCTATATCATCTATATCTGTCTATGGCATTTACCTTGGACATCCTTGGACTGTGAAAATTCAAGTGCCCCTTGAATTTTCTAACGTAGGAATGGAGCGGCCATTAATCATCATGCGCCATCATCTCACCATAGATACCATGATATAGTGAGCACTACTAAAAAATCTTCACAACAAATACTATAATCTACCGTTCATACCATCATCTCACCATAGATACTATTAACCAAGGATTTTTCCGAATTGTCAACGTTGCTATGTTCCATTGCCATCTCCCAGGCCAAAGGTGTGCAAATCCCACCAAACACGAGGTGGTGAAGATTGGCCATCTCATGGGTTCTATCTGCCATCTATATCTCAACCATTAGCATCCCATAGATCCATTGTTACCATCGGTTACCCAACTTATTGTCAATGCCATCATTCACCATCCATTGAGCCTCAATTTACCATTCTCAACTGTCAACCATTCTTGCCATCCAATATCATCCAATATCTCATAGTCCTTCATAGTACTAAGCCATCCATTCAGGGGGGGGTCCTATATCTTAAGTAATCACCACTAGTTCCACTAGCAATCACTGGCGCCACCTGCCCCTAGGATCAAGGCGCAATTCGGAGGTGATAAGGCCACCACGTCCACCGAGCCCACCATGCTGCTGCCTGTTCGGCGAGAACTGGACCCCATCCCATGAAAAGATATCGTTCAAGTTTCCAAGTTCCATCAGCTTTCAAGATTTATCCAGTTCCACTCCTGGTTCGCTTTAGTCTCCAAGTTTCACTCCACTTTCACTTTAGTCTCCAAGTTTCAAGTTTCTTGAAGTTTCAAGATTCACTTTCTTCGAGTTCCTTCAAGTTTCTTCAGGTTTCACTTTCTCCACTTTCTTTCACTTTTCCCAACTTCCAATGGTTTGCCACTGGCGATCTTCCAGGCAGAAGCACCTGGGTCCTTTCCCCTGGCCTGGTTCGAGATCAAACAGCATTTCGAAGGCTCGGGTCACCTGCGCATGATCTGCCATCAACCACCAGTTGCTTCATGCCATAACCACGAACCAATTAACCCATTCAACCAATCAAAAATGGTTGACTGATGACCAAAAAATATACCAATGGTTGGTTAATTGTTTTAAAATCATACCATACCGAACCAGGATAGAACAATTAAGAGCTATTTTGGATAACGATGCCAACACTACGAAAAAAATGCTGAGGCTCATGTAACAACCCAGTTTCATTGAAGCTCTCGGGTTAACCATGATTAGCAACCTGGATTGAGGCAACAAACGTTAAGGCTTCCATGTTGATAATCATGATAAGTAGCACCACATGAACTCATCGCAAAAACCAAAAAACACTAAAGAACTGCTGGGATTTCATGGATTTTTCGAGAATTTCATGGGATTTTTCTACGAAAAAATGTGGGCTTAGCTGCTCCGTTGGCACGGTGGCAGCCAACTCCGTTGCTTCGACAGCAGCCCCAGGTGCCAAGCCCCTGCCTCCGGGCATGTGCGAAGGTGCCAGGCGAATCTTCCGTGGCAGATGCCGCGGCTCATGCGCAGGTCGTTGCCGTTGGTGGACGGCAGGTGTTGCTCCCTGACCTGGGGGGTGGACGTGGGGCACCTGGAGCTGAGCCCACCGCAGTGGAATGCCCAAGTAGCTGCCGAAGCACCCGGGGCCGGGTGATGCGGTGAAAATATGGAAGAAATGCTGATGACATATGACTTTAGTCTGGTTGATGATGCCCAAAAATCGTTGATGATGCCTAAAAACCGGTGCTGGCATTGGAATCAGCACATCTCATGTGCCATTTCCTTAGTTTCACATGCGTTTCCTGATGTTTTCGGGGGTCATGGAAGCCGTCCATCGGTGGGGTGTTTGGGGCACTGAATCTCTGGTGAAATCAATTGATTTGACATACAGTATTCTTCAGCTCCTCTGTAAGACGAATGAATCAATATGATGTGCCAACACACGGTGCGACAATCTTACCCGCGGCACTCAAGCCGATGACCGCTTTTTCCTATTGTGCTTTCCCACACTTTGAATCACAATCATTATGAGCCCTCCCTGCAGTGTAAAGAAAAATACAAAGCAACTGGCAAGTGGTAGATTTTCTTTTCTGTTCAATCGCTTTTAGCCTAGGCCATTAAATGGTACTGAGCTGTTCAATGTTGTTCGCGCATGTCTTACTTTCATCCATGTCTATAGCTATTCTATCGCCAACGTCAACAGCAATTGTGCCGCCAACTGCATGGACATCTCAAACTCTGACAAGCCTTAGAGCACCCTCGGGTGAACATGCCGTTGCCAGCGCCTATATGGTCCTCATGTCCTTCACTGTCCTTCAAGGTCCTTCATCCGTTTTCCTCTTTCAGACTTCCAAAATCATTTCTATTCTTCGGATGAAAAAATGTTCAATCACTTTTTTAAAATCATGTCAACCGTTTGTTATATCTCTCTCTCTCCATCGCCATCGCCATGTTTTACTTGTTTTCAATCATTCAGAGTACATGATGCACATTCGGGCACCCATAGTTGGGTAGACCTTTCGCAGAAACAGCAACTACTTGACATCAAATACAATCTGTTTCAAAGCTTGAGCAGCGGAGGTATGTCACAAAAGAATGTAGCACCACCATGCCAGGTAAAGAACCATGGTCACATCTGCCTTGATGAACGGTCACATGTCTAATGCAAAAACTGGCAGAAAGCGGTTTGCAAAGGGCTTGCCAGTCACTGGGTTTAATTCGACCAGCCTGAGGCCGGAGGGTTTCAGAGTTTCAGCCTATCGAGTCCACCAAAAACGTGACCGCCGGCTTCGCAAGGAAGATGGCAATACAAATATTCAAATCAATACAAGAGGAAAAGAGGGAACACACATTTTACATCATGATATCAATGTGCATTACCTTCACTTACAGTACACCAACCCACATTACATTGCATGGCATAACAGAACATGACATTGATTATCAGAACATTAGATTACATTACACTACTACGTGTATCACAGTACACTGCACTAACATGACATTACAGTACAGCACCTTGCGTTGCATTGTCCTACGTCATATTACAATTATATTATACTATCTCATGTCATATTACGAGTACATTATCTTACGTCATATCACAATAAACTCACTGCAGTACGCTCCGCAACCGAACACTGTTGCACTAAACTCATGACATTACATATTACACTAAACTAATATTTCAAAAAATAACACATGTAAATCAGGAAATTGTGTGAATTTGGCTTAGTTTACAGATTTTACGGCTTGGTGTATGACACTGTCAAAGAACGGTGCACGTCCAGCTGCACCCTCCACAATTCCCAATCATGCCGATCGCTTGGCAGGGCACTTGATCCAAATGCTTGATCTTTTCGTTCGGGTTCAATTCCCTCGGCGCAGGGAATAAGAAACCCCTCATTCCCATGAGATCAATGCAACGTGTTCGGCCGGTGCATCAACCCAGCAAGGAACCGGTCGCATCTCACCACTTGCAGCACACGTGCGCGGCCAGTCATAAACCCTTCGTCCCCCTAAAACCTGGCAAGTCTGGCATCTCAGTGACCACTGATATTGTCATGTCACCCCAGCCGTCAGGGACAGCCAGTTGGGATTGGCTAAGATGGCGGCTGAATATCCTCCAGCAGGAAGGCCAGGGCTTGCTCTACCGTCTCAGGCTCCAACCTTCAGCATGAGAATCAGGGTTCTCCAAAGCTCTCTACACGAAATTTCCCCTTTGCCTTTTTCTGTTTTTCTTTCCTTGAAATTTCCAAGAATCATGGAAGTGCTATTGAACGTCCACATGCAAATCTCGAGGGAAATCACGGAAAAAAAGGTCAGCAAGACAGGAAACAGGTGTTTTCTTGGAAATACCTCATGCCGGATTCGCAAAAATTGGGCGCACTGCATCTCAGGGAATCTCAATATTTCTGAGCAACAGATCGGCAAGCACCACATAGCCTTTCTTGTCCAACGAGCGCTTCCATTCGAACTCGTTTTCCACGTTTTTCATTCTGGGAACCTGCCCCCGCTCCGAAACACAAGCTTGGCAAAGGTTGGCTCAAGTGGGGGGGTGAAACCTTGGGGTAGCTGTGTTAGAGACACTCAGTGCAAAGCCTTGAAACGAAATAAACAAAAGCAAAAATCGACAGGTGAAAGTCATCGAACAGTCGATTTGAGTGACCCAGAATTTCGCAACAAACAAAAAGTTTGAAAAACTGAAGATGTTGTAGAGCCCAAAGGCCAAGATTTGAACAAATTAAATACGATTTAAACCAAAAGATAAATGAAAGAGAAAATGCAAGCTTCGCGGCTTCCTCCAACTTCAGGGACGAAATCCAGCCAAAGAACAAACTAAAGTGAGACTTCGAAAAGTCCAAGTGTCTTGCCAAAAAGTCGAAGAGTTCTCCAAAATTTCTTAAAATCAAACAGTTGACCAAATTCGAAATGTGGAACCTTCGAAGTTGAAAAGGACGAAAAGGTGGAGAAAAACTTTTCAATTTTTGACTTTCACTTGTTAAATTCTCTATCCCATTCTATCCCACTGTCATCCGTGTGTGCGCTTGATCTTACTAGCTTAGGGACCCCCGAGCATCGCAAAATCGCCATCTTGGATGGCACATTGTGGGGCAAACCTAGTGCAACGTGCCATCATTCGACATCACACATCGGATAATTTGGCCAAGTCGAACTTTTTCACTGCAGTGATGCCAAGACATCATGCTAATCCAGCACAACAACAAAAATTATTAAACCAACCATCGGGGAAACCATACTTCAACCAGCATGAAACTGTTTTGAAACCATACTTAAACTAGCACGAGACGGTCCCTCGTTAAATCATCATTACAGTAAGTGTGGTCTGATCTCACCACGCCTAGCACTCACAGCAGACACGAAGCAAGGTACTGGCAGCTGCCTTCACCTCCGGTTGGAAGCCTTGCGTCAACGTTGGCCAAAAGGTATGGCCCTGATGGACCAAACGCGAGTTCCATAGGACAAGTGCTGACCTGCGGCCGACCGTGGACAAAATGCCTAGGGAAGCACCATGCAACTGCTAGGCTCGGGAAAAATCATCGTTATTGCTATAATCGGGTAAATGATAGTCACCACAAACAAATCATTGCTATATGACTTGGGGAAAAATCATAGAGATGAGCTCAAAACCTACTCCCAACAACGGATAGTTCACATCCCAAGCTTTGGTGGATCAATCCGTCGGGAGGTACCCAGAGCCGTGCAGGGCGCACATGCGTGAAGGGAACGGCAACTAAAGTCATAACGGATGTACATTTCATGTACTCAATAGACGTATGCAAGCAAAATAACTTTGAATACCACCTGGCGGTGGGATGATTTAAGTTCAAAGCCTTTCTTTGTTGGCTCATGTTGTGACCGCGTAGCTTGACACATGTTCTGATATGAGCCGATTACAGTTGCCGTTTATGTGGAAGGCTTCGGTTCAATCCTACTCTTCACAAGGACAACCGGAAAAAACATCTACTCTTGGTCTTGACTTCACAATTGAATTCCACCATTTTTGCCCCCAAATCATGTGCCATAGACATGGCCCACTCCGGACCCATTCCTACCTTCAGAAGGGTTCGGAATGGGTCACTTGGTGGCAGCCGTCCCAGTCCCCAACGGGTCCCCGGTAGCTGCGCTCAAAGCTGCGCTACGCCTGTGATCAGAGTGGTCGTTGGGTCGCACGTCGAGCTGATGTGCGGAACTGGCCAACTTCTTCGCCTGGCGAAAGCATCGAAAGCATCGAGCTTGCATGGTGGATCCATCTGATGGTCAGAAAAGTGATGGAAAACAATAGGAAATGATGGGAAATGATGGGAAGATGATGGGAAGATGATGGGAAGATGATGGGAAGATGATGGGAAGACTAATAGACACTTGAATGACGATGACGATCTGATCCCACCGTCTTTCTTCGTGACATTCCTGGCGTATGACTCTGTGACAGAATCACTGGTTTGAGCCACGGTGCCTGAGGACTGGCATCCCATGGCCTTGCCCTATATCAGATGAGTGGTTCGGCCGCATTCAAGACAATGTGTAACATGAGGTGCCTGTGTTCCAAAGCAGCTGTCCACCTCAATGACATGTAACACAATGACAATGTCATTTGAATGTTCAGATTCTAATTGAAATACATTTGCCAAGCGTGTGAAGGATAAAATCTCAGCATAAGCCCCCGTGCTAAGGCACCATAACGCAGCAGTGGGCTGCACAGGGTCAATCCAAATCTTATGGCACCCCGACATGGCATTCAAGGACTTGAACCACAGCTATCAGCTTGGTATTGCTGCACTAGCAGTTGTTCATGATCTCATCATCTTGTCGGGCTGCGCCAGGTGCTAACCCTTGATTAACAAAGCTCTGCTTGATGAAAGCCCGGATTAACATCCCTCACAAGTCATGGCAACTGCTGCAAAAGGTCCGGTTGCCGCCTGGCAGCGTCCTTTCAAGTCCGGCGAGAGCTCTTCGAACGTGCCGTCGTTGTGGCTACCACGTACGACCTGGGCAGCGGAACGTGGAACCATGTGGAACCTCACAAGATATGAATCACTGGGAAGCAACGCAACGGTTCAATAACATGTTGCAACATGGGTGCCAAGCCATAGGGTATCCCGTTGTAACCCGCCCAAAAAATGATAATTCTACGAAGAAACCATTGCGGGTGCCACTATTTTTGGCACATATCCACATTTGCTCCACGAAAATGCTGAGAAACCAATGACCAAAGCCATAACCTTTGGAGGAAAACAAGTCTTTGATCAGCAAGCGTCTCTTGGGTAGAAGAAAAAAATGATGGCAGGTGGGTGCGGCATTGGGTCTGCTTCGCAGGTGCGGAGAGAGCATGTCAACACATCGCAGGCATCTGTCTTTTTTGGCATGCGTAAGATTATGATCCTGCTTGATTTTGCGGTCGACGCAGCAGGCATTACAGATCTATCTAGGATCCATCCTCATCACCAATGCATAAAAGAAAAAGTCACATGGGGGTTTCTTGAAATAGGGAACCCCCCAAAGTGGTTGATTTATTACGATACATGGTCAGGAGACTGCATAATTTGGGGGTACCCCTATTTTGAGAAACCCCCACATGGGCAAAAATGTGCAAACTCGTGTTCCGGCCAGCATCTTTGTCAGTAAGCTGAAAAACTTAGCCGAACCATCATTCCCAAAGGTTACTTCAGAGTTATGTTTTTTTTGGCCATTCCTTGAACAGTGCTCGGTTCTATGGCAAAAGGTCTGATCCATGGCTTGCATTGAGACGAAGGGCGACTCTGTATCATAGAAATTCATATCATATATACAGTAACTCGTTACTGACGAATCATCAACATACAAATCAGGACAAATGACATCGCCACGGAGAATTCTAGAGATACTTGGACACAACCTGCAATGGAAGGAAGTTACACTTGACGCCGCCATTAAATGCATGATAGCCACCACCAAACTCCTGAAAGCATCCTCCATGGCTTTCAGGCTTTCAAATGTGGCTGCTCTGTCTTGAGCACACGGCTGCAAACGGTTTCGTTTCCCAGGTCTAACAGCCTCCAACCACACTCATCACGAATCACCACCTAACAACGCCACAACAATCACCAAACAAGAACAACCAACGACACAAGAGTCACAGTTAGATTCTCAAACCTGAAACTCATCATATTCTCAACAAAACTGGTACGCAACTGAAGGTTGCTGAAAACTGCTCACAACTCACCTGTCATTCGCGCAAGGTCAGCTGCGGCTCGACTTAGCCCTGCCATGAGCTGCTACCTGCAACCGAGCAACAGCGTCAGGTCCTAGCGAAGTGCCAGGGTGACGCTGCGCCTTCACTATGCGTGCCATGGAGGTGAAGCCAATCTGGTGCTTGAAATCTGTTGAGATGGCTGCGGGACAGAATCTGCATGGAGATTTTTTCGCGGATCTCTGTTTTTTTGATGGGGGAAATCCATGATGAAAATCTTTGATCATCTTTGATCTCCATGAAAAAAACAGGGACACCCGTGCTGATCAACATAGCAGAGAACTCAAACGTATGTGCTGCAGGAACCTCCCGCAAGAGAAGGATCTGACGAAGTGAACATAGCGACTTGCCGAGTGAAGAGGAGTTTTGAATCACAAAACGATCCGAATGTGGAGTGTAGTATTTATGATAGCAAAACGATCCAAATGTGGTGGAAGATGGTGGAAGAATCTCGAGTTTCAGCGCAAAAAATCGTAATCTGAGCATCGTTCTGACAGGCCGACCCCCTGACTCTAAGAACTGTAGCTGCTCACTTGCCTGGTTTTCCAAGCTGGTTCTCAGTGAATCTGCTCTGAAATGCTCCAGGGCCCTTGGAAGCTGGAGGATTTGCAATGGCTCCCAAGCTATTGCAAGGTGCAAGTCTCCGGAAATTTCATCGACTTCGTCAAGATAAATGGTCACTTGGGTGCCGAATTGGCATAGAAACTGAGGTTTTTGACCTTTGATGCCCTTTGAATCCTTTGATGTCCATGTCTTTGACGTCATCAGTCTAGGGGTCCCATGATGTTCCATGAGCTTCCAGGCGTTGTGAAGGACATCAACCAACAAAGATCAGTGGGACAGCCGCTGGAGACCCCCTCAGCGCCCGGCCGGCGTTGCGCACGATGCTCTTCCCGCATTTCGGTCATCTGAGCCACCAAGGCCTAAGTGGGACCCTGACCTGACATGCCATGACTTCGTCGAGGGATGTCCAGTTCCAACAGCAAACTCCTGGCGACGACCTACCAATCTCGGTGTCTCACAACCTGAACCGCCCAACTTCCGAAGTGGGCTTCTTATGTCCACAGATATCCAGCTGAGACACCCAAAGATCTGAAAGAACGGGAGATCCCGAAGTATAAACCAACCAAAAACCAACCAGTCAACCAACTAACAAGGACTTTGGCCACAGCTGGCTCCCCCATGTAAATCAACCACAAATCAACCATAAACCAGCCAGTCAACCATAAATCAACCATACTTGCATGGGATTCCTATGGGCTTCCTATGGATTTCTGGTGGATTTCTGGTTCTATCCAAGCTGCCATGGCGTTACCGGAAGCCCCACCGCCAAGCCATGCCCCGCACCTCGATCTCCTGCTCGCGCTGAAGACGCCGCTCCTGGCGACGAGGCCTGGACCTTTGCCACCCGATGGATTCCACGAAACTGCTGAGGCTGCTGAAGGTAAATTGATCGAAAAGTTGATCTAAAAATTGATGTGAGTTGGTGTAAGTTCATGGAAGTATTTGATGTAAATTGATGGAAGTTGATGGAAGTTGATCTAAGTTGATGGAATTACTTGATGGAAGTTGATGGAATTACTTAATGGAAGTTGATCTAAGCTGATGTAAGTTGATGGAAGTTGATGTGAGCTGATGGAAGTTGATGGAAGTTGATGGAAGTTGATGGAAGTTGATGGACGTTGATGTATGGAAGTTGATCTAAGTTGATGTAAGTTGATGGAAGTTGATCTAAGTTGATGTAAGTTGATGGAAGTTGATGTGAGCTGATGGAAGTTGATGGAAGTTGATGGAAGTTGATGGAAGTTGATGAAAGTTGATGGAATTACTTGATGGAAGTTGATCTAAGTTGATGTAAGTTGATGGAATTACTTGATGGAAGTTGATGGAAGTTGATGGAAGTTGATGGAAGTTGATGGACGTTGATGTATGGAAGTTGATCTAAGTTGATGTAAGTTGATGGAAGTTGATGTGAGCGGATGGAAGTTGATGGAAGTTGATCTAAGTTGATGTAAGTTGATGGAAGTTGATGTGAGCGGATGGAAGTTGATGGAAGTTGATCTAAGTTGATGTAAGTTGATGGAAGTTGATGTGAGCGGATGGAAGTTGATGGAAGTTGATCTAAGTTGATGTAAGTTGATGGAAGTTGATGTGAGCGGATGGAAGTTGATGGAAGTTGATCTAAGTTGATGTAAGTTGATGGAAGTTGATGTGAGCGGATGGAAGTTGATGGAAGTTGATCTAAGTTGATGTAAGTTGATGGAAGTTGATGTGAGCGGATGGAAGTTGATGGAAGTTGATCTAAGTTGATGTAAGTTGATGGAAGTTGATGTGAGCGGATGGAAGTTGATGGAAGTTGATCTAAGTTGATGTAAGTTGATGGAAGTTGATGTGAGCGGATGGAAGTTGATGGAAGTTGATCTAAGTTGATGTAAGTTGATGGAAGTTGATGTGAGCGGATGGAAGTTGATGGAAGTTGATCTAAGTTGATGTAAGTTGATGGAAGTTGATGTGAGCGGATGGAAGTTGATGGAAGTTGATCTAAGTTGATGTAAGTTGATGGAAGTTGATGTGAGCGGATGGAAGTTGATGGAAGTTGATCTAAGTTGATGTAAGTTGATGGAAGTTGATGTGAGCGGATGGAAGTTGATGGAAGTTGATCTAAGTTGATGTAAGTTGATGGAAGTTGATGTGAGCGGATGGAAGTTGATGGAAGTTGATCTAAGTTGATGTAAGTTGATGGAAGTTGATGTGAGCGGATGGAAGTTGATGGAAGTTGATCTAAGTTGATGTAAGTTGATGGAAGTTGATGTGAGCGGATGGAAGTTGATGGAAGTTGATCTAAGTTGATGTAAGTTGATGGAAGTTGATGTGAGCGGATGGAAGTTGATGGAAGTTGATCTAAGTTGATGTAAGTTGATGGAAGTTGATGTGAGCGGATGGAAGTTGATGGAAGTTGATCTAAGTTGATGTAAGTTGATGGAAGTTGATGTGAGCGGATGGAAGTTGATGGAAGTTGATCTAAGTTGATGTAAGTTGATGGAAGTTGATGTGAGCGGATGGAAGTTGATGGAAGTTGATCTAAGTTGATGTAAGTTGATGGAAGTTGATGTGAGCGGATGGAAGTTGATGGAAGTTGATCTAAGTTGATGTAAGTTGATGGAAGTTGATGTGAGCGGATGGAAGTTGATGGAAGTTGATCTAAGTTGATGTAAGTTGATGGAAGTTGATGTGAGCGGATGGAAGTTGATGGAAGTTGATCTAAGTTGATGTAAGTTGATGGAAGTTGATGTGAGCGGATGGAAGTTGATGGAAGTTGATCTAAGTTGATGTAAGTTGATGGAAGTTGATGTGAGCGGATGGAAGTTGATGGAAGTTGATCTAAGTTGATGTAAGTTGATGGAAGTTGATGTGAGCGGATGGAAGTTGATGGAAGTTGATCTAAGTTGATGTAAGTTGATGGAAGTTGATGTGAGCGGATGGAAGTTGATGGAAGTTGATCTAAGTTGATGTAAGTTGATGGAAGTTGATGTGAGCGGATGGAAGTTGATGGAAGTTGATCTAAGTTGATGTAAGTTGATGGAAGTTGATGTGAGCGGATGGAAGTTGATGGAAGTTGATCTAAGTTGATGTAAGTTGATGGAAGTTGATGTGAGCGGATGGAAGTTGATGGAAGTTGATCTAAGTTGATGTAAGTTGATGGAAGTTGATGTGAGCGGATGGAAGTTGATGGAAGTTGATCTAAGTTGATGTAAGTTGATGGAAGTTGATGTGAGCGGATGGAAGTTGATGGAAGTTGATCTAAGTTGATGTAAGTTGATGGAAGTTGATGTGAGCGGATGGAAGTTGATGGAAGTTGATCTAAGTTGATGTAAGTTGATGGAAGTTGATGTGAGCGGATGGAAGTTGATGGAAGTTGATCTAAGTTGATGTAAGTTGATGGAAGTTGATGTGAGCGGATGGAAGTTGATGGAAGTTGATCTAAGTTGGTGTCAGTTGATGGAAGTTGATGTGAGCTGATGGAAGTTGATGGAAGTTGATCTAAGCTGGTGTCAGTTGATGGAAGTTGATCTAAGTTGATGGAAGTTGATGGAAGTTGATGGAAGTTGATGGCGATGAAGTTCGATCCCTCAGCGGTCCTCGCGACTGCTTTTGAGGTCTGCATGGCTCGGCATGGCTCACATCGTTTCGAGCGAAGCTGACTGCTAGGGTGGCACGTCCCAACCAACGTCGAAGGGTTTACATCTGAGTCCTAAGGTACTGCAGCCATGGTAATCTGAGTGATCTGGAAAATCTGGAAAGCGACTCGCAGCGATTGGGGTGAGACAAAGATGTGTTCATTCAATTCCGCACCTCTTTGCTTTGGAACAGGTTCTTCCCGTATAGAATGACTAACAATATCTCACAATCTGTCAGCATCGAAATAGACTAAACATAGACTAATAATGTCGTTCACATATGAGACTCACAACGAGCACCACCATCAACCCCCATCGAAGCAGTTGCTTCACATCTCTCTCTCCCCCTTCTCTATTCTCGCACAACAGTGTCGCGGAACGCAATCAACCTGGTATAAATGAGTGCATTTTGCATAGAGTGTGAAGCTGACCGACAATCAAAGCTTGCAGGTATAAGACAAAGTTTGGAGATCTCCACCACCCCTTGTCTATTTTGGAGGGTGCGTGAAGCTGCTTGCAAAGGAAGGCATCCATAAGCTCAAGGAAAATGCCACAACGCCGCCAAACTTAATCAACTCAGCAATAAAAATGCAGAACCTATGAAGCTACGTTACAAAAACACGCAGTAATGTACAAATTGCCCAAAGCCGCTGCAAGAAACTCCAATGTCGCAAAGTACATGTCAAAATAGAGGTTAAACATGAGCAAAGAAATGAATTGGGTTTAGACTAGTCTGCAACTGGTCAAAAACTTCAGCTGCTCAAAACTGGCAAGATCTGTTCGGACAAAGATGGACAATATGGACGCTTTGCAATCTATGATAATGTAAATGCTCTAGTCGAATCATTGTTTTGATGGGTGGATATCACAAAGATCGCGTCACAATTAATTAAACAAAACTAAATCAAACAACTAGACTTGGTGGTGCTTCCTGTTCAATCAATCAATTGCCGCAAAAGAATGCAAGATATATATATATATATAACCCCGCACTACGACGACAACCCTCGCACAACATAGCAACGACCAACAAACCCCAAATACAGCCATGACATGCGATGACAAGCCAAACAATCTGCATTTGCAAACACTCCCATATGCCATATACATTACAATTTTATACTGAATGGCGGATTCAACCCCAACGAATCTAAGCAGGGGGGTACCACTCTATGCTTTCGAGCAGGGCCGGACACAGCTCCGTCATGACCAATCTACCCATGTTCAGGGCTGATCCAACAGGTTCACGATCGACTTTGGGTGCTCCGGTTGATCAAAGGTGGCTCTCATGGTGAGAAATTCTACGATGGTGATGTGGGAAACGCGCCCAATAGCCTCCCAAGCGGCCAAAACGAATCCAAACTCTTGCCAGGTTTTTTACACATTAAAAAACATTCAAACAAACACCTGAAAAAATATTATCATATCTGATCTGTCCGTTTCAAGGATAAGCTCCCCAAACAAATCACCATCTTCCAGCGGCAAACTCGCTATGGTGTTCCCTTTCCTCACCCAAAACTTCTCTCCCGGCAGCTGTTCTTCAGCTGAGATGCTGCATGCACTGCTTTTCGCTGATGTGTGACACCCATGGGACAGCCGTCAAAACAACCAGCAGCTCCATTTCAACCGGCTCATGCCCAACTGCTCTCAGCATTTTCGTGCCTTTTGCCTTTGGGTCGGCGCAAGTGTGAAACCTATGAGACCCATGCAGTCGCCAAGACATGTTGGCCTCTGAGCAGAATGCTGAGGATTATTTGTCGATGTTTGTTGGTATGATGTTCCACTTATTAATCATGGCCATCAGACGCCAATCCCTCACTATCAAGCTGCAACCATCACAGGTGTCCGTCTCGCAGAGCATTTTCTGGAAGCCAGCTCAACCGGGAGAAGTCACCCATGCTTCTGCCACCCGGTCGCGCACCGCTGGCCGGATGTTCACTCGCCAGGTATTGACGGACCATGGCTGCTGATCATCAGCTCCAGCCCCAAATTGCATTAGTTTTAGCTACACATTCATCTTCAGCTTCATCTTCATCTTCAGCTGCATCTCCATCTTCATCTTCATCTTCAGCTTCATCTCCATCTTCATCTCCATCTTCATCTTCATCTTCAGCGTCATCTTCATCTCCAGCTTCATATTGATCTTCAGCTTCATCTACATCTTCATCTTCAGCTTCATCTACATCTGCATATTCATCTTCGAAATCAGCTTCATCTACATCTGGATATTCATCATCGAAATCAGCTTCATCTACATCTTCATATTCATCTTCGAAATCAGCTTCATCTACATCTTCATCTTCATCTTCATCTTCAGCTCCATCTTCCGCATCCTGGTCCTCCTCCCAGGCTCGTTTCGTGCCCCGTGGGCAGTGCCCTTGCGCCGCGCGCAGCAGCCGATCCAGCGCTCCTTCGCCAGCCCCAGCGGCCACGCCCGCGGAACGCAAGGCCCATTCCTCCACGATCTGCCCGGCCACACACTTGGCCTCCACGCAACCGCTGCGACGTAGCACTGCCTCTCCAGGAGAGCAACCCATGGGGTGGTCACCAGGGGGGTCAGCCATGGGGGGCTGGGGATGTGAACGCCACAGGTACTTGAGGAGAACGGTGCCATGATCATCTGCTCCACGGCTGTGTTTTTTCGAGTTTTTTTGGCTGGAAGCAAGGAAAACAACTCGTTCACGTGTGCTAGAATGTATGTAACGATGGTAGTTCTCTTGTGGTTGGAAGCCAACTTCCTTCGAACCCACTGTATGATGGCAAGGTTCTCTGCCCGCTGGCTTGCTTAGAAATTTCAGGTCTGAAATTGAAAACCATCGACCTTAACTTATCATCCATGAAAGAAATTAATTTCCCAGCTTGCCCAGGACCTTGCCCAAACATTTCTGGGAGATTGTACTGGAAATCAACTAACACTTACTGAACTCACATCCCTCAAGGTTTAAAAAAGACAGCTGACAACTCAATGATCACATCCAGGCCACCCTAACTGCTGAGTGCCAGGTGAGGGTTGTTAGATTTTATGTTAGTTGCCGCTCCTCTCCTTCTCCTTCTCGTCCTCCTCCTCCTCTCCTCGCCTCCTCCTCGCCGGACCTCAACCACGATCATCCCCGCCCAGTGTTCGCTGCCGGACCTCAACTCCCATGCCAATAGCTATGCCAGATAGAATCCCAGAAGCTATGCCAGATAGAATGCCAAAAGCTATGCCAAATAAAATGCCAAAAGCTATGCCAGATAGAATGTCAGAAGCTATGATTGATAGAATGCCAAAAGCTATGCCAGATGCAATGCCGAAAGCTATGCCAGATAGAATGTCAGAAGCTATGCCAGATAGAATGCCAAAAGCTATGCCAGATAGAATGCCAAAAGCTATGCCAGATAGAATGCCAAGAGCGATGCCAGATAGAATGGCAGAAGCTATGCCAGATAGAATGCCAAAAGCTATGCCAGATGCAATGCCGAAAGCTATGCCAGATAGAATGCCAAAAGCTATGCCAGATAGAATGCCAAAAGCTATGCCAGATAGAATGCCAAAAGCTACGCCAGATAGAATGCCAAGAGCGATGCCAGATAGAATGGCAGAAGCTATGCCAGAAAGAATGTCAAAAGCTATGCCAGATAGACCTGTGTCAGATTTGCATGTGATGGTGGGGATCACACGAAGTAAGTAATTTCGATTTTTTTGGCTGGAAGCCAGGAAAACAACTCGCTTACGTGTGCCAGAACGAATGTAACGATGGTAGTTCTCCTGTAGTTGTAAGCCAACTTACTTCGAACCGGGAGTTCGACTGTATGACGGCAAGGTTCTCTGGAAGCCAACGACCCGCTGGCTTGGTTGGAAACTCCAGGTCTGAAATTTAAAACCATCGATTTTAGTGGGAAAGATTTGCCCAAAACTTGCTCAAACATTTCTGGGAGATTGTGCTAGAAGTGAACCAAAACTGACTCAAACAAAAACCAAAACGTATTGA
Source organism: Symbiodinium kawagutii (assembly GCA_009767595.1). NCBI lineage: Eukaryota > Dinophyceae > Suessiales > Symbiodiniaceae > Symbiodinium > Symbiodinium kawagutii. Next base: position 63,853 of record VSDK01028534.1, on the reverse strand, counting down.
CTCATATCCCCCAAGATTTCAAAAGGCAAGCTGACAACTCAATGATCACATCCAGGCCACCCAAACCATCACAACCAGGGGATGCTGAGTAAAGTTTTACCGTGAAATTTCAGCGCCCAGTGACTTGGATGACCCACTTAGCAACTGGGAACCGGTCATGGTTTCTAGGGGTTACAAGATGTTACAAGCTACAGAGTGGTAACCCCGTGTTACCCGGTTAGCTTGGGTTAAAACTAGGGGTCACTACCAGTCAGGTAAGACGTAACTATACTTAGGTTACAAACTACTTTACAACCCGGGGTACCACTCTGTACCCTATAGAGTTTTTGACCATGGTCATGGGGGATACAAGCTTTTGACCATGGTCATGGGGGTTATGAGCTACCTTATTGGGTGTATAACCATGGCCCCATGGCTATCATCAGAACCCTAGCTGCACATCCAAGTACGGTCCTCCAGGCAGGTTGAGAGCTCAGCGTGGCAAAGCAAGCCATCTCCATCCAGGTCAAACTCCTTGATGCAGTCACTGGCAGATGGAAACTCCATGGCGTTGAAGCTGTACGAAGGGCGAGCTGGACAGGTTTTGTGGAAGAATCTGCGGCTCGAAAACAGCAAGTGCAATATGGGTGTTTCTCAGGGGGACGCCCACATTGATAGTCTATTATATCTATTATTGTCAATGATCTTGACAAAAATGATTTGGGGGCACCCCGGTTTTGCGACAGCACTGTATGCATTCCTTGCTTTGAAAGTTCCCCATACCGTGATATCTCAATGATATGTAAATTGGACTCACGCACACAGATAGATAGATAAATAGATAGACAAACATACAAATACACATATAATATGTTTCTTTCAAAAGGTATATCCGTGTACTGTCTCCTACATTCACAATCAGCAGTGGCGACACTTGAGCCGAGTGAAGCTTTGCAATGGTGATACTCATCCGAAGTGATGGGAAATACAGCGGTTTCTGCTATAATTGTTCAGCATTGCTCATCATTTTTACTGCATCTTTCAATAGTACTATCATGTTCCATCCCAGTCAATCAGTGTTGACAAAAAAGATGTGATCCGCTCCCGCAGCACCATTAAAATACCCCTCCTGGTTTCTTTAATGAATAATCCGTCAATTCATCAATGAAGCAACAGTTCATCTAACCACCAATGATCAATAAGCAGCTACTAATCAAATAGCCTACCAAATGTTGCGCCAATCACTAGCTAGTTCCATCGATCACAAGCCCGAATGCTTCATTTGCAAACGGCCAATCCGCTCTAATCATCCATAATTGTCTTAACCACCACCACCACGCTAAAAATCACATTTTAACCACCACCACCCTGGCTCACCAAGCATCAACCTCTATGGGGAGATCTGACCACTTGGTACTACTTGGTGACCACGACTAACCAACAGCAGTCCAACCTTAACCATCCAACCGACGTCACGTTTTCCGCGCGATTTAGGCCCCTCCAAAGCCTCACAAAAGAGACACCCCCGGAGGAACCGAGGACATCCGAGGGCGTCCGACGCCGACGCCAGCGGGTCGAATTGACACCGGGCACGAGGTTTTCCCAGGCTACTGGGGTCAGCTGGGTCTCTGCTGCCAAGCGAATGTCAGCACCGGATTGATGAAGTCAGCTGGCGGAATGGTTATGTATGATGCTCGGCTCATGTGGGTAATCAACCTGAGAGGATCGAAAACCGAAGATGATTACCAGGTTAAATGAATGAATTGAACAGTTATGATTACTTAAGCGATGGTTTGATGTTGCTCCTCGCGGAAATTATGTTGGCGTCATGCCAGGAACCAGGCATAAACTACGGTTCATGTCAAACTCAGCATGCACATGCTGGCAGAAGTCATGAAAGTCAACGGCTCAAAACCGGATCATATACCCTCATAAATCATGACTAGCCATACATTCAGTCCTACCCAGCAATCCTACCCATTAACTATTTCTATGGTCAATTGTAGTAATAGCAATGCTAATCATGATGCTCATCTATGGCTATCAACTGCCCATGATTAAATTAATATCAAACATAATTTGTATGCAAGCTTGGTAATCTACGCATTCCGTAAAGCGGAAACCGTGCAACCCGCAGTTCTAAATTGGTTAAAATCAGCTATCAGCCAGTGATAGCATAGTTTCAAAATGGTAGGTCAACAGCTGGTACCATTGTCATTTGGGGTTGGTTAACCATTTTAATGGTAACTGGACGCATAGGGTGGTAGCCACAAAAAAAGTACAATCCCATGGTTACTCACTTCTTGGGATATACCCATGGTAAATCACCTGATTTCAGGCAGGCTAAGCAACCATGAGTCACCCCCAAGCATATGCTCACCATTGGACCAGCTGTGACAGCTACCATTGGATCCAGCTCAGACGCTTTTCGGGCCTGGCGCAGGGTGGATGGATGTGGGAAGTAGAAACCTGATGGGTTTGAGGTGGTTGGGTGATACCTCATTCGTGACACTGATGACATCTGATGACGCTGCTGGGTTTAGCCTTGTTGCCATCGAAGGGGGAGGAAATTTTGGATAGTTCACCTGGAGTTCACCTCTTCCAAATTTTGCTCACGAATCTAAACCCAACATAGACATTTCATTGCCGTGTCACTGGAGTGTGTCGCGACTTTGTCCTTGTTCTTGTAATCTATGCAGGTTGCGGTTGGCCTAGATGGCATTGGAAAATACAGCGGACGCTAGTGGACCAATGCAGACCAAATGGTGGTTTCTCAAAATAGGGGACCCCCAAATCATCCATTATTATTTATAGTAATAAACCAGTCATTTTTGGGGCTCCCTATTTTGAGAAACCCCCAAATGTTTTGTGCAAGAGACACACAAGTTCCTGATTAGACCTTCGGCTCATGCACCAGCAATAGCAAGCCGCGGTTTTTTCGTTGACGGCCGTAGGCCAACCAACCCTCAACACCTTATCCCCCACCCAGTCTCCCACCATTCCAGGTCCAGCTGAAACAAACATGTCATGTGACCAATGGCCACGCCTGTTGTACCAGCATATCACTGGGTTTCTGGGAAAACCGACATTGGAAAACCACGTCTTAACCAGCTAAAGACTTTCCTATGTCGATCTTGCCATGAATTCCTGGAGGCATACGGATCCTTTTCAGCGACTTCGGGCGGTTCTTGATCCATGTTGACGCCACAACCACTATTGCTACAGTTATTCATCCCTGTGTGCTGCATTACTACCGCGCCATCATCCCCCTCCATGCCAGGTCACCATAGTCACCCTCTCCTAACCAGGCTCGGAAGCGAGCTTAGAAGAGTCAAAATCAACCATTATCAACCTAGGGTTCTTTGTGTGGCTGTGGATCAAAACCCCGTACCCCTGGTTCCCCCATCATTAACCACTGGTTTCCCTATTGTTGTTGGTTATCATCCCCGTGAAATTGGTTGGTTTAACTGCTTGATCACTGCTGTTCATTCCCTATTGGCTACCGCTGGCTGATCAATGCTGTTCATTCCTCGTGCCGCTTTCATTCCTTAGCCCCCAAGCATGGGATGGTTTTTGTAGTCACCTTGGCAGTTCAACATGAATGCTTACGTTTCCCTCAATCATGTTGTTTTCTTCTTCGCCTTCCTTGGCCATCGCTATTGGAGCCCCAAAGTTGAAAGAGCACTGCACTTACAAATGCGGCGAAGCACCCGCGAGCTTGGACCATTGTTAACCAACCGTTTGTTAACCAACCGTTTATTCATAACCACCAGATATTTCTTTGGGGCACTGATGAAGCAGCCGTCCGCCGTCGGAATCGCCCACGAGCTGGCGATGAGAAAATTTACGCTTTGGCCCTCCACTGTGAGCGTCTCAGAAATCCGTCGTCCAAACTTATGCCCGGAGCTGGCTTCCAAAGGGGAACCCCAAAGAACTGCGCAAGCTCCGCGTTCGTTGCACCAATGTGCTCCTCATGGATCATGCCCTTCGCGACAACTGTGAGGGTAGGAGAGCTCTTCTAGCAAGGCGCGAATGTGCGTGTTGGGTGTTTCCAATGCCAATTGTATGTGTGAAACGAACCCATGCAAGGTATATTCGGAACCCCCAGAAAAAATTACCGGCCTTTCACTTGATTGCTGGCTTTGAAACTTTAACTAGTACCACGCTGCCACGGAGGGTGAAAGGGACGAATCATTCTTGCAATCACTTGACATGTTCTCCTGCTAGTTAATTGTAATGGCTCCTAATGACTTGTAAACGCTTAATGTCAAAAGTTAGATCCGTACTATGAATAAATCTCTAGGTGTGATGGTAAACAGCGCTATTTCAGGTAAACTGGAGGTGGTTTATGAACAAACCGATCTACCATTAGCATCCATTAGCAATTGGGTATTTGACTTAAAGCAATAGGGTTTGTCCAACAATGGTGTACCCCCAAGCTATCTCGGCTCACAAGTCATTTAGCTCAGGGCAGGCACCCGGGGGGTGGCTACTTGGTCACCTGTCCACTACCACAACCCGTGTTGTGGGCCAGCTTGCTAGTGATTGCCTGCAGTCGCCTGCAGTATAGGAAGTGCCTGCTTGGGATCATGGTTGCTTTCTCACGGTTGTCCAATGGTACCATGGCTGAATTGTCTGGTATTGTTTCTGATGGTGCTATTTTCGTTAGCAGCAAGAGTGAAGATTGGGTTGGAACACACACTCTTCAATTCCTGTGAAGATTCGAACCAAGGAAATGCCAACGAATTCCAGTGTGTTTTGCTTGATCACCATTTGCCAGATCGTTTGCCTGAGTCCATGCCATGTGTGGGTTCCCCGCCTGACCAAGTGTGCCAGTTCACTC
>VSDK01028534.1:43062-58954 GCA_009767595.1 Symbiodinium kawagutii | reverse complement strand
ACTCTTTCCTTGCTTGTCTCGCCCACTTGGAAACTCAAACCAGGGATGGAATTGACAGGACAGGCAGTGCTCTTTTGGTGTGGTCAGGAACGAAGAGCAATGATTCGCACTGCCCTCAACCTGTGGATCAATGCAGTTCGATCACCCCAGTTGTCGTTTGGATTGGTCCATTTGTGTTGTGGTGCTTTTCACGGTTGGCACCAGGCTGCTACTCAAGTGGGAAATTGCGAACATCAACCCAAATGCTCGTGGTCTGTTTCTGTTGATCATGATCCGGATGTTTGCCACCATGCTGCTTTGAACCTTGGATGCAAGGTTTTCTATCCTCCGTTCATTGGACTTTCCCAGAATGATGATGAGAACAAGGTGGTATGCATGGATGTCACAGACCATAGATGGATGGCTTGCGTCCACAGTGAAGTGAATACCGGTTGGACGGCCTCGTTTCCTTGCCAGCCTTTTTCAAAAGGCAACAAAGGCCGTTCAGGTGTTGATTCAAGCATGGGTCAAGTTTTCTTGCATCTGTGTAAGAGAGCTAGGATGGCCAGACCTGCCTTTGTTTGCCTCGAAAATGTTGACGAGATTGTGTCCAGTGATCACATGCCAATCCTCAAGGCATTTGTCAAGTGGGCAGGTTACCGGTTGCAGTGGTCAGTGGTCCATGACATGTCCAGTTTGTCGCCAGCACACAGGAGACGATGGCTTGCTGTCATGGTTCGGAATGACCTTTCCAGGGAATCACTGTGCGTTTTGCCTGGCAACTTGTTGGCATTCCCCAAAGATGCGTGGAATGATGAGAAGTACGAATTTCCCTTGCCTGCATCCTTGTCTTCACAGCTCATTATCCCGGAAGAGTTGTATCATGCTTATGGAGTGGTTGATTTTCTCCCGCCTGCCAAAGTGAGTGATTTGCCTGACCATCCTTCTTTCCAAGATGTGTTGAAATCACGTTGCACTGCTGTTGATGATGATCTCCCTACTTTGGTGGCCAACTACTCTGCTCAGCATCTTCTTCCGATTGAGTTCGTCAAGAAAGCTGGGTTGTATGCTGACCTGGTTACTGATGATGGGGTCACTTTCAGGTTCCAACCACCTACGAGATGGGCCTCACTTTTGGGGAACCTCCATGCGATTCATTGGCCACAAGCAGTGAGGGATATTTTCCACCAACTTGGAAACTCGGTCAGTGTGCCTCATGCTGCAGTGTGTCTTCTTGTTGCTTTGCAGGAGATTGACATTCATGACAGGTACTTTGATGTCACCAAGATTGTCGAAGCGGTGTGGAAGACAAGGATGACTTCGGATGCTGCTGTTTGCGTTGAAAACACTCAAGGATACTCTCTGCTCAGTGTCCATGACCTCTTCAACTACTATGTGATCAGGAACGGAATCTCGTGTTTTCATGCTGCACATGACATTCTGATTCAATGGGAGGATGGTATTGTCACAACATGCCAATTTCCCAGTGGCGCAGAAGCGTTTCGAGTTCCCATGTGCATTGGAATCCCAAGTCATCTCATTGCGAAGTTCGGGGTGATGATTGCTGATGGAACCATTTACTCTGGTGATTCGATTTTGCCTGAGGGCACACATTGTGTCAAAATTGTCTTCTTGCCTGCTTTTTCTCATGGACCTCTCAGGCAGTATGGTCAACCAGCGATTTCTGCGACACTCCCATGGGAGTTGAATGAAGGTGATGATGATGGAAGTCCTGGTTTGGCTTCACCGGTGCGGAGAGTTAGTCAACGAAGAACCCCCCTTTGCCCGGTTGTGGTCACTTTGCCTAGTGGGGTTGACATGGACATGATGGTACCGGACTACTTCTGCCTGCAACAAGTCATGAAACAGTGTGGTTTGAATGATGATGATCTGGATGCTATCCAGGTTTTGCAGGGAAACGACTCATGTGACCTCCAGGATTGCATTGCCGACTACCCAGATGCTCATTTTACTGTTGTATGCAATGCTGAACGACCTGAAGTGACACGGATGTCCCATCGAATCATCGAAGTCATCAAGCCTACGGGAATGACCATGTTCTTGGATTGCAACAATACTGTAACCATTTCTGAACGGTTGCTGGAGGAAGGTTTCCCTGATGAGTTGGTTCAGTCACTTCGAGCCACTCAGAATGGCAAAATGATTCCGATGACCTCACGCATGTGGGATTGCAATTTGACTCCACTCCGGTTGCGATGTTTCCCATTGAGAGGCGGAGGACCACCTTCACAAGGCAAAGGCAAGTCGAAGAATGAGGTTGACACCCTTCAACACCAAGACCCATGGGCTGGATCCAAGTTGCCTCAACCCAAGATCGGCGCTCGCTGGGAGCACTTGCAGTTGGTTCCCAATCACCCTTTCTTCGAAAAAGCCACAGGACAACGGCTTAAGCAGGTGTCGGTGATGCAACTGGGACCTCAACAGGCAGGCATTGCTTTCACTACGAAAACTGGTTTGTTCGCAATTCAAGCTGTTGCTGAAAAGGGAACCACGGTGATTTTGTTGCCAGCCTCCAAAGGAATTGGTGAATTGCGGATGAATGAGAAGTTTGTCCCCCTCAAGCCCCAACAGATCCTTGTCAAGGACAGCACCAATGATGCCCCGTACATGCGTGTTGTACTACCGGTGCTGTTGAAAGGGGAGCTAGACTTCAAGATACATGAGCCTGACAACATCATCAATGTGGATGCTGCCCAGTACTGTGAGATGGTCATTGAGGCCCATTCTTTACTGATTTCCCAGGCCACACATGCTGCCATGACAGAACATCCTTTGGAAGCCTTCAAGCGTGTGGTGGCCGCTGTCGGGATTTCGATGGCTGAGGTTGCGATTTATAGTTACAAGAAGATTGCTGCCCAGGATGGTCATTTGACCCACCAAGCTATCCTTAAGATTCCTGAGGGGTACCTTGTCACCATGCTGAACGCTTCAGGGAAGACGGAGTTGTTTACACGACAGTATGTTCACCAGGACTCCAAACTGTGTCATTCAGTGATCCCTCGGTTTTGGCCTATCTCCCAAGAGGACCTGCGAAAGATACTCCAACTTGGCCAATCCCTTGAAGATGGTTTTCGGGGCATTGCTTTGTCCAAACGTGGTTTGGCCATTAGATGTGACAACAAAATCATTGGTCGGGCTCGAAGTATCATCATGCAAGGGGACTCCCGCTTCTCCGAACTCAACAAGGACATTGTGGTGAGGGTGATGTATTTGGCTCATGGTTTCCCATTTCAGATGAGTCACCAGGCAATCATCGAATCAACGAAGCAGGGGGCTGGTTGTGCTCCTGTGCCCATTCGCAGCTTCAGGATGGCTGGCATTTTGACATGGATCTTGGGCTTCGATGATCACCCCCAATCGCTGCAATTTGTCATCAAAGTTGACAAGGGTGTCCATGAGATTCTTCTCACGGTGCAGGATTCAAACAAACCTGCCAAACAGGTCCGGAAACAGCAGAACACAAAGAAGAACTCCAAGCACGAGACCATGGACACACCCAGTGCACCCAGTCAGCATGTTCCTTTGCAACAGGCCCCGGTGTTTCATCAGAATGACTCAAGAATCACTGCGTTAGAGAAGAAGGTTGCAAACTTGGAGGTGAACCAATCACGTCTTGCTGACAAAATGGATTCCCGGTTTGATCAGATGGCAACGCAATTACAGCAGGTTTTGACGGCAGTCTCTGTTCCCCAGCAGTCAGGTCGCCCAAGGGAGAGCCCGTCCGGTGAGACCCCACCTGCCAAGAATGCCAGGGCTTCGTGAAACATCCTAGAGATGCTCAGTCACTGGTTCAGTCGAGCTTCATTCAACGTGTGGATTCACATTGGGGGATGTCGAAGATTGAGCTGGTGCTGTTGTGATGCCGGTTGCATTTCTATGAAGTGCATTTGTTCCATTGGGGATTTTCTCAGAGCCTTTCATTGCTTGTGGGCTTTTGCTGCCTTTCTCGTAAATCCTTTTCTTAGATGGGGCTTGATGAGGATGCGAGGATTCTATGGTTGCTTGTTCCTATCCTACAGCTTGGGATGCTATGAGTGTCCTTCTCCCAGGAGAGACAGGACCAATCTTGTACACGATGGTGTTGCGTTGATTTTGATTTTTGGGTATGCTTGCTTCTCCAGGTGCTTTCAACTGGAGCAGACCATGCTTTTGAGCAACCTGGGGCACATGTCGCTTGCCGTGTGCAAGCTTTTCTGCTTTGCCCCTAGAGGCTTCGACCATACGATGGGATTTCCAGGCGAGGGGCCACCTTGGCACCTCGCAACTATCAACGTAGGCTCACTTGAGAAACACAAAGATGCAATGATAAGAGGTTTCCATTGTACTGCTTACCAAGAAACCAGAATCACGGATTGCAATAAGAAGCACTTGAGTTTTTCTGCTGCAGACAAGGGACTTCATTTGGAATGCGGGCCTACTATGAAGTATTTGAGTCATGGAAAGGCTGAATGGGGTGGCGTTGCTTTCACGGTGGAACCTGGAACTGGTTTGCCTTACTCAGTTGATGATGACTGCACTGGTAACTATGCTTCGATGCTGGCTACTAATCGTGCTATGGGGATGTGGGTTGCCACGGAAGATGGAACAACTGTTTTGGTGTTCAACCTGTACTTGTTGTCAGGAGCTCCGAGTGACACTGATAAGCACTGCAGGAATGATGCATTGATTCAGCTTACATTGGAAGTGATTGCCCAACATGGTGCCATCCCTGCCATCATCACGGCAGACTTTCAGGATATGCCACATTGCTACCCAGCCCTCAGAGATGCGTTCACAGCAGGACTTTGGCATGACCTGCTGATTCAACAGGATGGGTCTGATAACATTTCAAGACCTACGACCTTTGCGAGAGATAAACATTGGCAGAATTTGGAATTTTCCTCTTCAATTGATGGTATTCTGGTGAATCAACATGCGCTTCCTTTTGTCTCTTCGGTTGAAGTGAAACATGCTCTTGGTTTACAACATGCTTTTGTAATTGCGTCATTTGAATTTGGCAACATGAATGATCGACATCGAGGCTTTGTCTGGCATCCTCATGCTGCTTTGGATGTCACGAACTTGATAAATGAAGACGGCAGGAATGATCTCGCGGAACGCTTGTGGAACGACAAATTTTATGCTTTGACTGAGAATGCTACTGATAGCGAACAACTCCTCAAGGTGGCCAACGATTTTTCTCTTGAAGTTTTGATTGGTGCAGGTGCCAAGTGGAAACATGGGAAACGGTGTCGCGGAACCATGCCTGAGCTGTCAATAGAACATAAGCGTAAGACTCATTCAACTGAAAAGGATGAACTTTCTGGACTGATGCTTAAGATCACTAAGGGAATGGCTAGGCTTGACGACCTTTCTTTCAAGATTCACACTTGCACTCCTGGGTCACATGCTTCTCGAATTGCAACTGTTGCTTGGAGAAGGGTTGTGGGATTGCTTCGAACTTACAACATTGACAATATTCCTGATTGGCCTACACAGGACCACATTGCTACATTTTGGGATTTTCTTGATGAGCAACGTGAGAAAACTGCTAGGAAACTGCGATATAGAAGAATCAAGAAGTGGAAGGATATGATTGCTCACTCTGCCATGTCTAACAGCAGCGACATTTTCAAATTTCTGAAAAGGAAGAACAACTTGCCGACTCATCATGTTACCACGGATGACCAAGGGAAACCGTTTTACAGACCTGGAAAGGCTTTGGAATTTGCTAGAAGCCAGTGGAACCAGATCTTCGATGTCCACAAGGAACCAACTCCTACTGGACCCATTATGCGGGTGTTGAAGGATGAATTCCAGCGAAGTGCACATCCAGTGCAACTGCCTACGCTCACTGAAGATGACTTAATGCAAGCGGTTCGGGATCGCAAGAAGGATGCTGTTGGCGGGGTTGATGGCTGGAAAACTGTTGAACTTCAATCATTGCCATGGAGATGCTTCACACCTTGGGTCAAATTGTGGACTTTGGTTGAGCAAAATCAATTTGCTATGCCTTCCATTTTCAAGATAGCACGGTTGGTAATGTTGCCAAAGCAAGGGGCTCGCACACTGCAGCCGATCCACAAGCGGCTAATTTCTTTGTTGAACATTCACTACTTGAGTTGGTCAAGGGCTCGCTTCTTGCATTTGGAACAATGGCAGAACGCCGTGTTTGCATCTAACATCATTGGAGGAAGAAAGGGTAAGAAAACGTCAGACGTTTTTCATCACCTTGCTATACAATCCGAACGTGCAATTCTGGATAAATCGCATGCTATCGGTGTCAAACTGGATCGAACAAAATGCTTCGATAGGATTCAACCTGCGGTGATCAAGGCATTTGGTGAAGCTCTTGGTCTGGACCCTTGCTTCTTCAATGTGTGGATGCAGTTGTATGATGGATTCAAGCGTTTTCTGTCATTGGGATCTTTCATAGATGAACACTCTTTGGCCGGATCTAACGGTGTTGCACAAGGAGATTCGGCCTCGGTACTGGCTGTGAACATTTTAATGAATGGATGGGCTATGATGATGAAGAAGTTCGGCAATGTTGCTGCGTTTATCTTCATTGATGACTGCTATTTGTTTGCTACTTTGAACAATGCGGAACAATTGAAGCATGCAGTTGCGGCGACCAAACTGTTTGATGGCCTCACTGGACAAGAACTCAACTTGTCCAAATCTGCTGGTTGGGGCACCTCGAAGGAAGCGAAGGAATGGCTGAGATCTAATTTTCCGATGATCCCTATCCATGAGATGGTCAATATTCTGGGTGCTATGGTGAAAACTGGTAAGCGGGCCCAAACCTTGGATGGATCTACGGTTTCATATCTGGTGAAGACAACTGTTTCGGATATTGGTCGCTTGTCAATCGATTTGGAGAAGAAGGCTTTTCTCATTGGTGCAAAGGCTATATCTAAATTGCTGTATGCCCCAGAACTCATGCCATGGCCAAAGATCACGTTGGATGCCTTTGTTTCAGGAATTGCTAAGGCGATGTGGGGAAACCGTCCTCATTGGCGGAGCACCGAGCTCCTCTTTGCAACCTGTTCCCAAGCTCATCTCGTGCATCCGTATTGTGCAATCGCCTCTAGGATCATTTCAAACATTGTGAATCGTTTTCGAGATGATGAAGTTTTTGCAAAACTTTGGATTGAGTTGTGTCAAACCATGAAAGTGATCCCTAGGGGTTTGCTCGACGTTTTCATTCGGGCCACCTCAACGTTGGGAATTGAATTTCAGCCGCCTTTTGCTTTTTCTTACATGGGAATCCAATCCAGTTTCCTTGCTTTGTATCCCAAGCAAATCCGTAGGCTTTGCAAGGTGGCTGCCACTCAGTCACTCTACAGTGCTGCCCTTCGCAGTGATAGGAAGGATTTAAGTATTGGATGTTCAGGGACCATTGATTGTGAGGTTGCCCCCCCCGGGTCGCGCTTCCAGCCATGGCGAAAACTCGATGGCTATGAACCAGCTCTCATTCCGGGAGCTATGACAGGTGCTTCACCTACTGCTGACCGTCTTGTGCACTCTGGACAGACCGAATCCCATCTTTGCAGGTGGTGTCATAAGGAGAAGGAAACCATGGCGCATTTAGCTGGAAATTGCGAAGAAGTGGTTAGAATTTTGGGTCGACCCTTTCTGCCCATGCAGGATCAACCGAATTTGGCTACACATGGAATTTTTGAAGTCCCACCTTGCCTTCTGCAATCAAAGAATGAATGGGATGGACGCGATCTCCCACCACTGGAGGTCTCTGAATCTAGGATTACAATTTGGGGAGACGGTTCTTGCATTAATCCGGAACATTTCTTCACACGAACTTTGGGCTTTGCAATCGTCGATTGTCAAGGGCTACTCATTTACAAGTTTGGTCAACACGATCCGCTGGCCTCTTCGTACAAAGCAGAACTTTTTGCTCTGGTTGCTGCTGTCAAGACCCGTGGTGCTTTGCTCTGCTATGTGACTGACTGCAAATCTTTGAAGGATACATTTGAAATGGTACGAGATTTAGGGTACATTCCTGCGAATCTACCCTTTGCAAAGTGGTGGAACGATGTGTTCAATGCTGCTGGCTTCAAGGAACAGTGTGTGCTCCAGATGCAGTGGATCAAAGCACACCAATTTGATGCTAACTATGGCGTGATCGCACCTCTGTTCAGGAACAATAAGATTGCTGATAACTATGCACATGCTGCAGCTCTGGAGAGTTGTCCGGTTGCCCCTCAATCCTTTCGAACCTGGAGATGCCTGGTGGTTACACATCAGGCTTGGCTGTGTAAGCTGCTTAAGCTTATTGCTTCTCAGAAGGACCAACAACGTGAACAAACTGAAACCCATGAAATTGACGATGATGATGCTGCAGATGTTTCTGAATCTGTGCAACTCAGGAACCGTTTTTGCAATTGGGATTGGACTGTGCCAATTGAACATTACGACTGGACATGTACCAACGAACCTGACCCGGCACCTCCTTCACATTGGCGTTTCGGTTTGAGGGCTTGGTCACAAACTTGTTCGTTTTTCAGATCTTTGAGATGGAGAACTGGCCCAACGTTTTCCCTGTCGGTTTACCAGCTGGCATTTCAGATGTATAAATTTTCCACCTTCTGCCCACCTGCCTTGAACGAAGATCATTCAGGAAATCTGCTACTTTTCGTGGATTGGATACGTTTCTTTTTCAAAGAAATTTCGAAGTGTGAATTCCGATTGCTGCCGAGATCAATTACGTACTGTGGACGCAAGATTCTGTACTCCAACGGATATTTCCCCAAGGGAGTATTTGAAGGGGGGTCAGTTTTCATGACGTGTGAAGTTCGAACCTCTTTTGCTCAGTTTATCTTAGATCACCCGGCCCTAGGACGTACATCTAGTGGCTGGGCTGTCTCTTTGGGACAGATTTCCTAAGTGCTCAAAGGACACTTAGAAGCCGACCAGCTTGGCAGTCGTGAACAATGGTGTACCCCCAAAACTGGTGATTTCCATTTAAACAGAGGCTAGCGTTTGGTGAAACCGTTCCTTGTAGCGCTTGTTAGCTCCTCAATCTATGCAAACCCCTGGCTCCTGAGCTCCCTCTTAAGGCTCCAGAATTCTTGCTCAGCGCTTCGCCTAGGAGTGTAATGATCCCAACATTCAAGATGCGCTCTCATTTCAGGCTTTCCTTAAATGGTTCATCGATGGTTTAACGGATTGTTCATACTGGCTATAGCTACTAATCGCCCTGGCTACTAATGGTTAATTGCATTTTTTGGGGGAGGGAAAGGTTGATACGTCAAGCCCCTTAGCATGTCGAGGCAACATTTCTGTTGGCTGGTTCTTCTCAGCTGCTTGGGATGCTTTCTGTAGGGAAGCGTTGAGTTGGGGGTAATCCCATTTCCACTCCAACCCCAGCAACGACCAGCAAATCTTCTGATTAGCTGCAAATTGTAAGTCGGAAACAGCTAAATGACTTCAGTTCGATTCAAGTGATTTACTAACCAGCAGTGGTGCTTTCTCAAAAATTGGGCCCCTACTCAATGTTTCGTTGTTTTGCCCAAAAAATTGGATGATGGGGGGTACCCATGGGATGCCATGGATCATGTGTACCCTTATTCTAAGACCCTCTCACATATACATGCCTCAGCCAGCACCTTCAGCTATGCCACTTCTTTTTCCATGCTGGTCAAGCTTGGATTGGTGTGTTTTTTCCAGCTATCATTCTATCACTCTTGGTGGTTTATTGTCCCCAGTTGCTAGGCAGAATCCAAGCAGCAACTATCCGATATTTGTTGCTGATCGGCTCCTGGCTCGCCAATCAGAAGCAAAGCCTCAAGTAATGTTATCCGACCTACCAATTGCCTATTGATTAGGAATCAGTGATGGCTTGTCATTGCAAGATTGGTTGCGAATGAATATCAGAAATACAAAACAATTAATCTACACTGCAAGCTGGTTTTATTGAACATGTAGTCCACAACCCAAACGCTTGCCCCACACGAATAGAGGCACTGCAATGGAGGATTTTGTGCAAAGTTGATGTGGTCTGGAAAAGTTCCAAAAGCACAGGCTATACGCAGTGATTTGTGTCTTAGGGTTTTAGGGTTTGGGGTTTTAGAGTTTAGCGTTTTACTGTTTCAGGTTTCGGGTTTTACGGTTTAGGCTTTGTCAACTTCGAAACTCGAAAACCACCGCCCTGCGCGGGAATTTAAGAGTAGGGAAACCTTGGTGTTGCGCGAACGTCAGGGTTGCAGCGAACATGTCATCAAACCAATGATTAGTTCGAATCATGTGATTAACCAATGCATAAAATGCATAAAACCAAACACTCCTTTGCCTTGTGAGTTGCACTTGCTATGACCTTTTCTTAGGGCGTTCGAATGCAGGAGGGTAAGCGTCTCATTTCTCAGTCTCACTTCTCATGTGAACTCTCCCTTGAGCTGTTGCAGCGGCCGTTCACCACGACACTTATTGGCCAACGATATGAGGACTGATGTTAAAAGTAGTTGAGGATGGAGATGAATGATGTTGAATGATGATGAAGGATGGTTATAACCATATTCCATGACGGTTAATGATGCGTAATGAAGGTTAATGATGGCTAATGCAGCTGCATGACCACTACCAGTAATGGTCTCTGGCATCAACCTTTGACAAATCAAACTCTTCACCTTCCGGAAGATCGCTGGATTGGCCACTTTGATCCACCAGTACATCGCTTTTCGACTTGACATGCCAGGATGTGGGGTCTGACTCTTGTTGATTGGGGGGTCATGGGGAGTCCTTTACCTCAGTTCTTCGGCTTCGAAATTGCACGGTTTCCATAGGAATCCCAGCAGCACTGAATAGCCATGAATAGCCCAAGCAAATTGAAAGCTGACACATCTAATCCAAGGTAATCTGTGGATGCATAGTTCCGCTTCCACCCTTCGCAACGAAGCTGCCATGGCTACCTGCATCTGTGTGACCCCAACCAGCCATCCGGGCCCCATACCTTGATCTCACGGCCGCGCAAGCAAAGCGGCACAGCCTTCCAGCTGGGAATTGACACTATGGGACACCAAGTCTTGGATAGCAGCTTCAGAGTCTTTCATCTGCTGAAGCATCTTGAAGCTGCTGAAGGTAAGTTGAAGGTAAGTTGATGGAAGTTATGGAAGTCGATGGAAGTTGCTAGCGATGATGTTTGATCCCTCAGCAGTCCTCGCGACTTCCTTTCAGGTCTGCATGGTTGGGCATCGCACACGGAGTTTCGAGCGAAGCTGACTGCTACGGTGGCACATCCCAACGAATGTTGCAGGGTTGAGTCTCAAGTACTGCAGCCATGGTAAGCTAAGTCTCTGGAAAGCGACTTGCAGCTGGACAATTCTGGAGACCAAGATGTGTCGATTCAATTCTGCACTTCTTCTCTTTCAAACAGTTTTCTCACATTTGTTCTCATTCTTCTCATGTTTTCTCATTTCTTCATTTTTTCTCATTCCTTTTCGTACTCTCTTTTTTTTTTTGGATTGCCAAACGTTATGATCTCAATCACTGTATGTTCAAAATCTATTCATTTCACTGTCTCGTGATTTCAGGGTGTCATGATGTGTCATGGCTGGAGAAGCTTGCCGTGCTTGCCAAGGTTTAGAACAGCAAAGGTGGTGACGTGCATTGACCTGTGGCTTTAGTAAGTTGTGACACACTACGAATGCTTCTCGTGGAACCTTGCGATGATTAAAAGCTGAGGAGTGCTAGCGTGGCTTCTTCATGCGTCTCTGATACAGCCAAAGCGTTCTGATCAAACAAAATTGGTCCAGTATTGATTTAAATACCATCCAACGTGCAACCTGGAAAAAAAAACAAGGAAAAGAAAACATGAAGGAGTACCACCTCATCCTCGTGGTTCGGAACAAACTCCGCCCTGGCTTTTTCATTGAAATCAGACTCGTACAACATCATTGCATCATGGCCCCTGGTTGGATGGTCCCATCTGATGGCCACGCACGGCATGACTTTAGGTCTACAAATGGGCGTCTGTCGGCGCATGTTTTTGCTCTTCCGCCTTCCTGCATCGCCTTTGACCTGCGGCCAAGGGCAGAACTGCATGGCTTTGCAGCTGTGTTGTCCTTGCCATGGCATGGTATGTAATGGTATGGTATGGTATGGCATGTTTGGTCCTTCAGTGACTTCAGCGCAGGTATTTCCTTTTTCAAAACTTCATTTAGTAAAAATCTTAAAACATTGCGGCCCCCAACCACGTATGGATCCTGACAGGTCAACTGTAACAAACTGCTATGAACTGCATTTTGACAGATGTTGCTAGGCATGGCTTTTTGAAGAGCATTCTGCATGGTCTTGAAATATCTTGAACTGCTGCAGACGTTCTTCGGGCAGAAGTGGTGAACAGCCACTTTGGCTCATCCAAATTGCTGTGAGAATTGGACGATGCAACGATTTCGCACCTCTTTCTTCTTTTCCTTTCCACTGAGCTTGTCTTTCTTGGGAGTTGATGGAGCAGGTTGCCCTGCTCGTGCTCCTCGCCATGGTCTCGAACAGCAAGAGTGGTAACATGACATGCGGCTTTAGAAAGTCATGACGCACTGCGAATGCTTCTCTTGGCTTCAAACCCTTGAGATTCCGTTTTCAGTTCCGTTTTCTAGTGATTTTAGTCACGGTTGCGAGCAGCTTCGGCTAACAAAGAAAACACAGAAATCCTACAAAATCAATTCACCAATCTCCCTCTATCTCTCTATCTCTCTCACCATTTGTCAGAATTTCATTTCTCCGCCGTTGCTCAAGCATGTTTCTGCTCGGCTTCCTGCGAGGTCATCTTTGGCCTGCCAAAACGCCCCCAAGTATAGCAGAGCTGCATGTCTCCAGCCGTGCTTTCCGTGGCATTACGTGGTATGTTCTGGCATGGTATGGCATGTTTGGTCCTTCAGTGACTTCAGCGTTCAGGTATTTCCTTTTTCAAAACTTCATTTAGTAAAAATCTTGAAACATTGCGGCCCCCAACCACGTATGGATCCTGACAGGTCAACTGCTACAAACTGCGCTATGAACTGCATTTTAACATGTTTTGACAGATGTTGCTAGGCATGGCTTTTTGAAGAGCATTCTGCATGGTCTTGAAATATCTTGAACTGCTGCAGACGTTCTTCGGGCAGAAGTGGTGAACAGCCACTTTGGCTCATCCAAATTGCTGCGAGAATTGGACGATGCAACGATTTCGCACCTCTTTCTTCTTTTCCTTTCCACTGAGCTTGTCTTTCTTGGGATTTGATGGAGCAGGTTGCCCTGCTCGTGCTCCTCGCCATGGTCTCGAACAGCAAGAGTGGTAACATGACATGCGGCTTTAGAAAGTCATGACGCACTGCGAATGCTTCTCTTGGCTTCAAACCCTTGAGATTCCGTTTTCAGTTCCGTTTTCTAGTGATTCTAGTCACGGTTGCGCGCAGCTTCGGCTAACAAAGAAAACACAGAAATCCTACAAAATCAATTCACCAATCTCCCTCTATCTCTCTCTCTCTCTCTATCTCTATCTCTCTCACCATTTGTCAGAATTTCATTTTCATTTCTCCGCCGTTGCCCAAGCATGTTTCTGCTCGGCTTCCTGCGAGGTCATCTTTGGCCTGCCAAAACGCCCCCAAGTATAGCAGAGCTGCATGTCTCCAGCTGTGCTTTCCGTGGCATTACGTGGTATGTTCTGGTATGGCATGGTATGGCATGTTTGGTCCTTCAGTGACTTCAGCGCGCAGGTATTTCCTTTTTCAAAACTTCATTTAGTAAAAATCTTGAAACATTGCGGCCCCCAAGACAGGTCAACTGCAACAAACTGCGCTATGAACTGCATTTTAACATGTTTTGACAGATGTTGCTAGGCATGGCTTTTTGAAGAGCATTCTGCATGGTCTTGAAATATTTTGAAGTGTTGCACGACGTTCTTCGGGCAGAAGTGGTGAACAGCAACTTTGGCTCATCCAAATTGCTTCGAGAATTGGACGATGCAACGATTTCCCACCTCATTCTTCTCTTCGTTTCCACGGAGCTTCCTTTTCTTGGGCTTTGATGGCTCAGCTTGCCCTGCTTGTTCTCCTTGCTATGGTGTGGAACAGCTTTTGAAAGAAATCCCACAAAATCAATTCACCACTCTCTCTCTCTCTCTCTCTCTCTTTCTTTCTATCTCTATCTCTCTCAGCTGTCTCTCTCTCTCTCTCTCTCTCGCTCCAAAAATGCGAGAGGTGAATATGTCTCCGCCGTTGCTCAAGCCTGTTTCTGCTTTTCTTGTGATAGCATCTTTGGCCTGACAAAACGCTCCAAAATATAGGTGAACTGCATGTCTCCAGCTGTGCTTTTCTAGGCATGGCATCGTATGGTATGGCATGTTATCGCATGGCTGCCATTTTTGGTGTCCTTCAGTGACTTCAGCGTCCAGGTTCTTCCTTTTGGAAAAGTATTTTGCATAAAATTGGAAAATTGCGGGCTCCAACCACGTGTTGATCCTGACAGGTAAACTGCTACAACCTGTTTTGAACTGTGTTTGGACAAATGTTGCTAGGCATGCCTTTTTTGAACAGATTCTGCATCAAGGTATTGAAATATTTTGAAGTGTTGCAGGACGTTCTTCGGGGAAATTGCTGTAAGAATTGCACAACGCAACGATTTCCCACCTCATTCTTCTGTTCGTTTCCACGGAGCGTCCTTTTCTTGCGCTTGGATGGCTCAGCTTGCCCTGCTTGTTCTCCTTGCTATGGTGTGGAACAGCTTTTGAAAGAAATCCCACAAAATCAATTCACCACTCTCTCTCTCTCTTTCTTTCTATCTCTATCTCTCTCTGTCTCTCTCTCTCTCTCTCTCGCTCCAAAAATGCGAGAGGTGAATATGTCTCCGCCGTTGCTCAAGCCTGTTTCTGCTTTTCTTGTGATAGCATCTTTGGCCTGACAAAACGCTCCAAAATATAGGTGAACTGCATGTCTCCAGCTGTGCTTTTCTAGGCATGGCATCGTATGGTATGGCATGGTATCGCATGGCTGCCATTTTTGGTGTCCTTCAGTGACTTCAGCGTCCAGGTTCTTCCTTTTGGAAAAGTATTTTGCATAAAATTGGAAAATTGCGGGCTCCAACCACGTGTTGATCCTGACAGGTAAACTGCTACAACCTGTTTTGAACTGTCTTTGGACAAATGTTGCTAGGCATGCCTTTTTTGAACAGATTCTGTATTGAAATATTTTGAAGTGTTGCAGGACGTTCTTCGGGGAAATTGCTGTACGAATTGCACAACGCAACGATTTCCCACCTCATTCTTCTCTTCGTTTCCACGGAGCTTCCTTTTCTTGCGCTTGGATGGCGCAGGTTGCTCTGCTTGTGCTCCTTGCCATGATCTCGGACTGCAAAAGTGGAAACAGGACATGCGGCTTTAGTGACTCTTGACGCACTACGCAAGCAGCTTCGGACATAGAAACCATGGAAATCATAGAACGGTA
The DNA here is from genome assembly GCA_009767595.1 of Symbiodinium kawagutii. Classification (NCBI taxonomy): domain Eukaryota; class Dinophyceae; order Suessiales; family Symbiodiniaceae; genus Symbiodinium; species Symbiodinium kawagutii. The sequence goes on along the minus strand of VSDK01028534.1, from coordinate 43,541 downwards.
GAAAACAGCTCCGCTTTCCCTCCCTCTCTCTCTCTCTCACCAAATGTCCGAATTTTATATTTCCCCGCTGTTGCTCAAACATGTTTCTGAGTTTTTTCTGCGAGGTCATGCTTGGCAACCCCCTGTCATCCCCTGTCCCTGGCCTTCAGAAGCAGACTTCAAATGCCTCAGCATCGAAATGGCTCGGGTTTTGGCATCCTCCGATCCTGCTGGCTCCGTTTCTTTCGGGAGGGATGTGTCTCCGGATGCCCCGGATGCTTGACGCTTCCTCAGCTTGCGCTTTCTCCTCTTGGGTGCCCCATCCTGGGTTTCATCTGCCTCCACAGTCTGAACTGTCTCACCATCCACAGCCTCCACCACAGCCGCCTTCACCCTCTCATCCACTGCCTCATCCGCCACCTCTGCCGCATCCACCACCACATCAGCCGCCGGCGCCACCTCTGCCGCCGCATCGGCTGGCTCCTTCGCCTGCGCACCCC
>VSDK01028534.1:19717-43032 GCA_009767595.1 Symbiodinium kawagutii | reverse complement strand
CTCCGCCGCCCCAACCGCTCTCACCGGCTCCACCACCTCAACGTCATCATCCAACCCCTCATCTGTCTCATCATCCTCCTCCTCCTTGACATCCACCCGAGGCCCCTCCTCTTCAAAGGGCCCTCGAGTCGGGTGCAGTTTGCTTCCAAAAATGCTTGGTGGCTCCAGGTCCCACTCTTTCACTTTCAAACGCAGCTGTCCCACTGGACCTGAGAAGTCGTGAGGGACATGACATGACCATCGTTCTCCATGGTTCTAGACCTCATGAGGTGGCCGACCTACAAGCATAAGTTCGCTTACAACCCACAGGAATCGAAGGTGGCTTGTGACCCACAGGAAGATCAGGTGGCTAATAACCCCTATAGCTTTTCGCCCTGCATTGGCAGCCCCGAGACTGGCTGAAGAACCCCCTTAGAACCATGGCTCAGATACTCATTCATTGCGAATGCACATCCAATTTAGGTGTTCTTTTGGGATCCGTCCTGAAATCGGCTTGTGCGGGTTGTCGTCTTGTTGCCGCTGTGGTTACGGTTACAGCTGATGGCTAACCACAACCAGGTCTTGTTGCCAGCTCATCATTCTGCACCGGCGAACTTTTCTATCCCTTGGCAATGGTTCCACCCTCCAGATTTGCTAGCTTGATTTGATGAACCACTTCGATGACCATCATAGAAAGGCCATACGTATCCATCATTCACAACTGTTGAACCAGCTGCCCGTGTTGGCGGGCAAAACCACCAACGAAAATACAACCTACACCCCAGCAAGCTTTAAGACTGCCAAAGTAACCCCAAGTTGGGCTTTACACCAATCTGTACGCGCTGTAGGTTGCCAACCTACCCCCCCAACATGCCTTAGGACCTACACTCGTCTTTAGGCGCTGTAGGTTGCCAACCTACCCCTCCAACATATCTTAGGAACACCTAGATGGACAGCAAGTTGGGCTTTAAACCCATCTTTATGCGCTGTAGGTTGCCAACCTACCCCCCCAACATGCCTTAGGACCTACACTCGTCTTTAGGTGCTGTAGGTTCCCAACCTACCCCTCCAACATGCCTTAGGAACACCTAGATGGACAGCAAGTTGGGCTTTACACTCATCTGTCCGCGCTGTAGGTTGCCAACCTACCCCTCCAACATGCCTTAAGACCACCTAAATGAACACCAAGTTGGGCTTTACACCCATCCTTATGCGCTGTAGGTTGCCAACCTACCCCCCCAACATGCCTTAGGACCTACACTCGTCTTTAGGTGCTGTAGGTTCCCAACCTACCCCTCCAACATGCCTTAGGAACACCTACATGGACAGCAAGTTGGGCTTTACACCCATCTTTATGCGCTGTAGGTTGCCAACCTACCCCTCCAACATGCCTTAGGAACACCTAGATGGACAGCAAGTTGGGCTTCACACATATCTTTAGGCGCTGTAGGTTGCCAACCTACCCCTCCAACATGCCTTAGGAACACCTAGATGGACAGCAAGTTGGGCTTTACACCCATCTTTATGCGCTGTAGGTTGCGTCTTTAGGCGCTGTAGGTTGCCAACCTACCCCTCCAACATGCCTTAGGAACACCTAGATGGACAGCAAGTTGGGCTTTACACCCATCCTTATGCGCTGTAGGTTGCCAACCTACCCCTTCAACATGCCTTAGGACCTACACTCGTCTTTAGGTATTGTAGGTTGCCAACCTACCCCTCCAACATGCCTTAGGAACACCTAGATGGACAGCAAGTTGGGCTTTACACCCATCTTTATGCACTGTAGGTTGCCAACCTACCCTCCCAACATGCCTTAGGACCTACACTCGTCTTTAGGTACTGTAGGTTGCCAACCTACCCCTCCAACATGCCTTAGGAACACCTAGATGGACAGCAAGTTGGGCTTTACACCCATCTTTATGCGCTGTAGGTTGCGTCTTTAGGCGCTGTAGGTTGCCAACCTACCCCTCCAACATGCCTTAGGAACACCTAGATGGACAGCAAGTTGGGCTTTACACCCATCTTTATGCGCTGTAGGTTGCGTCTTTAGGCGCTGTAGGTTGCCAACCTACCCCTCCAACATGCCTTAGGACCTACACTCGTCTTTATGCGCTGTAGGTTGCCAACCTACCCCTCCAACATGCCTCAGGAACACCTAGATGGACAGACGAGAAAGCCGCTCAGAGAGATCTATTTGCTTGCATAATCGATTCACAGACCACGCAGATAGCCTTCACAGGACTCGAAAACCTAGGTCCAATTTTGTGTGCCTAAGACACGGTATGCCCAAACAACATGCACCTAAGACCTTGCCAAACAGCACACAGCTCAAAATTCAGGTACAACCACCGGAGTGGACCTCAACTCCACTGACATGTCAGGCAAACAGTGGCAAGTCCAAGGCTGCATCCAAGAAAGTTCTGCCAATGGCAGTGGCAAACGCAAAACAAATCAAACAGCAAGGTTAACATTGAAACGAAACGCATGCAGTGCAAGTGCAGCTCACTCCTTTTATTGCTGAAAGCAAGATAAGCAAGCGAAAATCACTCCAGAAAAATATTCGCACCAGTGCATCTAGTGATGAGAGTGTGTGAGGAAAAGAGTATGCCAGTGTGTGAGGGGAAGAGAGGATCCGACCAAGGAAGCTAAACCAGGACAAAACCTGGGATAGTTTGGGACGATCACGGGGACAAACAAGGACACAAAAGGACAAATCGAAAGTGTGATACCATGTAGAATGCTACATGTCAAACTGGAATTAAAACTAAAACGAGCTATGAGAAAGCCCCACATTTATCGAGACATGGAGGTCCATCCGACCTCAACAGTTTGCCATGGATTTGGCGGCCAGGTCGACACCTTTGTGCAACTTAAGGTGCTGCAAAACACGATGATATCGTGACGCTTCATCAGACACCTCTGAGGAAAGTGCTTGCTTCATGATGGTGACCGCCGAAGAACAGAAAGACTGGCATACTATCATTAACCATTGACTTCCCGATGATGGTGATTTTCCCCCACTACTTGGTTGATCAATTATTGACCCATAGCCACATACGACCACAACCGTTCAGGATCCATGTCATTTTGGCATCTTGGAGCAACCGAGTGACGAGTACGCTCTTTGGGTACTTCGAAATCTGGGTCCTGGCAGGTACCAGAGTTGAGGCAGATTTCCCACGACCATAGAGAAGCCGTATCATCCACTGGTTGGATGGCCCCAGTGATGAACATATTGGAATTGAGCGCTCACCCGGGCACAATCACACCATGCTGAGGAGAAAGTCCCTGCAAAAGAGGTGTTCAGTGACCATTGAAGGACCTTTTTCGAAGCAAAACATCTTCCAAGCCATGGTGGAGTTGCGCTTTCAACCCTGGATGCCTTCACCCCTGGCAGAACGATATCTCCGACCCAAATTTGGCCCGTCAAATTTGAGTTCCACCCGCAGGATCTTTCAAGCAATGGTGGGCAGGCGATGTTGCTGATATCTTTCATACATGTTCAAGGGGATCCCAGCTGCAATAGATGGTGATGTTACGGTCGTTGGGTGACGCTTGTGAATCTGGAGCTTGGCCGACAACGGTCCTTCAGGGCAAACGCGATCAAACGCTCACGTTCCTTGTCGAGGAAAAAACCCGCCAAGAACCATTTGTAGGCGAGATCTGGCACAAATGATCGATGAGAATGACCGCAAAGTTTCCACAAGTTCAGTTCACAAATCACTGCCACAAGTTGCAACAGAAATATCACGACAATGATCTCACAACGCCACTGATGTTCACTCGCAATGCCATGATAAAAGCAAAGCTTAAGCTGCATATAAAACTTGGATATATTATATTTATATACTTCACTACTCCATAACTGATCATCAATTCCCTACGTTGCGCGGCATGGCACAGCCTTCCGCAACCGCAGCCCCAGTGGAGCTCCCCCCGAGGCACTTCGAAGCAGGTTGATGGCATTGGGCTTATGCTTGGTTGAGAGGAGGTAGTCGTACAGCAAACTCCCAGCATGCTGCACCAGCTCAAAAGCCACCTGTCGCTGGGACCAGCATGACATGACTGGCGCCAGAGGTGGTGGCTTTCGTTGGCGGTTCATAGGTTGTTCGTAAGAGTTCATAATGGCTAAGAATGATAAGAGTTGATAGTGCTTAAGAATGATGGTTCAAACGTAGTAGATTAGAACCATCCGACTTCTGCCTCTGATTTCGGATGTAGTCTCTCAGTCGTATCTTTCGGATCGAATTTGGTGCCAAGTCATGTGCCATTTCGGTCAGTCTCAGTGGCTCCGCATGGCTCGGCCATGGCTCGGCCTTTTGGGCGGTCGGGTTGAGATAGGCTCCGTCCAAGTCCCGCTGATCTCCGAGACCGAAGATCTCATCCACAACGTGGAGCAGCACACGAAGGTTGTGGCTGCCGGAGGTTTTCGAATGATCCTGGCACCGGGAGATACCACAGGAGATACCACAGGAGATACCACAGGAGATACCAAGGGAGATACCAAGGGAGATACCACATGATGTAAGGGAGATCCAAGGGAGACTGAATTGTCTCTACCGATTTTTTTGGGGGAATCACTTGAATGATCTGAGTCTTGTCAAGTCTCAAAGTAGCTGCCATCTTGTTTTTCCAAGTGGAGAGAACCATGTCGGATACCGATTGGTTTGGTAAGTTCCAATAGGGTCAAGAAAAACCTTGTAAAGCAGCACCGTTGATTGAGTATGTTCCTCCCATCAGTTTTGCCAGGATTGTGTCCAATGCCGCTCCATTCATATTACAGTAGCCTTCGCTCCAAGAGTTCTATCGTTGGCCATCAACATCCACCAACATCCATCAACATCAACATCCATCAACATCGATCAACATCCATCCATGCCCATAGGCCATGGCTATCCGCAGATATCATCAGATATCCACATCCACAGGTCATTACTTTCATGGACCATCCACCAGCGGCCTGCATCACACGGACTACTTCTGGGGTAACGAATGGAGCGCAGGCCTGAAGGCCAACGATTGGTCCAAACACAAGTGCAGTGAGGTGAGGTGAATGATGGTTACCCTCCGGTAGACTAACCTGGCGAGCTGGATTTTAACCATATTTTAGAGCGAAACCCTGGGAAACCACGAATATATGGTGGATTTTCCGTTGCCAGGTTAGTTTACCAGAGGGTAATGATGGTTTATGTATATGCTTATTTAGCTAATGATGGTTTCTCTATGTTTATTTAGCTACAAGGTGAGCCGTCAACCATTGAAGTTCGTTCAAGTTGGTACGTTACCTGAACTGGGCTTGACTACAAAATACTACACGCTCTTTTGAGGTTACAACCCAAACTGGTTTTTACCCAACTTATAAGTGGTAGTGGCCCCAACTTGTAATGAAAAAGCATCGTTGGGTTCATTGGTGCTTTATGATGGTTTACACATCAGGTACTTAATGGCAAGTGGGGTCGTGGTGGCGCATGATGCTTTAAAATCTTTAAAAGTTGTGCTCATGGTGGTTGATGGTGGTTGATAAGCTAGGAAATGATGTCGAATAGTTTTTTCATGATGGTCAATCATGGTTTCAAAGCTCGGCTGAATCCCGCACTAAATGGGAAGTTACTTTATTTTCCAGGGAAAAGCTGGGAAACTGTCTCCATTCCAGGTCAACCTGCCTACCCCATGCTTGGGATCATCCCATCTTTTGCCACACTTGGTGAGGGTGCAAAGACAAACATGCACGCGGAAGCCAAACATCGCAACCCAAGTGCCCAAAGTCAGGCAACAAGCGGGAAAAAAATACCTTGAACAGTGTGAAACGGGATGGGCACGCCGTTTTCAGGAACCATTCAGCCATATCAGGGGTCCAAAGATTTCACCGCCCGCCGGGCAATAAAATTAGCAATAAAATCAGCACGTTCCACTGGGTCTCAGATGACAAATTCTCAATGTCACGCCTTACCCGAGAGATGGTACAAATCATCCTGCACTAAAACTGCACGCTGTTGCAAAGCTATGTTGGAGAAACCAATGTTTCCAACTTCTTGGTTAAACCATGTCAAACCTATGTACATTGCAAGTGCATCTTTATAGTCAAACCTATGTTGGAGATACCTTCGAAAAGGATAATCCCGCCCTGATACACTTCCAATGTACGTCTCGCCCTCATGGCATGCCGTTCAGTGAGGGTGGAAGCGTGGGTCCCCCGACACAGGGAGAAACTTGCATCGCAGCAAGCAAGGCTTCGTGATGACTGAAATTGATTGAATTCAATAGGTTTCAATTCAATTGATTGAAAACATTAAATGTTCTAATTCTATTTCAATGCATTTCAATAGATTCATTTGTTGGTTTTTATTGACGTTAAACAAAGAAATGTTGAATTCCAACATGGGAAATCCAATTGTTTGGGTCCAAACAGGTCAATCCGAGAACACCCAACTGTCACACAATTCTCCGACGACAACCAGCTCAACCACGACCTAGCATCACCTGCACCATCCCCCAAACGTTGCCTAGCAAGTTGTCTACAACAAGTGGAGCTTGCAACCAAGCTTGAACTAGCCCAAAAATTGTTGGTCAGATTGGTTAATCAACCATGGGTTGCTGACTTACCAGGCAGCAAAAATCTGGAAAATTTGAGTGTTCGAAGCCCGCTGCCAGTCTTATCATGTTCTCCGCTTACCAACGTAGAGCGTTGCAACCATGACCCCGTACAGCCTCGCTGACGCACATCGCAGCAGCTTCAGAAATTAATTTTCTGAGTCCTTCCGCGTCCAGCCTCAGCACCCAGAACTTCTGCTGTCCACATCATTCCACATCTTGATACATCTTTATATATATATATATAATATAATATATATATATATATACATCTTAAGATACATCCAAACATGCACAATTCGTTGAAATCCATGTCATGATATGTTTTGACTGCCTCTGACAGCTTGCCACTCTCATGCTCCGAAAAACGAGTCTTGATGAGTTCTTCGAACATCAAGCATCAAGACTGAGAGCTTGTTAACTCTTGTCTAGCCATAGGTCTTAGCATGATTCAGATCCGCAAAAATATACAGGACGAACATACAACAGTCAAGACTTAGGATCCTAAAGGGTGGTTTCTTAGAATAGGGACCCCCCCAAAAAAAATGGATCGTTTACTTCTACTTAAAAACCCATATGATTTGCGGGTACCCCTACTTTAAGAAAGCACCAGTCATGTTGTTTCATCGCAAGGCCACCCCTTGCTCGCTCGCCCATCCTTCCATAGGTGGAAAGGGACCCCTGATGCATCTCGCGCGTGATGATCTTCTCCAAGAACTCGCGAAGCTTCAACCGTTCCCCTCGGATCCGCTGCCTTTCCTTCTCCTCAGTTGCCTTCTCCTTGGCCTCGCTGTCCTGGCTCTCCTCGCTGCACTGGCTCTCGCTCTCCTCGCTCTCCTCCATGTCGTCCTCCATGAGGTCCTCCAGGTCGTCCTCCATGTTCTCCTGGCAGTAACAACTCGTGGAAACTCCAGTTATGGCCACCCCAAAAGGGCCGTACAAATCATGTCCCCCAAAGTGGATGGTTACTGTGGCTAATAAAGGATGATTTGGGGGTTACCTCTATTGAATTGAGAAACACACCTATGGCTTGATGCTGCTGATGCTTCACCAGGCTAGTTCACATAGCATCTAAAATAAATGGGTAGCGTATAGGCAGTATATGGCTGGTATATGGGCACGATACATGTTTCATTTTGTTAAGACAACACCTCTGGGCATAGAAGACAGTTGGATGCGGTTTCACACCAGTAATTTGTTAGAGTGAACTGAGTGAACATGACACATCAGTTTTAGAATCCTTTAGATGTCTAGGCAGTATATGATCCACAAAAATTCACCGGTTGACAAACCAGCCTCTCAGCCAGTGCACAGTCTCGGTCAAGCCAACTGCATGTCGTCCACCAAAATCACATATTCAAGGCAGGATAGTGAGGGATTTTCCAACACACCTCTTGACTTTTAGAGAGTCGACAACGCGTTTTTTTTTGTTGAATCATGTTGAATCAACGCTTTCCACAAACTGACTCAGCATTTATCTCCAAAGGAAAGATAGGAAACAACGAGTCACGGCATTTCCTACATCCTGCTGCCGTGGAATGGGGGCAACCCCAACGAGGTCACTGAAACGACCTCAACCACCAGGTCACCAGCTCGCCCCGTCAGGAACCTCCGCAGCCACAGGGTGCGGGTCCCCGCCGCTTGAACCACCGCAGCTACAGCAGGAGCGGTGGAAGCTGTGGAGCCATGCTTTGGACCTCGAAACGGTCCAATGAAACGTGCAATTCATTGCGAGCTGTCATGCTATCCCATCTTATCCCCATTTACCGCCTGTGCTTGGTTATTCAATGCGCAACCCGCACTCTGACCATCTCTGACCGACCATACCTATCATCATTGATGATTACATTGGGAAGTTATATATGATTATGCACTATGCATTCTTGATGGTTCATGACATGATTGGCATTGATCAACCATCTCTCTCTTTCTCGATCCCCGTCAGGTCAGCCTGTAATCAACTAGGAAGCGAGACTGAAGTGACCAACTATGCATATCAATCACTGATGTTTACGATAAGCCATTAGCATGATTGCTACATGATTACGCATGCATCGTGCTTAGAATGTAACCGTAGCAATGTTGGCAGTGAACGGCCTTGAGCATGACTTATCCGCAAATGAATCATGGCACCCGAGTGAATCGCTAGTCAGCGGCCAGTATGATGATGAACCTTATTAATCCATGTCAGCTATAGCCTTTAAGCTTTTCAGCCTTCATTCTGCTCGAGGTCAGCGGCTCATTTGGTCTCTGCTTCCCGGCGCGTCATAAAAGCGGTCAGCGGATGATGTTGAATTAAATCATATTAAATCATTGCATGTAATTGTCCTTGCACTCACCTTCTGGCCTCTGCAACTTTCACAAGAATATGCTTGCTCTTTTGCCTGCCTCTCTTTCGATTGGCTTTTGGAGCTGCATCTTGTAGCGGCAAGGGGCTTGGAGCTTCATCTGCTTGACGCTTCGAATCCTTGGAACGCTTGGAAGGACCTTTTTTGGAACTCTTGGCTTTTGGATCATCTTTTTTGGGACTCGTCTTGGAACACTTGGAACTGGTGGAGCTTTTGCTCTGTGTCTTTTTGATCTTTTTGGTGGGTTCCGGGCGAGGTGCCAACTTCACCTGCAGCTCAGGCAGCTGCCACATGTTCTCCGGAAGGGAGCCGTGATAAAGCAAGACCTCGCCTTCTTTATTGTGATGTGGGTCTATGGACCACACCGGTTCATCGAACTCGGATGAGCTGTCCTCATCTCCTTGGAAAGGTGAGCCGCGTGAGCCGCTTCCGTCCCTTCCGTCCCTTCCTTTCCTTCCTTCTCCCTCATCTTTCTCTGCTTGGAACTCTTTGCTGGCAAAAGCCGGGGCCGACATCAAAGGTTGCTGGAGCCAGTCGCCGCACGTCCGATCGACCAAAGGAGCCTTGTGCTGCAAAGGTTTCCGAGAACTCTCCTCGATCCATTCTTTGTTGGGCAACTTCCAACCAGCAATGGTCGCATCCAAAAATGTGGGCACCTTGTTTTTGAAGTACAGCTCTTCGGACCTGTGGTTCAGCACCAAGCTGTTCTCGAATTCGCCATGGATTTGGATGAGCTTTGCCAATGCCATGTCTGGAGTCCCTATCTGCTGCCCACTTTCCAGCCACTCGAAGCAAAAGAGCCTCTTGTGCTCAGGCATCAGTTCCACTTTCCGTCGAAGCTGGGTGAGCTGAACACGCAGATTGACATGCTCAATCAGACTGAGGCTTCGTTCCCCCGCTGCGTCATCGATGAAGCAACTCTCATCTTCCAGCTGCGCCAGGTCCACCTGCCCCCGGCGCCAGCGGCATCGCGCGCGCCGAAGCTCCTCGGGTTCAGGCCGCGGATGATCCACAGCACGGCGAAGTTTGCTGGGAAGCCAGCTGACCTCCGCACGCAGAATGATCTCCGTCGCCTCTTCAAGGGCCAGTTCGCAGGCACATTGCAGCGGAATGCCAAGGCAATGGCAACAATACCTGGTTGGTGGTTGAACCATGTTGAACCACTCCTATGAAAAATATTTTCTGCAAGTCAAACTTAACCAACCCTCCCACATATTTGGGGAAATGAAAAATGTGAATCAAACCTCCAAGTAGATACCAATATGGCACATGGTCGTGAATTTTCGCAAATTCACGACAGACCGGGTTTCCACAAACCCAAATGTGACACGCCACGCACTCCGTGCTCTTCAGGCAAGGGCCAATGATGCCACAGATGTGGCATGCGAGGCAATCCGTCTCCGATCGTTTCAGGTGCAACTTGTGGAGCCAACTATACCAGCTGTCCTTGGGTTTCCAAGCTCCTTCCAAGGCATTTGCCGCAGTCTCAGGCACCGGCGGAGCTGGCACCGCACAGTGCCCGAAGCCCAAGCCATAGGTTTTGCAGGCTGTGCAGCAGCGCGACCAAAGCTGATCCTTGTGCCTAGCGCGACCCTTGCAGTGGCGGCCAGCCACCAGGCAGGGATAGCAGGCTCCAAGGCAATCCTCCCAGTCACCATTCTCTTGCCAAGGTGTTGAGTACAAGGCTTGGGTCCGATCCTCCAGAGAAACTTGGCAGCTGCCAACCTTGATCTCACCGCGATTATTCAATCCCACTGGCACGCGCAAATGCCGGGGAACCTTGTACCAATTCACTTCTACCTGCTCAGGTTTGTGATAGGCCGAGAAGGCATCAAGGGTGGTGATGGATCTCCGATGGGCTTTTGCCTCTGGGGCACTAAGGTCTGTGGCAAGTTCCCCAGAATGTGCAACAGCATTCTTAATGTGCAGAACAGCCCTGCGTCGATCTTTTTCATCATAAAGCGGAAGATTGTCGAATTTTCTGGGGTATCCAGCAACAATGCGTTCCAGTTCAATCTGCGGAAGCAGCTGCGGTAAAGCTTCCATGTTCTCCCCTTTCTCCTTTTCTTCATGCAGTTTCACCACCAATGGCCAAGGCAAGCTCTTGAAGAGAGGCTCCAGTTTGTTGGTGTAATACCACCGGGGCCGCTGCACCAAATTCGTCTCCAGAAATGCCAGCAGTGTTGCAGGCTCAACCAAGACCCACCAGTCATTGGGGTTGAGAACCTCTACGGTCTGGAATTCGTGACCGCCCAGCAAAATGACTCGAAAATAGTAGGTCTCAGCAGATCGTAGAAGACGCTTCAGCTCCTCTGACTTGTACTTCACGGGCACATCTATCGTGGCAGATCTCAATCTCCTTCTGGTCGTGGCCATGCCATGGGCCAAAACGTGGGATTTTTTGGGAAGGTGTGACCAAAAGGATCTAAATGATCATGAGGATGACCTGTTTGGTGGCAAGGATATACATTGTAAGCATATTTGGCGATTCAGCAAATCAACATGATACAAGGGTCAAAGGATGGGAAATGGGCCATCAAATGCGAGAACATCTCATGAAGCTTTCAAAGTGCAATTCTCCACTGGAACTGGGTGCAAAATCCAATTTACAACACTTGGACCAACATTTTGCTCGCTTGATCCTGAAATATTCAGAATTTTGCGCACAGAAAAGAAAAACAACCACGCACTCTCAAGACAGAATGTGTAACATCAAAAAATCTGCAAAGTAGAAGAGTTTCGGCATCTTTATGCTTCTGTGAACTGATGGGAAAAAGGAACACAATTGCGATTATGAATCTTTGTTTCTCAAAATCGGGGGTGCTCCAAAAGCGGTTGGCAAATTCGTATAAGTAAATTGTCAAGAAACTGGATTAATTTGGGGGGTGAATAGCTGCGAGGTACTTCCAAATCATTCCAAAACAAACTAATTCTGGCAATAAACAACTCGCACTCAAACAAGATAAGTGTCATGTCCAGTTTTTAACAAATCTAGTTACAAACCATCCATTCTTCAAAACCATCCATTTTTCGGGTCCCCTACTTTAAGAACCTCAAATGGCACCTCAACTTTCACCGGTGTCACCGGGACTCCCCAGCAGTCTTGGCAGAAAATAGGTACAGCTATGCAATGCTATGCAGAAGTATATGTGTCACCACGTTGCGTTCACATTCGCGCCAGACTTTTTTTTGGTGCTCTCTTCATGCAGTTTCTTGGCGAAAGTGGGGCCAGGCTGTGCACATGGATTGGGAACCAAGTGCAAAGGATGTTGATAGGATAAAGGTTCAACTATGATAGTATAAGTGACCAGCTGTGATAAGGTCACCTATGTTCAACTATGATCAGCTGTGATCAGCTGTGATTGACTATGATACATTTATCATGAAATAGTGCTTCAACACACCGAAAACACAGATGAGGACAATGGAGAGACAGGTGACATAACACATCATTGAACATTGCCACGCAGGCACCCAATTTTCACACACACGCGGGCCCCAGCTGCAGCGAATCATTGCCGAGCAGGAAAATTTCGCAGCGACTGCAGTGGCCATGTCTCAGTCAACACCAGGAGAGATGCTGAGAACATCTGACAAGATTTATTTGAAAAAATCCTCAGTTCACAAGAAATCACAAGAAATCCTCAGTTCACCGAGTGTCTATTTTTTGTCGCACTGCCAGTTTTTCCGGCGAGTCTGCGGCCGAGAATTCGAGAATTGACGCATCTCACTTTTTGTAGGCGCTGGCGTATGCCAAGACCGCCCCATAATTCCCAAACCTCAGGGGCACGTTTTTGGACTTGGAGAATTTCAGAACTGAGTTCTCAGCCCAGCACTTTAGCTCGCAGTCGTCCGCAAAAGTGGCCTTGGAACATCCAAGACCTTGAAATCCAATGGACATATATGGATGATATATATATATATATGGATGATATATATATATATATGGATGATATATATATATATATGGATTATATGGACATCGATGGGGCTGAGGTGATGGCGTTGTGATGGATTTCGCCAATATCATCGCAATCTTCCAACTCATGCAGAAGTCTCCTGACATAGCAAACTGTGCAGTGGGCTGGTGCTCACACTGGCTGAAGCTCATCTCATGGTTCTCTTATCCGGAAGAAAAAAACATGTCTGGCATGAGCCGGGGGTGAACGCGGCCCTATGCCAAAATGCAATACAAATCATAAATTACACCTACTAACACATACGCATCTACTAGTCTATGGCTATGGCCCGAATTTGGAGTTCAAGTTTGGATGGTTGATGTCCATGGCCCGAATTTGGAGTTCAAGTTTGGATGGTTGATGTCCATGGCCCGAATTTGGAGTTCAAGTTTGGATGGTTGATGTCCATGGCCCGAATTTGGAGTTCAAGTTTGGATGGTTGATGTCCATGGCCCGAATTTGGAGTTCAAGTTTGGATGGTTGATGTCCATGGCCCGAATTTGGAGTTCAAGTTTGGATGGTTGATGTCCATGGCCCGAATTTGGAGTTCAAGTTTGGATGGTTGATGTCCATGGCCCGAATTTGGAGTTCAAGTTTGGATGGTTGATGTCCATGGCCCGAATTTGGAGTTCAAGTTTGGATGGTTGATGTCCATGGCCCGAATTTGGAGTTCAAGTTTGGATGGTTGATGTCCATGGCCCGAATTTGGAGTTCAAGTTTGGATGGTTGATGTCCATGGCCCGAATTTGGAGTTCAAGTTTGGATGGTTGATGTCCATGGCCCGAATTTGGAGTTCAAGTTTGGATGGTTGATGTCCATGGCCCGAATTTGGAGTTCAAGTTTGGATGGTTGATGTCCATGGCCCGAATTTGGAGTTCAAGTTTGGATGGTTGATGTCCATGGCCCGAATTTGGAGTTCAAGTTTGGATGGTTGATGTCCATGGCCCGAATTTGGAGTTCAAGTTTGGATGGTTGATGTCCATGGCCCGAATTTGGAGTTCAAGTTTGGATGGTTGATGTCCATGGCCCGAATTTGGAGTTCAAGTTTGGATGGTTGATGTCCATGGCCCGAATTTGGAGTTCAAGTTTGGATGGTTGATGTCCATGGCCCGAATTTGGAGTTCAAGTTTGGATGGTTGATGTCCATGGCCCGAATTTGGAGTTCAAGTTTGGATGGTTGATGTCCATGGCCCGAATTTGGAGTTCAAGTTTGGATGGTTGATGTCCATGGCCCGAATTTGGAGTTCAAGTTTGGATGGTTGATGTCCATGGCCCGAATTTGGAGTTCAAGTTTGGATGGTTGATGTCCATGGCCCGAATTTGGAGTTCAAGTTTGGATGGTTGATGTCCATGGCCCGAATTTGGAGTTCAAGTTTGGATGGTTGATGTCCATGGCCCGAATTTGGAGTTCAAGTTTGGATGGTTGATGTCCATGGCCCGAATTTGGAGTTCAAGTTTGGATGGTTGATGTCCATGGCCCGAATTTGGAGTTCAAGTTTGGATGGTTGATGTCCATGGCCCGAATTTGGAGTTCAAGTTTGGATGGTTGATGTCCATGGCCCGAATTTGGAGTTCAAGTTTGGATGGTTGATGTCCATGGCCCGAATTTGGAGTTCAAGTTTGGATGGTTGATGTCCATGGCCCGAATTTGGAGTTCAAGTTTGGATGGTTGATGTCCATGGCCCGAATTTGGAGTTCAAGTTTGGATGGTTGATGTCCATGGCCCGAATTTGGAGTTCAAGTTTGGATGGTTGATGTCCATGGCCCGAATTTGGAGTTCAAGTTTGGATGGTTGATGTCCATGGCCCGAATTTGGAGTTCAAGTTTGGATGGTTGATGTCCATGGCCCGAATTTGGAGTTCAAGTTTGGATGGTTGATGTCCATGGCCCGAATTTGGAGTTCAAGTTTGGATGGTTGATGTCCATGGCCCGAATTTGGAGTTCAAGTTTGGATGGTTGATGTCCATGGCCCGAATTTGGAGTTCAAGTTTGGATGGTTGATGTCCATGGCCCGAATTTGGAGTTCAAGTTTGGATGGTTGATGTCCATGGCCCGAATTTGGAGTTCAAGTTTGGATGGTTGATGTCCATGGCCCGAATTTGGAGTTCAAGTTTGGATGGTTGATGTCCATGGCCCGAATTTGGAGTTCAAGTTTGGATGGTTGATGTCCATGGCCCGAATTTGGAGTTCAAGTTTGGATGGTTGATGTCCATGGCCCGAATTTGGAGTTCAAGTTTGGATGGTTGATGTCCATGGCCCGAATTTGGAGTTCAAGTTTGGATGGTTGATGTCCATGGCCCGAATTTGGAGTTCAAGTTTGGATGGTTGATGTCCATGGCCCGAATTTGGAGTTCAAGTTTGGATGGTTGATGTCCATGGCCCGAATTTGGAGTTCAAGTTTGGATGGTTGATGTCCATGGCCCGAATTTGGAGTTCAAGTTTGGATGGTTGATGTCCATGGCCCGAATTTGGAGTTCAAGTTTGGATGGTTGATGTCCATGGCCCGAATTTGGAGTTCAAGTTTGGATGGTTGATGTCCATGGCCCGAATTTGGAGTTCAAGTTTGGATGGTTGATGTCCATGGCCCGAATTTGGAGTTCAAGTTTGGATGGTTGATGTCTATGGCCCGAATCTATGGCCCGAATTTGGAGTTCAAGTTTGGATGATTGACGTCTATGGCCCGAATTTGGAGTTCAAGTTTGGATGGTTGATGTCTATGGCCCGAATTTGGAGTTCAAGTTTGGATGGTTGATGTCTATGCCCTTTGGAGTTCAAGTTTGGATGGTTGATTTCTATGGCCCGAATTTGGAGTTCAAGTTTGGATGGTTGACGTCTATGGCCCAAATTTGGAGTTCAAGTTTGAATGGTTGATGTCTATGGCCCGAATTTGGAGTTCAAGTTTGGATGGTTGATGTCCATGGCCCGAATTTGGAGTTCAAGTTTGGATGGTTGATGTCTATGGCCCGAATTGGAAGTTCAAGTTTGGATGGTTGATATCTATGGCCCAAATTTGGAGTTCAAGTTTGGATGGTTGATGTCTATGGCCCGAATTTGGAGTTCAAGTTTGGATGGTTGATGTCTATGGCCCGAATTTGGGGTTCAAGTTTGGATGGTTGATGTCTATGGCCCGAATTTGGACTTCAAGTTTGGATGGTTGATGTCTATGGCCCGAATTTGGAGTTCAAGTTTGGATGGTTGATGTCTATGGCCCGAATAAATTTAGAAAAGCTCAGAATTTTGGGGCCCAAAAACGTTTAGAAAATTTCACTTTTGTCCAAAGCAGTTGAGAAAAAATCAGAATTTCCGGCCCAAAAAGTTCAGAAAAGGTCAGAATTTTGGGGCATGAAAAGTTCAGAATTTTAAGTTTAAAAATAAAGAACATATTTTTTTAGCCATACAATTTGAAAAATTATAAATTCTTGCCTCTACAAAATTTACAATAATTAAATAGTTTCGATTCATATAACTAATGTCGAAGCTATAATTTTTTAGACAAATTTTCAAGGTTTAAAAATTATATTTCTAATCCAAATTTTCAAAAAAGTAATCTACAATAAATTAACAAATTAAAAAATCTGTTTATATCAAAAAATAGTAATTAAAACCATGAATTTTATTAATTTAAAAAATCAAAAAAATATCAAAAACATGTGAAATTTAGTAAAAATTAGCAAAGACTTGTTTAAAAATACTAACCTGATTGTAAGTTCCTCGTAGCTATTTATTTTATTTCTTCTCAAGTACCAAATAAGCTCAGCTAATTCGTTAGTAAATGCAATAAGTATGGTGTGGTCAAAATATTTGTTCCCAGAAAGACCAATTAACGACTCATTTAGGTGGGGGCTCTCTGCTTGGCGTAATCGTTTGCGGGGACCCTGCAAAATTGTCAGAAAAGCTATGTCATGCAAAGATTTGGTGCAATACACACTACCGCGGGACTTTCGCACTCTTTTCGGTCACTCGTCTGAGGATGAGGTGTCACTTTGGATGATGAGCTGTTAAAAAGCAAATCATTTGATGACTAACAAGTAAAACATATTATACTACACCCAGATGTCGACGTCAAAGAAAATTACATGAAAAACACCATATCCACAGATGAAAAAATCCACATCCATTACATGAACATCTACACCTTTGATGGAAAAAAACATCTAAGATCATAAGATCCAGGAAAATCATCAGATCTCATCAGATCTCATGGGCCAACCTGTTGAAGTACTAGCGCTGTGCCCCGCAGCCGGCGAGGCTCATGACTTCATAACTCTGCTCATGGCTAAGCTGCGCCTGGCAGAGCCAACGCTGGAAATCTCACGCTGGAGACGAAACTCAGAATCTCCAAGCTGCTCCTTTCCACCAGTTTTTGAGATATGATTTGTTGAGATATATAAAAAAAACTGAATGACATATTATGTAAAAAATAAATGACATATCATATCAAACAAATCAACACTTCATCGTCACAAACATC
This sequence comes from Symbiodinium kawagutii, assembly GCA_009767595.1. Lineage (NCBI taxonomy): Eukaryota > Dinophyceae > Suessiales > Symbiodiniaceae > Symbiodinium > Symbiodinium kawagutii. The sequence goes on along the minus strand of VSDK01028534.1, from coordinate 25,684 downwards.
AGAAATCATCAACAACTGAAGGTTTCTGGACGCTTTTCGGGGGTTTGCAACTCACACAGCAAGATCATCATCCTCATCCTCCTCCTCCTCCTCCTCCTCATCATCATCATCATCACCATCCTCCTCCTCATCAGCATCTCATCATCTCATCCTTCAGCATATGAATCCGGATGCCAGTCCCTGACCCGTGGCCACGTCCCCGTCGCATCCTCGCCTCAACTTCCACTCGCCTCTGCACTTCTGACTTGCTCGGCTCCAAGCCTTGCCATGGATGGTAGAAAGTCACTGTAGCATGATGAGTTGATGAATGATGAGATATGATGACCATGATGGATGATCATAGTGGATTATCATAGTTGGATGAGCATAGTTGATGGATGATTATGTAAATGATGTTGGATTATGATGATGTAAATGATGTAAATGATGTTGGATTATCATAGTGGAACGACCATAGAATGACCATAGTCGAACGATGAATGATGAGATATGATGAGTTGATGAACGGTGGAGAATGCTCATAGTAGGATGCGCATAGTAGACTTGTAGCTGATTCATCAACAGTAGAGTCTAATTGGTGGTCAATGGTTGGAATGACCATAGTAGAGTTAAATTTCAGTGACAGTGTCTAATTTGTGCATTACAATGGTATCTTCGTCAAACATTGTCGTGGTAATTGGAATCTTAGATGCTGGCTGGTACTTAATAACCGGCACAAATTTATGATCATTCACATTAGTTCATGAAGAAAACAACTATATACTAATTAGCTGATTGATGCTGAGTGCTAATGATAAACGTTCATAATGGTCAATAATGCTTAAAAATCATTAGTACTGGTTTTTAGCGATTAAGACTGGTCTGGTAACGGTTAAATATTCAGATTGCTGGGTAAGAATGAGGATAATCAAATGTCAACACCGATGATTGGCGATATTCTTAACATTTGTTCACTTCACATTCACTTCATAATCACTCATCTGTAATAGCAATCAACTTGTAGATATGATAGTATGCAAACCAATAGCATTCAGTTTGGCAAGTTGTACATACATCTCACTATGTTCACTAAATGCTACCATGGTACTACCAGGCCACACCAAACTACTATCACTAGCCCCTGCCCCGTTGGTCTGGCACAGCCGTCCTGCTTCTTCAAAAGCTGTGACTGCGGCGTGGAAGGCTTCAGGAGGTGTAGTCACCTGGAACTGTTGTGACGACAGGGGCCATCAGCCGGTGGAAGAAGTTGATGTTAATCGATTGGTTAAGCTTGGAAGCTGGTTCTGCTACAAAACAAGCGGGTTAATCAGCTGGCGACGTCAAGGGTGCTTATGGTGGAGCTGGTTGATGATGCTGGCGCTCGATAATTCTGGGATTCTACTGCTCAATGATGCTGAATCATGGCTCGCCAAAGCCTGCCACCAGTGAAGAGACGCGCTGCCCGGCACTGCCCTGCTTTTCTGCGCTGACGACTTTGGCCTCCACACAGGTGGCCCGGCTGAACCAGATAGAACCAGTCAGAAGCAGTGCCTTGCAGTGCCTTGCAGTTGCGAACTGACAACTTGATTCAACTTGATATCAGTTGATATCAGTTGATATCAGTTGATATCACTTGGCTCATGTGGAACGGCTCATGTTGGTTCACCATTTGGAGCCCCAGTTGAGCAGTTGATCGGCAAAGCCAGCGAACAACAAGGCTTCGTGTCAGGGCACCATGTCAGTCTGCGTCCCATCTATTGCTTCGCCAGATTCTAGGCCCTTGAGCCACTCTAAAGCTCCTCTCTTGGACAACAGCCGGTTGTACTCCCTGCACCGCGAATCGATGATACACGCAGGGCATCCATTTTCGCAAGGGCAATCCTCAACCAACCGTCTCGCCTCACGTAGGATGGCAAAACCGTGTTCAAACGCTGCATCGCACAATCCCAAACCACCATCTTTGGCATCAAAAATCATCAGCCGAGGCCGGTCCATAGGGGGCACACCATGCTCATCAACACATGCAGCATCAAGGTCTTGCCGATCTGCCAAGACAAATAGAGGGAAAACCTGAGGATGTTCCCATCCCGTGCAAGACTTGTCCCAGCAGAATCATGAATTATCCGAACATCTGGTGACATACAACGATGCCAACAAATGGGTTAGCTGGCAAATAAATGGAATATTTCCATGAACAATTTTTCAAAATTTATCAAAAACTTCAGCCGCGATTTGCAGAACAGGAACACCAACTACCAACTTGAAGACCAACACCAGTATCGACACAGTAACACTGACTATACCACTACCACCCCTTGCTGCAGCAACAGCAGCAAGAGCACCAGCCGAAGCAACAACAGCAGCATCAAGAGCAAGAACAAAAGCACAAACAGCAGCAAAATCACCGACACCACAAAGCAAAACAACAGATATGACAATTATCGGCACCTTTGCGGTTGTCCTAGAGCTGCGAATGCTATTGATACTATCACCGATGGTAGAACACTACCACTATTATCATTATCATTCAAACTCTAATTGTTGCTACTGTACTACTACTTTTCCCTACTACGATTGCTACCACTGCTGCTCCTAGTACGCATGCTATCAGTGCTACTACTATTCATATTGCTGGTACTACTGCTTGCAATGCAATGATGAATATTGCAGTTATTTTGAATATTACTATTGCTATTACTGCTACTTCACAAATGTGTTTAAATGTGCTGGTACTACTTAATACTACAACTGCTACTATGCATCTCAAAACTACCACTAAAACTATTACCACCCCCACTCCCACCACCACTGCTACTACTACCACTACTCCTCCTCCTCCTCCTACTACTACCCCGCCTGCGCCTACGGCTACGACTACGACTACGACTACTACTACTACGACTACTACTACTACTATTACTACTGCTACTACTACTACTATTACTACTACTACTACTACAACTACGACTACTACCGACTACTACTGCCACTTTTTCCACTACTACCCACTACTGCAACTATTACTACTACTACTACTACTACTACTACTACTACTACTACTACTACTACTACTACTACTACTACTACTACTATTACTAGTACGACCGCTACCAATACCACTACTTTTGGGAATTCTAATTTTTCCCTTCCTATTTTTCTTGTAATTAAAAATTTAACTTATTGTAGGAAGAAGACAAATTTCAAACACAAACAAACAATAAGTAGACGCCGGTTGGCCCGAGAGCGATAAATCATATTTTTGAAAACAATTGTTGATAGATCAAGAAAATGATGAGATCATGATCGTGATGAAGTTGAATATGAAAATTAAAATTAAAATCATGATGATGCTGGTGGGGAGAAAGCTGATAAGGAAGATTCTAAAGACAACCTGGTGACTTTTAGGACCGGCAAAAACCGTTCCAAGCCAAAATGCACGAAGCAAGACCGCACCACGCCAAACAACGTATTACAACATCTGACACTGGCATTGGAACGACATCAGAACACGCCAGAACGACATCAGAACCGACGCCAAATGCACGAAAACGCACACATTACAACGCGGGGGAGCCTTGAAGTTTTGAGCTAGTGACGATCTTGAAAAAGTACTCCTTGATGCTTGCATCGAACTGGTCCTCATCAACCGCGTACTTGTGCTTAAGGAAATCCCCTTTGGGCTTAGGCCCGTTGAGGTCGTAAGCATTTTTTTCACCCTTCTTCTAACCCTTCTTCGTCCTGCTTCAAGATCTGCTCTGGGAGCACGGCATCGAAGTGATACTCCTACGATGCGGGTAAGGAGTTTAATTCGCGCAGAGGTTTGAACCTTAACCAAAAGAGGAGGCTACAAAAACATAAGCAACCCGATGAGGCTGAAAACCAGTAATGGGGGAATTTTTGCGCTTGGGATCTCCTGCATGTCACAGATCTCCAAGAACTGGTCCGGGGTCTCGTTGTACCACAGGGTCTTGTCGGTCCACCAAAGCGACCAATCTTCTGCCACAGGGTCGGGGACAATCTTGTAGCACCTGACTCCATAGCCGGGCAATGCCCCACAACATATCAGACGCACATCAGAACGGCATCAGAACACGCCAGAAAAATATCAAAATCCACGCAGCACGCACGAAAACGTACAATAGTACAACGCGCAACAACGTACTACAACATATCAGACGTACATCAGGACGGCATCGGAACACGCCAGAACGATATCAAAACCCGCGCAAAATGCAGGAAAATGTACATATCACAACGCGCGACAATGAAACACTACCCGTACTACTATATCATTTTACTCTTGCTATATGTATTACCGCCGTCATGCCTATCATGAAAATTGCTGCTGCAATGGTTGAGCCGTTGACAAATATTTGTACGAACACGTGCATTTCCATTGATCCTATTTTTTCCATTTGCAAATCATGTATTTATGACTGACTGTTGCTATTATGATGATTCTCGATATGATAAATATGAATACCAATTTAATAAGGCTTGTAGGATTTCGCGGGCTTCCACCTTATCAGTTTCAATGTCCCTATTCAGGAAACATTTTCGGCCATTTACGTTTCTTCTATTTTCCATTTATCCTACATTAATTTGGCAAATTCCTCCTTGCACGTACAATGGGTTTCTGTTCTGCCTTTACCTCGTTTGTCTAGAAGGGATCTGTCAAACATGTTCCTCTTTTCTTGTTCTTTGGTTCGGCGTTGCTCAAGATCCTTGGCCTTTTGAGCCGAATCCTTGCGGCACTACCGCGCCACAGCGCGACTTGATATTGCCCCGCACCATCAGCAGAAAATTACTTGCTTCCGTTGCAAGGGCAAGGGCATTTGCCCTCATGGACGCCGTCAAAGTCAGGCGCATTTGCCTGCGAAAATTCCGCGGCGCGCCGTTGGTTTCCCGTCAAGCTAATGTCAATACCTGTAGCCAACATTGACCAACTCTCTACATGTTTCGCTCGTATTTCCATTGTCCGGGCAGCAAATTGCAAATCAAAACGCCGCACCAAAGGGATGATACCAGCCTGCCGGTACTCACACCCCAGAGGACGGGAACCCCGCCAGCAAGCTCTGCGAAACTTCAAAATAGAAAATGGACCGCGAATGTGTACTGCCGCCCGTTGCTGCCTAGACTGGGCGATTCCTGAAAGCAGCGATCTTCTTCATCTTAAAACACCAAGAAGTCATTGGTTGGTGGCTGGATGATGCTTGCCGGGAAACCAACGGCCAGCTAAGAATCGTTGCAATTTGATCCTTGGCCGATTGTCATGATTACATCATGATTGCTGTACATGGGAAATGTTCTATCGTTCCCCATACAAATTTCTACATCATGCGTCAATCCCGAAGACAACGGGTAGTTCGCACCTTCGGCCCGCATCAAAAAGCCGGGTCCAACCACCTTATACACATTCGTGAGTGGTGACTACCATCATGCGGTCGGGACGCGCCCCTTTTGACCAGGTGCTGGTAGGATATATGATCCCATATAGTCCTCGTAATGACCCACCAACAGCGGGTTTTCCGACAATGCCATGTGGCAGAGCACCGAGACAACATTGATTACGTAGTGGTGCTTCGTGACTCTGGGTGTGCCTCTGGGCTCACTTGGGTTTCCTCTGCTGTATACTTGTGCTTCAGGTATCCCGGCCCCAGCTTGCGACCGGACAAGTTGTCGCCGGCAGTTCTGCTATTCCGCTTCCAGCTTGGGAACAGGACCCGCTGCTGCAACATAGCAGCTGTGGAACTACTACGGCAACTACGACGACAACCAGTACAACTACTACCACTGCTACAACTATTCTTGCTACTGCTACTACCACAACTTCTTCTACCACTACTACTACTAATACTACTATTACCATTACTACTACTACTACTACTACTACTACTTCTACTACTACTACTACTACTACTACTACTACTACTACTACTACTATTACTATTACTACTACTACTACTACTACTACTACTACTATTACTA
>VSDK01028534.1:0-17959 GCA_009767595.1 Symbiodinium kawagutii | reverse complement strand
TTGAGGTCCGGCAGCGACCACTGGGCGTGCATGGTCGTGGTTGAGGTCCGGCAGCGACCACTGGGCTTGGCCTGTCGTGGTTGAGGTCCGGCAGCGACCACTAGGCATAGATGGTCGTGGTTGAGGTCCGGCGGAGGAGAAGGAGAAGGAGGAGGAGGAGGAGGAGGACGAGTCAGCTCTGATAAAATCTAACAACCCTCACCTGACAGGTGGGGAAAAATCATTTTTTTCAGCTCGGTGCTTGCTCTTACTAAAACGTATTTTTCTAGAATTACAACTGCTAGTACCATTACCCATACTCTTCCTACACCTACTCCTACTCGTTCTCCTTTGCTTACTCCTACTCCTCGTATCCCCTCTTCCTCTTTTGCTACTATCATGCGCTGCTACGAGCGCTGCGATTCGGCCAATTACCGCTGCTGCAACTTTTGCTGCTCATGCTCACCACCGCCACCAGCAGCAGCAGCACCGCCGCCGCTACAACTATATACTTGCAACCGCTATCAGCACCGCAAATTTTAGCACTTGTACAATCAATAACAATCGCAACAGCAAACAGCAAACAAACCAACCAACCAACCAACCAACCTCAACCAAGTACTCAACCAAGCAACCAAGCAAGCAGCCATCCCCACCAATCCAGCAAGCAACCAGCAACAAAGATCAACACTAACCATTACCACCAACAAAAAAACAACAAACCACGTCTAAGACCCATGGCATAGAACCGGAGCAATGGCCAGAACACACCACCATCACCGACGACGACCAGGGACAGCCACAGCCGCAGCAACAACAACAATTGCACCAAATTCATTGATTCCCTGAGGTCTGGAATATGATGGATTATCAAGCATACCCTTCGGTAAATTGGAATGAATATAAGATATCACATGTCTATTTGCAACAGTCTACCGTACCAAATGTACCAAGTTAATCTCACTCTTGAACATTCATCATATTCATCATTCACCTCATCCCTCAAAAAACACCAAGGAGGTACTTCACTACACCAGCAACCCAACGACCGTGGGATCGGCTCGCCTGAAGAAGCGCATGCATGGCAGCATGAGCTCCAGCCCAGCCGCAGCCCCAGGTCCATTGATCACCTGAGTCCGGCAGCGGTCGAGCAACTCCCAGGGGATCTTCGAACCATAAGCCACGGCTGGTGTAGCCCCAACTGGGCAGGTTCAGTTCCACCTCGGCCTCTTGCGGCACATCCGCCGATTTCCAGAATCGTTTGAAGCTCTTGACCCGGCTCTGAAGCTCCATTTCGCCCAAGAAAACTTTGGCCTCACCGGACACCGCATGACGCTCACGGGTTTGGATTCGCACCACCGTGGACTCGAAGGCTCGGGTGTAGTACGGCAGTGGGTTTTCGCATTTCTTCACCGTGGCACGACGGCGATGGACGTCCAGATTCACCACGTTGTACTCGGAACCCCTGTAGCGATAAACTGCCCCAGGATGCAATGAAAAGAAGGCCTGGCACGGACAATGACAAACAGCTTCGCTAAGTTTGCTACGATTGGAATTTTACAAAAAACATTCAAGATCCATTGCATGTCACTAAGAAATCCGAACTTCCCAGCTCAGAATTTCTTACAACATCTGGATCCCTCCGAGAATCCATGGCATCCATAGTAAAATCGTGGTTTCTTGGCATGGCGGGTGGGCAAACGTGGGCAGATGTGGCGTCCCAACGCCGTACGTCCCATGTTCAGCCTTGGAGACCTCGATCTCATCCAATTTGCGCAAGGAACTTGCGGCAGGACCCGGTGAGTCACGCCTGTCGTTAGCCATGGCCATGGTAGGCCCGGGAGCGTTGATGAACGCAGGGAACCAAACTCAGCACTGACGACATGATCACCTACTGATGGTGATGATTTCGAGATTGGATTCCAAGATTTCCGGAATTCGAACAGGAATGGAATTCCGGCGATTCATGCGAGAATGATGAATGATGATGAGATGATAATGGTGAATTCACAAATTGATCGATTAAGTGATCATGAGCTGATAATCTTGATTTCATAAATTAATTAACAAACTGATCATGAGATGAACATGTTGGATTCATATATGAATTGAATATGTGAATGACGATCATTAGATGAGAATGGTGATTTCATAAACTAATGCAATCAAGTAAGCATGAGAATAGTGATATTATATCGTGATTGATTGATGATACACAGTTGTACAAATACTAATTCATATATGTCATATACAAGTATTAATTCCATAAACCCAAGTTGTGCATTCAGAATCAGGGCCTGGGCTCCGCAATAAAGCCGCCCAAGCCCTCCTCAGCGCCATCGTTGCACAGCTCAAGCTCTTCAAAGACGTCGAAGTGATCCTCCAGCGGTCACCAGCTGCAGATGGCAAGCGGATCATGTGCGAATCAGATCCCGCTCTGTGGGAACATCATTTTGCCGGGCTCTGTGAGCTTGTGGCCAAAGAAATGGCTATCACATGCTATCACTACACGAGCGCTGCCAGCAACAGAATGAAATGAATTGATGCACACAATCTTGTCAAAGAAAACTTCTAAGAAAACTTGTCCCATCAAAATATGTATTCGAAAAGTATCCCTCGAAAATCTCAGGAAGCCAAACCCCTGGGATCATCCTGCGCCTAACCGACCCCTGGTCGCTGGGATCTGCGGGATCCGCGGGTCCTCCACGTTGCGGATGCTCACTGCCCGATGGGGTCCCCGCTGAAGGCCCCAGAACCGCGCAGGAAGCCACTGGACGCCCGGGCTGCGGCGCTCCTCTAAGGTTCCGTTGCGGAGGCATTTCCTGCAGTGGCCAAGTGAAGCGAAGTGAAGTGCCTGGAACTTGTTGGGTTCACAGGTGGTTCACAGGTGGTTCAGGGGATTCAGGTGGGTTGATGGTTTTTAGTTGGATTAGTTGGTTCAGTTCATCCAATGGTTTCGTGAGGTTCCTGGCTTTCAACGGAGGTCTTTTTCGGTTGAAGTCGATTCCAAGCAGAAAGTCGAAAGTTGACTACACATCAAGCGGTGCAAAAATACCGATGGTTCTAGAATTCCACCGCAATTTGACTGCCTTTGGTTCACTTGAGTGGTTTCGGATACACGTTTCAAGGACTGGCGGCAGCAATGCGCGCGGGCTGTTGCTCTAAGATGCTCTAAGCCACCAGAGTCACCTAGGGTCACTTAGGGGGTCAATCCACACCTTCTCCTAACAAAAAACATCAAACACCAACCTAACTAGAGAAGTGAAGTGTGAAGAAACCCGCCACTTGGACCGACTTCAGGTAGCTCCGGCCAATGAAGTTTTTAATCCCTAAACTGCCTTGTGAGTTCTTCTGTTTGATCGTGGTTCCGGAGCTAACCTGCGAACGAGCCACTGCACGGTTGACGTCCAGGCATCCCATCCATCGTCCTGCTGCCAATACCTGGCTGTGGCAGCTGAGTTGACATCGGAAAAGATCTTTTGAACCAAAGGAGTTGCGAGGAGCCAGTTCATCAATTCTCTTACATTTCTCCCCTTACATTTCTCCCTTCCAGCAATCTTTGGCTCACAGTGAAGCGAACTTCAAGGGGCCGAAAAAGTGGGCAGGGAATCCGTCCAACTAAAACAATCGAAACTTTGAAAAAACCATGGGGAAAAGGGAACTTTTGAATAACTTCAATTTTGAATAACTTCATATCACTTCATATAACTTCCATCACTTCCATCGACCCCAGCAGTGACCCCAGCAGTGCCCAGCTCCCACTGGGCTCGCCTCCCATCCTCCTCTTCCAAAGGCCTCTCCGCCGCAGCGCAGGGCAAGTGACCTCGCATCACAGCCACGTTGCAGGGGGCCACAGCGACGGACTCGGGGCGCCGCGCCTCGGATACCGGCCACAGGGAGTCCATGTGAATCAGGATGAATCATAATGAATCATGAGATCAGAAATCTAAGGGGTAGATTTTTAAATAGATTTATGATAAAATTGCGGTCGATATCACGACTTACTAAAGGGGTCGATTTTTATAGATTTATGATGAACTTGGAGTAGATGTCATGATTTACTATGATAGTCTATTTAAGATGTAAGGTGTAGATTTATACGGATTTATGACTGAAAAGTTGGATTTACTATCAGCTATCCTATGAAGTTTGATTGACATGTTATGTTCACTTTCAATATGAGCTATCATGCTACAAATGGGGGCTGATTAAGATACGTTGATGACTCAAAAGTTAGATTCTTGGGCATGCGGCACGGATTCATGCTTTGATTCGTGCTTTGGTTGATGTTGATGGTTAGTGAGCAAAAAGTCTTTGCCAGTGCTGAATCGCGTCGGTGACCCCCAAAAAAATCAAACAGTGCTGAATAGCGTTGAAGAAAAAGTCCAGGGTGATCTGGGATCTGGATTAACCGACTCAAGTATTTGTCATTCTTGAGACATGGATGGGCTGGGGCCTTGCTGGGCCTGCTCCCCCAACGATACCAAGTTATGGTGATCTCTGCACCGGCATGCCTCAACTCGGTGCCAGCGAAGGCTGGAGCCAGCTGTACACATTTTTTTTCGGATGGATGTCCCTGTGAGCCCCAAGATGACCTGAATCCTGAATGTTTTTTCGTTGATTTTGTTGGCTATGTTGCTGGGGTGTTAGACATGGTGACCATGTTGCGACAGTGCGGTAAGTCAGTACTTGGAGTGAGCATGATTGGTAACCAACATCACTATCACATTCAAAACCACATCACCAAGGGCCAAGCAAACCGTCAACCAAGGCACTTCCGGAATGATCCCGACGAATGATTTCCGAGCCGGTGAGCCCGTAGGGTTGAGTGATGTTGAGTGACCCGGTCGATGAATAGCATCATGTGCACATGCAGCTCACGTCATACCACAATGTACCACCTTAGAATACCTTCGAACATCACATAACATCACCTATATGAGTGTCTGATGTCATAAGGTATCAGGAGTTGCACCACATGGTGGTTTCTCAAGCCATAGGGGTACTCCCAAATCTTCCAATATCAATCATTTAGAACAATAAAATCAACCAACCGTTTGTGGGGGTGCCCGGTACCCCCATTGGAATCCCACATTGGAACCTGTCTCTGTATGCAGAGTTGCGAAAGCTTCGCCAAGATACCAACAACTCCCTTGGGCGGCGCATGAAGTGTTGATCCGTGGGATCATCAAAGGCCACCTAGCAACATCAGCACAACGAGGCAAGTCCCCGGATCAACCACTTGTACCACTCTATGATTAAGTTGACAACTTAGTCATAGAGTGGTACAATTGAAGATTGTCGAATTCAGTGATGATCAACCTAAACGTGGCAAACATATACAGGATGTATCATGATGTATCCAAGATTTGTTCCTCTTTTGGTTGGTTTTCAACCCCGCTGGTGGTCCCTGTCGGCGCACATAGAAGGAGATGCCAAAATGCCCCGCACGGCCGGCACGACCAAACTGCTGTCGGAGTGAGGCCACACTTCCGGGAAAACCCAGAGAAATAGTGCAATCCAGTCCTTCAGATCAATGGATTCAGCTGGGAAAATCAGCAGGGACCAGGGGAACAGCAGGGAACCCAGTTTCTTTTCTGAAATCTTTTTTTTCCTCTCTCTCTCTCTCTCCAGATTACGGGGTTGTGTTCTGAAACTTTCCCACTAAGAAGGATTCCACCAGTCTGAAAGGTATGCCCAAAGCAATCTCATGATGCCATCACAACAATGATGAATCGCTGCCATGCTGTTTGAACATGGCACCAACTACCATGAATCATAACACAACAAATACTATGGTATACACTTGCTATCAATCATAGTAAATCAAATAATAGTAAATCACCCTTTCGCCACCAATGGCATTTTACTTGCCAGTTCCCAAAGGTGAAGTCGCCAGGCAAATGTGGGCCCGTGTCCACTTACATCCACTTACGGGATCCAGTTGTTTTTCAAAGAATTTCCCGCGTTGCGGGTGAATCACCAGCGATTCAAGTGGTAAAGCACGTGAAAACGCAAGTAGATCTGTTGTTAGACCATCATCAAACACCATCATTCAACCATCACCTTATCATCCTCAACCATCCTTTGCAGTGCCCATTTGTTTTACAGCTTTCTCTCCGCAGAAGGCTACGGAATCTGCCAGGGCACGGCCAATGTCAATGCCAAGCTCCAAGGCGTTGGTACAAGCCACACCCAGCACCTGCACACCCCATCAGTGTGGCCCTACCAACATATCCAACATGTGCCGAGTAGGGGCATGGTATGGTCATCATCCTTCGCATCTGAAAACCGGTAAACCGTTGCATGCATTCAGTGTCAAGGGTTCAGCGATGGGTGGAGTGATCCTCCACCGTTCACAAATCATATGGGGTCAGAGGAGATGTCCGACAGCTGCCAAACCATCTCCAGAAGTGATCATATTTCAGTGGGATTTTAGTCGGCACCTTTTCTCAAGGATGTACATGGATACTAGATGTATATGGATGTATACTGGATGTATACTGGATGTATACTAGATGTATATGGACCATCCAGAGTGCTAAATCCGATGGTCTTCACATGTTTTACCCTAGAAAGTGCTGGCCAAGTTGGTTTGCCATGCCATCTGTGCACCACCATACCCACCATCAGCCCATAGTGTCCACCATTCGCTAACCATCAACCGAAGATCCGGCTCTTCGACCTGAGTACCACAGCTGGTTGGTGGTTGAAAAAAAACCTTCTGAAAAAGATGCGCAAGTCAACCAACCAACTTCATACATTCGGGAAAATGAAAAAAATCAATCAAACCACCAACAAGCAGTTGTTTCACGATCATTGTTGGTTATTACCCCCTACTAAACCACTATAAACCCCTACACAACCACCAGCCAGACCGTGATTCACCCGCTGAAACTGCTGGATCTCAAGCGATTTTCATCACCTGGGCCCCAGTTGCCCTTGCGGCCCTTGCCGTTGCCACCTTCCTGTGGAAGATGTCTCTCTCCAGCTGTCGTCGCAAGGCTGCGGGATAACCAGCTCGGTAGGAGACCACGCGTTCGCTCAAGGCGGGCGCCTCCCAACGGCGCAGTTCTCAAGCGCTGCCAGCTGACCCAGCCGCGCTTGTGCTGGGGGGAAATTGCTGAAAGATCCCTAGAAGTTCTTGGAACACACAGTTCTTCGGTGGTCTTCCAGGTGAATTTGCTAGATGGTAGAGGGAAGGAATTAAAATCCATGAGATCGCATGAACTTAACATTATCATTGTATCTCTACTCACTGTCAATCAAATGCAAGACTGAATCTGTTACTTTGGACATGCTATTATCCCGGAATCATTCACATCAATTCCCATAGGGGTTGACAATCACAAGATGACGGTCAGGCAGAAAACATGGCAATATGAGCAGCGCTAGCAGTGGCCACCAATGACAATCCCCAGTTGTCATGAACTCCTCCGGAGCTGGCACCAAGGCAAAACCGAACAGTTGAGGTCGATCAGTAATGTTAACCCCGGATTAAAGAACCTATGGGGGTATTTTAATGGGAAACCGAGGCTTTTGGGGGGTACCCTTTTTTTAAATCAACCAAGGGTTTATCCAAGGATGGCATTGAGTACTTTCAAAATGGTAAAGAAAACGCTGTTTGTTGGACCTGGATACTTTTAGACCACCCCCGGAAGTTTCAACAGGTATACCCTAGCAAGATCTGTTTGTCGACGGCAAGCAAGTGGGAGCTGGTTGGATCATGGAGACCCTGCGGCCTCGCTGGCGAAGAGTGCGTCCTTGACATCTTGCAAGACAATCTCTACTAGACTGCGCCACTTGCAAAAGGCCAACACCGACACGTCACCTGAAGCGGAAAAGAAACTTGAAGAAAATTTGATCAAATGGGTGGTTGGGGATTGTGATTGATTCAACATGTTGCATTTGCCCAGGTGGTGATTATGATATGATGATGATGATGGTGATGGTGATGATGGTGATGATGATAATTATGGTGACAAAAAACAGCGAAAAAAGAAAGGACTATTCAAGATTGAGTTTTGGATACTCTGACAAAAACAACATGAAGAGAAAGGGGCACTCAAGATACTACATACTCTGAAAAAACAACACATGAAAAGAAACAATTTTTCAAGATTAAACTCTAGACACGTAGACGAAAAACACCGCAAACAGTAAAAAATATACAAGATGGAACTCTAGATGCCTCACAACAAAGAACAACATGGAGAGAAAGGAAACCTACATTGCTCAAAACCAGATCCCGGTTCTCTTCTTACCCTCCTTTTCACCGCTTTGGTTTTGTGTCTCTCCGCTCACCACACCTCGGTTTTTGCAAGTTTGATCCTGCGGATCTTTCAACTGATAACGGGGCGCCTGGAGTGCAATCTTCAGCCGCATCCAGAGACAGGTCCAATACTCTGACGCCTTCAATGTCATCATTTTTCGGCTCTCTGTTGAGAACCAGGATTTGGCTTTGGGCAACGTAGGCTGCTCAACGTACAGGCGACCATATCTGAAGTTCATGCCTTTGACCTTGAGATCCCACGTGATCTAACTAATGATCACTAAAATACGCACTGGTACGAAATGATAAGAAATCATCATGTGCTGGAACTAATGATCGCTCATGGCAAATCCAATTATCTTGGGAGCTATGATCACTAATGAATATAATATCAATAGCTATAATGATGGTTTTAATGCTTACTATGGTCATGGTAAATAAATAGCAACCTGGTTGTGGTTTCAACCCGAAGGATTGAATGACATGATTTTGCACCACATCGGCCAAGGATCAAATTGCAAAAATTCTTAGCTGGCTGTTGGTTTCCCGGCAAGCTGGATGATACCACCCTGCCAGTACTCACACCAAAACTACGTGAAGTGGATGCTACGTGAAGGATGGGGTGGGGTGGGGGGGTGGGGGGGTGTTTGTCGTCTCGGTCATGTCGGTTGTTAGCAGTGTTCATACATAGGTTCATCCATCAATAGTTCTAGAAAAATTGTTATATATATATCTTTCAGTTCAAGATGATAAGACAATGCTGTTGTGTCTATGGTAATCAGATGTGGTTTCCGAATAACCGAGGAGTTGATAATGAAGAACAATCTACGATGTATGTGCTACGAAAAAACGTCTGTACCATTGATCACGGAAACAAATCCCATGTCTGCTGCCCTTACATGCACCACGTCGGCGCTGCAGGTTTGGTCCTTGGCTGTGGGGTCTGGGCTGCACTTGAGCCGTGTGCGCCTGGTTCGTGGCGATGTTGTGGGAATTCCTGGTAAGTTTTTTCAGGATAGCCCTGAGTGTTCATGATCAAAATGTGAAAGATGTGCACTGGAATATGGAAGGTGCTGGAAGTTGCGTTATTGACAGTTGGCAATCCGCTGACAACGTGTAGGCTCTAAGTGGTTTTTCAAAAGTCACTGGACAGTCACATGGACCTCTTTTGCGTTACTTTGTTGCTGGTTCTTCACGCAGCTCATGTGCGGTTTCCGCCGTTGCTTCAGTCATGGTCTACGTTTTCTTTTCAGTACTTGGATGAGCTGCACTTGCTATTGGCTACAAAGGAGGTGACGTCCATGCTGATGGCTTCGCATGATTTTGAAATCCTTGGAGGATCATTCCCAATTCTGCAAGATTGCTGGAAGCGTTACTTGCGTCGGCTTGGTTCCACGTCTCCTGCTGTGGTGTCTTTGCTGCGGAGACTAGCAACGAGAGAAAGCATTTGTTCCAGAACAAAAGACGATGTCCGTCAGAGAGCTCTAGAGTCTTTCTATGCCATATTCGCTTGCTTCACAAACACATGTGGTATAGATTGCGCTGGGTACTGCAATTATTGCTCGAACTCGAAATAATGTGGATAATTGTTGAATCAACTGTCTGCAACGCGAATGCGCTAAGGTTTGTTTCTCCTCTATGTGAACGGTGGAGCTTGCGTCGTATCGACGTTCGAGGTTCGCAGCGGGTCCGGGAAGAACGCGTAAAAGAAAGGTCTGATAGATCTTGACATGTGAGTGGAATTGATTTCAGCTTTACATGAAGGCTATTTTTGGTTTCAACTGAACACCTGAGAATCGTTGTTTCATTGTGGTACTTTGGTGACAAGAAGAAAATCGTCTCACAATAAGGCATCGTCATAGTCAGTCATCAACTTCACAGCAATTTCTCAGCTTGGGTGCCTTCATATGTTTCAGCTCAATGTGAAACGTGAGATGTAAACCTCATTTTAACGCACACGCGCAAGCTTCCTTCACCTTGAAGAGCTTCGGGGCGTTAGTATTCAGTTCACAGCTGCAAGCATTCTAGCCCGAGAGAAACAAAAAGTAAAATGAACCGTGCCTTGTTGAATTTGAAACCTTGAGAGAGAGAAAGAAAAAGAGTGGAGTGAACCGTGCTTTGTTGAATTTTTAACCTTGTGAGAGAGAAGGAGAGAGAGGGAGAGAGAGAGAGAGAGAATGAAGTGAATCGGGCCGTGTTGAAACTTAGACCTTGAGAGACCTTGAGCGGAATCAACACACACGCCATTTCATTTATGCCGCATTGCTCTCATGGTGCACTTTCACGGTTCTCTCCAGGTGTACCCTATACTCTCACGGTTTTATACTCTCATGGCTTATGCCACTTCACTCTCACTCTCTACTCTACTCTCACAGTGCTGTCATGGTATTCTCTCCAAGCGCCCACATCGGGCTGTCATACTATAGCATCACAGGGCGTTCTCATCTCGTATATTTGCTCACGTCAAAGTAAAACAGCCATACAATATATGGATTCAATACTTGACCCGAATGGTTTCCGTTTCCAAATCATTGTTTGGGGCGCTACTCTTCTAGGGAAGCCTTGTTGAACGCAACGAACACGGCTCGCACGGCTGGCGGAAAGATCAATTTTCGCCACATAGCCTCACACTCGCCAAACAAGAATTTCTTTTTTCTCTCAGGTTGACAATTTCAAGATTGGAAACAAAGTTCATTGTGATCAATGTCATTTTGATGCGTTTGAAACCGTCAGTTTTCACACATTGACATATCAACCTTTATTAAACACACCTTGGCGCTATCTACTTGGAAGCCGAACTATTCAGTTGACATCATTTTTGCGTCCAGAGAGAGAGAGACCTCTTCTTCCGGCTCCTCAAGATCATCGCCGCCCTCAATCTCAGTCTCCATTGGAACCCCTTCCTCTTCCTGAATCTCCATTCTGTTTCCTGCCTTCTGACCGGGGGTCGCTTTGGGAGCGTCCGATGTTTTTCTCTTCTTAGATGTGGATGCGCCGCTTTTTGCTTTGGGTTTGGCTGTTGCTTTCGCTTTGGGCCATGCCTTGTGGAATTCCTGGCTTGCCATTATACCTGCCACCCTTCCCACTGCTTACGCCTCATCGTTGGACATGCCCTGCTGTTGAAGGGAAACTCCGCGACGATGGTATGCCTTGGTAATTTCCGGGCCGGTTCCCGGCATTAACTGTTTTGGCGGTTTGGTTTATCATTCTTACTTGCTCGGCGGCCTGCGGCCGCCTCGCCCTTCGTACCTCTCAGCACGAACCGCTTCTAGCCCCATGACCTTGATCAGAAACAGTCTGTTCCTTCTTGTTTCCTTCTTGTTTCCTTCTTGCTTCCTTCTCTCTCACTCAGGTTGGCCCTCCTTTGTCTCACGCCGTTGGCGTCCGGAGCCCCCTGGAGGAACCACTCGAGTTCCTCCTGCAAAACTTCTCCCGATGCCCTGTAGCGCCTGTGCGGCGGCGGCTGTCCTCTGACAGGAAGGTTGAGGCAGGCGCCCGTTCCTTTCACTTCGACCTCATCCCGGCGCTGGGCGCGCCAGGACTTGGCCGCAGGAGGAGAAACCTCGAGCTCATCGGCATCCTCTGGCACAAGGTAGGGCAGCCCGAAGAAAAGCTGCGGGCCCGCGCTAGGATCACGGAACTCAGCCTCTGAGTCCAGCTCCAGGACCGGGGGTGGATGCGGTGGATGCCAGGTCTTGCGCTTCTGTGTGATGCCATGCCTGGTGCGGCTGCCCCGGGCTTTCATCTTCTTGAGGACGCGGCGGCGGCGCCATGCTGGGCAGAGCTTCGTCAGGACAGAGGGCATCCTGAACAGATGCTGGAACAGAACTGGAAAACAAAAGCTTGAGCGTGAGATGGCTGGCTGGACCGGTCAAGGAAGAGGTCAATGCTTGCAATGGGCACGGCTTGCATCAATTGCTGTCTTTACCCTCCCTACGGCTCCTCCCAGACCCGGCCTCGTTCAAGCCTCGTCTCAAGTGGCTGTCCCCGAACCGCTTTCCTGGCACGGACCGGTTTTCAAACGGTTCATGCCAGAACAAATATATGATAGGAATAAAATATGCACCTCAGGGAATAACAATCGACAGAAAAATCTTAAAACGGTCAATGCCAGAAATCAGAGTGTACTTGCTAATGGTTCTAGATCTTCTCTTCTCACGCATGAGATTTTCCTCATTCAACAAAGCTCTTGCCCTTGCCATTGCATCTTCGATAGCGTTCTCAGGGATCTTTGTCTGCAAGGTCTCTTCTGTATGTCTTCCTCCACGGCCTTGCCCTTTTTGTTTGCGCTTGGTTTCTTCATGCTTTGCTTTGGCCCCCCGGCCTCCTGTTGGCCAGTCTTGGCGCCTGCTTTTGTTTGTTCTGTTTGTTTTGCTTTGGCCTTGGCCTTGGCCTTGGCCATCCTCGGGGCATTTGCACTCAATCTTCGGTTCTGGGTTTTGCCATCTCTTGCACTGGGAACTGCTTCCGAAACGTTTGTAACAATTGCACTTCCTGCTTCGCGCGTCGCTAAGGAAACAAGTTGTTTCTCTGCGGCGAATCGTTTTCATCTTGGGTCAAATAGGTAACCTTGATCTGAGGACGCCATGAAATTCTTCTGCATCCTGTCTAGCACGTGCTGCTTGTGAGCTGCTGCTGGGGGTGTGCTGTTCAGGCTTCCTTCTGGGCGGGGAAAGTTTTTGGCTGTCCTCTTCACAAGGTACCCATGGAACAATAGCAATTTCCTCACTCCCATCCTTCTCGGCGCGGATCAAAGGAAGACATCCTTCAAATGCTTCCTGCTGCGATCGGCCACACTTTCTCCAGGCAGCCTCTTTCTTCTCACTAATCTGCTTATCAACAATAATACCGGAAGCATCATCATGGTTCATTGTTGTGGGTCATTGACTTGTTTTCAAACAATCTGGTAATACCCTGCTTGTGCCTCTTCGATGATATGACAGTATTGGGCGCCACTAGGATATACGCTTTGAACAACTCACTCGACGAAGCCAACCACGATGTCGGGCATGGATCCTTCCACTTTTAGCCGACTCACTTTCCTCAGCCTTACCATGACATCTTGTAGAGGCCCAAGTAGATCACCCTCGCCCACGGTAGGGTCCGCACACAAGCGACCGCGCGACGCCAGCATGCTCAGCTAACAACAACTTTTGTTTGAATCCAACTGTATACTATTTCTTCAAGCCTGATGTAGACCCAAGAGGTTCTTTGTTCAGGTTTGAAATCCATGTTCACCATGGAGTTCAAGCTGGAGAACAATTTGTAAATCCACGGGTTGGCCAATGAAAGCTAGATTGTGAACAAACGCACCGAAAGACAAAATTCACTGTATGCGTGTCTATGCTCCAAAACGTCATGGTTCTCCCATATATGATTTGCCTGATGTGAAATGAGATCAAAGATATTGTATAAATCTTTCAAGTCTCTTTCACTCTCATGGTTGTCATACGTAGTTGTTTGAATTCACTCTCACTCTCATGGTTCACTCATATGATGTGGCTGATGTGAAAAATGGTTCATACTTGTTTCCAATCTCTCTGAGCTTCCAACTGCTGAATCCTGGGCGGCGAAGCGTTGTTCCTGTGGTCCCGCAACTGAACGAACTGATGGTTTCTTCTTGTCACCTGGCCCTTCCCACTTGCCCCATGGATCTGACGCCTACGGGTGGCAACTGCGAATCCCTTGGTCTGGGTCCAGCCAAAATAGGAGATGCTGTCTGTTGATACGGAACGGCTTCCTTCACAAGGATTGGGCTGCCATTCCAATGAAGCACAGATTTGTCCGAAGGTGTGCACCGCGCCATGTTGCGAGCTGAATTATGGAAAGCTGGCAGAATTTTATCTCTGCCATGGCAGCCTGCAACTGCACCCTGGTTGCTGCTGATGCCGATGTGGATGGTTGCCTACCATTACGATATGAACGACCCCAGATGGAGATCAAATCACTACCATATTGTTTTCGAAGGAACAGCACTGGACTGGCGCAAGTGGATTGGCATTCGGTCTGCCAATCTTCCTTACACATGGCAAAGGCGAGAAGATGGGTCTGGTCCCCATCAGCTTTGAATCACCAGCTCGTAGCCAAGGGGCCACTTCATGCTGAAACACAAAACACGAAACCTGATTGGGAGGGATCCCGATATGGTCAATTGCGCAGCCCGGTACCGTCTTCACAATAAAGATAAGTCTTGTACCTGGTACATAGCAGGGTTTGGCATGATCACCTTCCTACGTTGTTTGTTTTCAAAGCTAGGCGCGGGGGCCCGACAGCTTTGGTTTGATCACTGGAGTCTCAACTTGACAATCGGTGAATACTTGTTTGATGGCCGCATTGCGGCTACTGACGAAATTTGTGATTGAGCAGGAAGTTTCATGACATCATCAATTGTCTTGGGCACCCAAGCAAATTCATACCCCTCCTGCAACAACGTTGACGCAATGGAATTCTCGATTGGGGTTCGCAGGCCACCTTTGGTGGCTGTGTAACGTCCCCCATGCATTTGATGAATGAGATGCGCTGTTGTGGCTGCCAATTGTCCAACTTCAGAATCATCATACAGCTGTCTACCACGATGAACCAACCTCATAGTGTCTGAGCCGTTGAAAAATTTCATCAAGACCCGTTGCCCATCTTCTGCAGCAGATGGTTGAAACAATGCACGGAAGGTGGTTCTCACGCAATCATAATAAAACATCGGAGAAAGGTTCATTCCCACCAAGTAGTTCTCCGTCATTTGCTGACCCTCCAGAATTGCACCAATGTTCTGAGCACCAAAGATTTTCCCTAGCGTGTGAAAGTCAATGTGTGGGTGAGTGAGCACCAGTCATAGGAATTTGACAAGTTTTGAAAAGCAGTCATGACAAAGAAAGCTTCATCAACATGGATGTTGGGTTGTCCAAAGTCACAGTCTGGAACAATGAGCAATGTGCTGTTCACATTTTTGTGCCCAGACGGAACAGCAAACTGATCATAAAGCTCAACTTGTCCATTCTGAGTCAAAACCATTTTGACGTCCTCCGTGAAAGGATTAGAAGTGGCTGTTCAACTCGCAGAAGCATAGAACCTTGGCGCCAGGGATCAGTTGAGGCTGATAGTCTTCATCCTCTGCCAACTTGATGGCAAATCTGTCAATGCATGGCGAGTCATCAACTTCGCGCCGAAAAACCAAATGGCAAGAAGACCAAAAATGGGAAAATCTGCAGCAAAGGAAAATCGGAAAGTTGCGTTGGATGTCACACATTCTCCTTGCAAAGCTGGATGGAAGCCTGCCCTGCCTGGAACGCAAGCTATTTCTTTGGCCTGCGAAGAAACCTGAAAAATCTGTGTGGCTGGAACTTCTTGCGATTACTCATGCACTTGTCGCCAACCATGAAAATTCCAGTAGGTGTCTTTGGGAAGAAATTCCAAAATCAGATTGCCCCAAAGATCATCATACACATTGGGTGGGACGGAGGTCGCAATAGCTTTGGAAACAAAGAGCCCTGTGTCAACACTGTGAATGTACACTTCGGATGCGCGAAACCGTTGCTCAAGGATTGCATGCATGACTTGATCAATCTCCAAAGGTGATCAAAGGTGCAACCCGGGTTGGCAAGGAATTCACGACAGCTGATGCAAAGGAAATCTGGATTCCACATCCCTGCAGCAGCCCACCATGTCACTTGCAACATCAGCATGTACGATACAGCTACTACTGATAGCATTGAGGACATGGAGAGGCAAATCGTGTGAACCATCAACCAAGGGTACTCCATGAGAGACAGCATAATGAATGCATGCTCGGAAGTCACATTCAATGTCTGGAAATCCGTGCCAGTCAAACCGTTCATCATGTGAGTGGCTCGATGCCACCCTCCAAAGAAGCCAGCAAACAACTCCAACACTCTGATCTTAGAATTGTCATGTTCAGCTTTCGCAATTGGTACAACCACGGTCCCTTGGTCAATTGTGTACTTGAAGTTCACCAAGTCTTCCCATTCCGCTCTTGCATGAAGGAGCCACATTTTCTCAATTCTCGCAAGATCAACATGGTTCATGTTTCCAGTGAGGATGACTTGACCCAATTCCTCTTAACTATCAAAGCACAAGAACTCATAGATGGTAGACCAGGCAGAATTACCAAGAGGAGAGAACATCTTGGCAACCATGTGTGCATCGTCACGCTGAGATGGCGCATCGATCAAAAGGGATACCCTGTCAGATACATGCAGTTCAAGCGAGGTCCTTGAAGATCCAGCTACTTCGTAGTGTTCCAACAATTCCTTCCACATCAGGAAGCCAGTATCATGGTCTGGAATACGCGTCATGGCTCAATTAGCACCCCGGTATACCCAGAGGCACCAGCACATGCCACGGGGCGGCTTGAACCGAATGGCTAAAGAAAAAAAGCGGCCCTAGCGACCGCGCGTCCGCCAAGCGCGGGGTGATCAACCCCCAGCACTCTATCGGGGTGAACCCGCCATTGGCCAGGCCAATGGCGGTGGGGCCGCGCCACTTTGGCTCCTTGAGCCAAAATGGCTACGGAGTCTGAAACCACCAACCAGGAACTGTGGCTACTAAATGGCTACTATGGTGATGGTTCTAACGGCTTCTATGATTAATGGATATTATTGGTTAAGGAGTTCTAACTATGCTTACTCAATGGATACTATGATGGCATACTACGGTTAATGAATATTTATGATCACTCATCCAACCAGCGTCAGCCAGCTCTAGCCATCCTCCCCCGCTTCACCGAATCGCCGAGGAACGGGACACCAGCCACGCCAGCAAGCGAGTCACCTCGACGATCGGCGAGGATCGAGCGAATTTGCTGCGCACTTCATCCTCGTGGCGAAGAAAATGTGCTTGGGATGCGCTTGGGATGTGGTTGAGTGGATGTTGAGTGGATGTTGAGTGGATGTTGAGTGGATGTTGAGTGGATGGTGAGTGGCGCAGCTCAAAAATTGGGAGGAATGGAAAAAAGAACATTCCATTGTGGAGCAAAATTTAGCGGACATCTCCACGATTAGGCTGATCGATTGATCGAATCATTTTAGAGAGGCAGGATGGACCAACATGGTATGCCACAGTGTGACCCGTGGCAGCATTTGATATTGCTACGGCAGAAAGTGTTAACCTTTAGCTTGTCCACTGATTTTGCAAAACAAGCATATCTATGCAGATCAATGCGAATCTCATATCTCAAGTTTCCTTCGATGAGTTGCGTGGGGAAACCATCGGTTTTAGTGCTCAGTTTTCCACATCTCAGTCCTCTTCTTCAGCATGCTCAGTGCTGGCAGTCGCACGTGAATCCTGGCCGAGTTGGAAGTGATTGATCTCAACATGGGGCAGATCCGACAACAACTACACGGAGTTTACCTGAGAATAGTGAACCCCCCAAAAATGAATGGTTTAGTATTCGAAACATGCCTGAGGAACACCACCTAGACGGACACCAAGTTTGGCTTTACACCCATCTTTACGCGCGGTAGGTTGCCAACCATCGGGGGTACCCCTATATGAATGGACAATGAATTGAGAAACATGGTGAACACTGCTCCAAAAACATTGACTGCACAGTTCTCGACGGGCCGCAGTGCAAATCTCCCGAAATGTAGCCATGATTCAGCCACGATTCAGGCATAAAATATCAAAAAGGCTTGGGATCGATATGAAGCAGTTAGTGCACCCCTCGCCTAACTTTCATCCTACGGTGCGCTCAGG
>VSDK01028523.1:70032-72270 GCA_009767595.1 Symbiodinium kawagutii | reverse complement strand
CTTTTGACATTCTTTCTGACATCCTTTCTGGCACATCTTCTGACGTTCTTTCTGACAACTTTCTACTCGGACATTCTTTCTGGCAAATCTTTTGACATTCTTTCTGACATCTCTTCTGACATGCTTTCTGACATATCTTCTGACATTTCTCTCCGACATTCTTTCTGACATCTCTTCTGACATTCTTTCTGCCATATCTTCAGACATTCTCTCTGGCATTCTTTCTGGCATATCTTTTGACATATCTTTTGACATTCTCTCTGACATTCTTTCTGACATATCTTCTGACATTCTCTCTGACATATCTTCTGACATTCTTTCTGACATATCTTTTGCCATTCTCTCTGACATTCTTTCTGACATTTCTTTTGACATTCTTTCTGACATATCTTCTGACATCTTTGAGGTCCGGCAGCAGACACTCGGCGTGCATTGTCGTAGTTGAGGTCCGGCGAGGAGAAGGAGGAGGATGAGGAGGAGGAGAAGTCAACTCTGATAAAATCTAACAACCCTCACCTGACAGGTGGGGAATTTGAAAAATGAGAAAAAATGGGGGAAAAATGAGAAAAAATAAGAAAAATAAAGCGTTTTGACATGATTATTCCCATGAGCGCCGAGGAAAGTTATTTTGGCCAAAGCCGTGGAAACACAAAATGAAATATGCTGAATTGTTGTGAAATGCTTATCGTTGGTATCTTTGACGCGATTCAAATTCAGCTTTTCCATGAATTTCATGTTATGGCCGTGGGGCTCTTACATTCTAAATCAAGATCATGAAGAAGCCATGGCGAACTATCTATATTTAACATCAATGCTATCACCAAAATTCTTAATTTTAGCAGTTGAGTTTCAACCAACGTAGACACCATAAAAGCTATAATTTTTTCAAACCTTGTAGCCATTTCTTATTTTAGTAATGGACATGCATTAATGCCAAGCTTTTACTCTCGGATAAATCGCAGAGTGTTTATCCTTGGGTCCTTAAAATCGGCTCAGCGGCAACCGTTCCCAATGAAACAATATTTGGTTTCTCTTTTTGTCATTTCTTGAACAGCAGAGTATACGTATTCAAGGGTTCTTTCAGCATCAATTTCTTTCTCCAAAACACGTTAATTTGTTTCATGACTAATTATTTCCCCCAAAGGAAATTATATCTTAGTTCTGCGTACTGCTATAAATCCCCTGCTTTCCTCGACACCGCCCCGTCACCGTGAATTTTTCATGGTCCGCATCAATATTAATTTTCCAACCCGCGGTACAGGTGCTACTCCCAAGAGCCGACGAAAGTTATGGAAGTCCAAAAATGGGATATGCTGAATTATGGAAAGATAATCACCGTTGGTATCCTTGATGCACGTTCAAAGCGAACCTTTCCATGCATTCAATGTTCTCCCCTTTGGGGCTTTTACTTTCCAAATCAGCATCATAAAGAGGCTTTGGCAGACCCGTAAATATGTAAATATAGAATATCATACATACCCGATAAAATATGCCGTGACAGAATGGTAGACCTCAAGGCCCTGACAGAATGGAAAACCCTACCGTTCTGTTAAAAGAAAATGACGTTGTGCCCGCCGAATTGTCGGGTGCTCGAAAAAGTGACGTAGGCACCCCCATTTTTGGACGTCTCGTGCCGAGAGGCCCACGAGGACGTACAACCATTCTGGCGTTGGTAAGATGGTTTTCCCCGGGGTTCAGGGATCAAGCATGTCAACGGAGTTCTTAAAGAAGAAGCCTGCCACTTTGTAATAATGATATATTTTAAGCAAATCCAAAATGATGTAATGAAATATAATGAATAGACACCCCCAGAGGATGCCATTTTAAACAGCGAATTAGGAATTTTTAAGTCATGATACATTTACAATCATTATTATTTTAGTATTTTGGAATTGAGTTTCATGAGTTTTATTCGCTTGGCTGCACGTCATTAGCATATTTTTCTATCTTATTCCAAGTTCGTTCATTTTATCAAGCGATTTTTTTAGTTTATTTTTTCCTTTAGATTTTTTCGAGCGGAAATGTTAATTCATTGATTTTTATAAGTATTATTTTTGAATACATTTTTTGATTTTTTTTTAACTTTTATTTTTGTTGAATTTGTAATTTAACGGTTCATTATTTATGTACCAAACTCTCTACTACAATGGTTGATTGATGTAATCGATCTATGCGCTGGAGATGCGGCGCCCAGACAAAAAGCTAGCAAGCCTCTGCTACGTGCCCGTTGGGGATTGC
>VSDK01028523.1:52532-65032 GCA_009767595.1 Symbiodinium kawagutii | reverse complement strand
ATCTCTTGGTACAGGTCCTGTTTTGGTGTCAGCGCTCCAAGGCTGAAATGACACAGGTGTTCTCCTAGTTACATGGTGCTTTCTCAAAATGGGGGTTACCCCCCAAATAATCCAATATGATAACCATTCCTAGTAATGAACCAACCATTCTTTGGGATGCCCTATTTTGAGAAAGACCCAGATATGGTTTACTTGTTCCACTGGAACCGGTATAATATGTCAAGGCAGTGCATTTGATCCTGCTATGATCGAAGCGCCTCCGACCACATTGCGGGCAAGACAAGCCAAATTGTTTTCACCACCCGATGAACCCCCCGCGGTTAATCGACCTAATTTTTGACCTAGCAGTGGGTACCATCCACAAACTGATACCGCATGGATGTATAGCCATATAAACATTTTTGGTGCCTTCCAACTTACCTGATTGTATATAGAAGTACTTGCTTCTATGACTATTCTTTTATGACATGTCTTTGCAAGCGGCTTGTTTTCCGCGCACATAGTCGTACTCATTTTCACATATCTCCCAATGATCATGTTGATGCTACGTCAACGATGCGGGTGGGTTGGGGTGGAGTGGGGCATGTTAACGTTCGCTCGCGCGTGCTGATCATGTTGATGCTGGGCAAAGCCTTGGCTGACTTTTGAGCGTCGCACCTCGCGCACGCAAAAAAAGCTTCTCGCTGTGGCGCCGACACATTGAGTACCAAAATTGGCCACCAATTTTTGGAGACAAATGGCTTGTTTCAGAAAAATGGACTTAAGAAGAATGCTCGTTTCGCCACAGTGGCAACCACATTTTTTGAACCAGAACATGTTTGCCGATCCATGGTTGGCATCATTATAGGCGCGGTTTTCAACCTGCCGGGATGTTTTTGAGGTACTTGCCAACTTAATCGTTTCATACTCGTTGGCAACATCATTACTTGCGCTCACTTCACTGGTTGGGGAATCAAGCAAGATCTCCACTGAGTGCTTCAGCACAAGATCTACACTGGGCACCATGGGTCTTGCGCGTTCCTGCACGTCACAGAAATATCCCCTTCTTCATGTCTGACAACGTCTCGATAGCATTATTTGAGTGGCTTGATCAAATGAATTGGGGGCAAGAACTATGAAGAACCATGGACCATATTCATCAAATAGGCGCATCCATAGTTAGCGGTTTCCCTTCCAGAGCGTATCGTCAATAGACAATAGATGGTTGGGGTATCCATAGTGTATTGGACAAACCCATATTTTTTTCTCTAGCAAACTAACCCTGAAATGCAAAATCCACGATTTCTACATTGCTCGTTCACGTTTGGTGCAACCAGGGTAGTTTAACGAGCGTTTGTTAAGCATGACATTCCCTACTATTGTTAGCTGTTACTATAATCAACCACCACTGCTCGCGATTGTCAGGGTCCATTCCCGTTTATCTTAATTACCAGGAATTGGGGTACACTACTATCGAGGTTTACCTAACTAGGGCAATCAAAATAGTATACGATGATCAACACAATCATGGCACCTTGGTTTTCGACTGCTACTAAGGTGTATTTCCACCACTGTGTCTCCCGCTGAAGTCACACCCTACTTCAGCCTATGTGTCTTTGACATTTGCTGCCAGTGCACTGCCCAGCCTGCATTTTGGTATCGCGGCCAAGTGTGTCCTGAGGTTGCCTCCCACCATGACGATGATGTTTGAAGTTCAAGATCTGAAGGCACCAGCTTGGCCATGGAAGGTGAAAGGAAAGGAATCCATTGTTGGCCTCCCCCACAACTTGGGTGTACCCAAAGCTTAGTGTTTCTCACAGAAAGCAAACACCATACAGGGTTGAATAGGTTGAGGTATGCCAAATTGATGGTTGGTGTACTAGACACTATTCTCAAGTTCGGTCGATCAAGTGGCACATGAAAACCTGCAAGAACAGCTTCCATTTTAGCAAGGCAACTATAGAAATGTGGCAAGGCCATCAATACACCACCACTGCATGATGGTGTACAAACAACAATTGCATGTACAACCGGCTATCATCAATACACCACCAATTACAAATGAAAAGGAATAAACAATTGACATTTAGACCGTAGCCATTTTGGCTCAAGTCGCAGCAAGTGGTTCAGCGAGTGTACGATCTCTTCGACCATGTCGCTGAGCGATGAGGAAAGGAAGCAGGTGATGACGACGCTGGCGCTGCTAGCATCGAAGGAGGTCCCAATCGTGCCTATCAAAGAAGATGAGTGGGCCGAATATACTCGAGCGCAGGAAACCATTGCCAATCTGTCAGCGCTGGCATTGACTGAATTGGTGGTGCTGTCCTTTGACCTCTACAAGTCCATTGGTGTTGGCTTCAAGGTGAACGATGTCCTGACACCCGCTGGGCGTGTAACCTCCACATTGCGCAACAAGATCAAGGACGTCCACATGATCATCAAGGAGAACATCAAGATGTGCAAGTATGGCACGGATGAGGTCAAGCACAAGTTCACCAAGTTTGACCCGAAGATCTATGACATATGAGTCTCACATACCGATTCCGGTTGTGGCCATTCAAGGAGCGCAGAAGCTGGCATACCTCACTCATTCGATGACTGGGATGGCTTCGTTTGTGGAGCTTTCACTTCGCCAGGTGCCCTACAATCTGACTCTGGCAGAGATCTATGGTCCAGAGTGTGCTATGGAGGTTAAGGAGAAAGCACGCAAGTTCGGCGACAAATTGGAAGACAAGGGCTACGATGGTGGAGGTCTGTCATCACCGCCATTGTCGTCAGCTGCTCCACATGCAATCGAGCTGGATGTGGCATTGCAGGCTGCCAACAAAGTACCTGCAGGGAAACCACAGGCCGGGACAGAAACTGCAGCCGCAAAGCCAGACTCGACTGTCGAGAATCTGCTCCAGGTGTTGACCAACCTCTCTGCAAAATTGACAGGCACTGGGGGACCCGCCACATCCAAACCGCCGACCAAGGAGGACAAGGGAGCGGTGGAGGACCTGCCTGCAGATCCAGACAATGAAGGGCAGCCAGCTCACGGCAGAGGAGCAGGTGGACGGGAGCCCTTGTCAGTCAGCCAGAACAAGAGTCACAGCTGGAAAGTTTTGTTCTGGGTAGAGGAGGATTGGAATAACAAGCACAGGGCGACCATCTCATGAGTCCTTTTCTGTCTCAACATTCACAACGACACCTTCGGCTATCACCATGGGGCGGTTGCAGAATGCACCACCGAAGGGCAGAGAGTGACCTTTGGATGCCTTTGATGTCTTTCATCCATTGCGTCTACATTTTGGTGGTCTCACCGCTTTTTGGCGGCCATGCTCAATAGCAGCATGCCTTGGATGAATTTAGACGCTTGCAGCACTTGTTGGACTATTGTTCTCCTAGAGATTTCTCACCGAACATTTTGCACATCGCAGCGGAGGCTTCACCCATGGGATGTGCCACGGGCGGTGCCAATGGAGTGAATCGCGTTTGGATTGTGTGTCTGTAATATGGCCACCAACTTCCCAGCCTCATGGGTTGGAGCCTGCTGGGCAATTCAATTACGTAGAATCAGATTTAGATTGTTTAACAAAAATCCGATGCAAATTGCTATGATCCTATGTAAATTGCTATGATCCTATGTAAACATTAAATTTTTTAACAAAAGACAAGCATGATCCTATGCAACTTGCTGCACCCCAAAATGCTTGGTGATCGGCCGGCGCCAGTGCTTTGGGCTGGCGCTGGTTGCAGTTACCCCCGTGGTACAACCTGGCGCAACGGAACGGGGAATTGGCGCGGGAATTTCACCTGGAGTCATTGATAGGGAGAATGGGAGCAGCAAGCTATCAGGATACAAAGGTTAGTTTATGTAAGTTTGCCAAAGATCTATCAGGTTATACCGTAGTTATACCTGTCAGTTTGAGGATCTGTAAGAATGGATTTTGCATTGCCGGGTTAGTCTAGTACCTCCAAAGTACACAGCCAACCATCAACAGCGGATTGTGTTTTTTTGGCCCTGTGGTGGATGTTTTGGTTGGGGAAAATCCCAGCGAACCAGCAAAGCCGAGTCTCAAGGAGTTGCCGGCGGCCATTGCTCCCCAACCTTTCGGATTCATTGGAGCCGTAAAACTGGCAAATCCACTGGGCTCCATGTACCTTTTGCAGTGCTCAGTTGACACCAGCAGTTGACTTGTGAAGGTCTCTCGAACTACAAAAGATCATTTCCCAAATTGCAGCTCCAAACGGAGACCGTGGCAAAGACTAGATGTCTAAGGTTGTACTCCTAAATGCCAAACGCAGTGGTGATTTTGAATCTATATGTCCACTCACAGCCAACTGTATGTGCAAGGTTTTTTGGAGTATGTTGGGGGGACCCAACCCCCCACGACCATCAGCAAGACACTGATGGCTGAGCCAAGTGGATGGGCAGCCCGATAGGTGGCTTCCCCTGCTACCATCAGCCGCTGTGGCATGGCTTGGGGGCCCCAGAAAAACGCCAGGAGAAGGGAAGATCTGTTGATTGTGGAGATGTACCCATACCATTCCATACCTAGGTATGTCAGATCGATGGCACCCCCCAACCATTCAAACAAAAATGAATCATGCTCCAGCGGGAAGTCATCAACTTTTATTCACTTGATTTGCGGACAACCCATGGCAACCCCTATATTTTTGACATGAGCGTACCAGTTCGGAATTTCGGAAGGGAACCGTGTGGTTCCTGAACGGAGAGATTGCAGTAGCAGAATGCTCGAAGGAATGATGTGGAACTCCAGCATGCGAAGTGACAAGTAAGTAGACCTCTCAAGGATTTCACTTAGTTGGGCACAGTTCATTCCACTTACCAGCACAGGTTCCATTCCAAGGAGCGTTCCGGGCGCATCCCAAAACACACATGCTGGGGTTATGAACATGAAACACTCAAATATTTCAAAAGATGGGGATGTGAATATCGCAACTGAGGTACCCATTGATCATGGATGGATTTGTGGGGGTACGGGGGTTTGGCTAAATCGGGCCTACAAGATTTTTCAATTTTAAAGGGATTTGTACTTGGTCAAAACCAATCTGAGATCCAGTTTTCAGCACAGGTGTGGGTGCGGCAGTCAAAAACACTTTCTATCCATCACTTTGCTCACAAGAGAGTACAATTTCTACGTTAGATACTTGGTTGGGGCACAGGACCGCTCAAATCATTAGCAGTAGGCTGGCTGGCTATGAACATAGTTTGGAACCCTACAAACCCAAGCCTGTAAATCTGTATGTGCGGATGCAGACATTGTATATTATGCATACGTCAAAAGTATTCAATACTTATACTGGTAAATCACATAACTTGTAAGTGCACATGATCGTACATGAGTACACAGACTGCATGCCTTGCCTTATCTCGGTGGCTTGACCTTTGCGTGTGCTGCTCTGGGTTCAAGCAATTTGCTTGGTCTCCGCAGCACACCCCTTTTTTTCCTGTGGGCGAACAATCGCGTTCTGCGAACAATGGAGACCTTGCAGTCGCTAAGCTGAACGATGAGAGAGAGGTCTAGTAGTATCAGAAGGCCATTCTTTTCTGAGGCAACTGTGGGTTGTTCAATCGGGGGGTTCAATATCATGACTTTGCATTTCTCCAAGCAACAGCAAATTCAGCGAAGAATGAATGTACGGTTTGTGCCAACATGGATTTTACTGGGTGTGTGGACAACGGTCATTCGGCCTCAGGATTGAGGAATGCAGGGTGGTTTTGGGAAACAACTTCTCACCTATGCTTTCAAACCTGATGAGATTGGGGCGTATGATTTGATCAAGGTGCTCAGGAGTTGCGAGGGTACAGTGATCTCGCACAGGCAAAGCTCATAATGGTTCTTGTGGTAGCTTTTCCAAGTCAGATCCGAAAACAGATAGTTGATCGCTGGAACAAAGCACAAACATGCACAAACCACATTGGTGTATAGTGCAGGGGGATGTATTTTCTGACATGATCCCCGTAATTAGTTTTAGTCCTTTGTTGAACTTGGGTCCCTTCGTAGCAACCTGCGGTTTGAATTGCATTTGTTTGATGTTTTTGTTTTGCTATGGTGCAACATTTCTGGTGCCGAACCGATCATCCCATTTGCAATGCCGACGAAGCCCATGTGATCACAGGTATCAAAACACATTCATCGGCTACGATTGCTCGGCTTCTTGGCATGAGCTGCATGACCGAGAAATTTTTCGACCAAGAGTGATGCGACCCCCCCCACCCCCCCGTTTTCATGGGGGTTAAGCAAGTGACCAGTCAGATGAGACTGATGAACCAGCCCACGACATGCATCCGCCCATGAGTCAATAGCAAGTCTGGTATTGTATGTTGTTGGCGATTATTGGATGGAAGCTCCTCCATTGCCCTGTTCACGCCCTCGTCACTGGTTGATTACCGTGTTTCTTTGTTACTGCAATTTGCTGCTTGGTTGCACATACACATACAAGATCAGAAAGGTATGTAGATACATATGTACGTTAAATTCTACATGCAATATTATTTGGCTGGTGGTTTCACACATTTTTTATCTTCCCTAGTATTCCCAAATGCTTGGTTGGTTGACTGGTACTTTGTCGTAGGGGTTGAAACCACCAACCATGCAGTTTTACATACTCGCATTCTTTCGCACATGCATATGGCGATGTCTTGCTGCCATCTCACCGCTGACCCAGGCTCTAGATCTACGACGCAGTCAGAGTTTGCCTCCCAAAAGATCTTCCAAAGTTGTACCTGAGGAGGAACAATGGCGTCACGATTATGTCACTTGGATTTACTTGGCCAGTTCTTGTGCCCTTGCCTTTTGGGGCTTCACATTTTGAGGCCTCTTCTTTTTGGTTTTCGCATTTTCCTGTTGATGCTTTTTTCCCACATTGTAGCTAAGTGAACACGAAGGGATACAAAGTGTTACAACACATGAACAGATGGTTACCTCTTTTTGGGTGTCTCCTGATTTTCATATAAAACAACCATTTGACTGATTCTAAGATAGTCCTTTCAATTCAAAAAATCATCTTGCATCCTTTCAACATCTTTCAACTATGGCTATATCTCTGTAATCAGGTTTTTGCAAGGGGCGGCTGTGGGGTACTTTCGAACACCCTTGCCATCCCTTGCCTTAATGATGTCGCCCATTTCATCTGTGCCTGGACAGGGATGCGCTAATACAAATCACTAATGTTTTCTAATTCTTGTAATGATTTGATGTATCTAACTAATGAAATTCCTTCCTTTTTGGTTCAAGATTGTTCAAGCCGAAAACAAATTTGACATCAAAATTGGTTCTTTCTCAGCGCTCCATTGTTTCAATCAATTGTCCGTTTTTCTTTCGTTGATGTTCGCTGATAATACAGTGCCATGGCCATAGCATTATATTCTTTTCAGTCATGAGTCATGAGTCTTCTCGCGCCTCTATCAAGCAATTGTTGGGTTGGCAAGCAAATGGTAATTATAGATCGATTTTGGTTCCTGATCCTAATGCTAAGACACTACTTACATTTTCTCAGCTTCCAATTGTGCACTTCTAAACACCTACGTACCCATATTCCAACAGATCTCATGGCATTATGTTGCATGCATGCGCGAATACCACACACAACAATACATGACTGCAGGCATAGCTGCAGACATGCATGCAAACAAAGTTACAACTTGCACACATACACTTTACAAAGGGCATGCAAACAAGTATACAGCGTACATAAAGAAGCATGGATATGCTTGCATATGTATGTATGAATGTAATGCAATGTAATGCAATGCAATGCAATGCAATGCAATG
Organism: Symbiodinium kawagutii; assembly: GCA_009767595.1. Taxonomy (NCBI): domain Eukaryota; class Dinophyceae; order Suessiales; family Symbiodiniaceae; genus Symbiodinium; species Symbiodinium kawagutii. Next base: position 57,272 of record VSDK01028523.1, on the reverse strand, counting down.
TAATGTAATTATGTATGTTGTAATGTAATGTAATGTAATGTAATGTAATGTAATGTAATGTAATGTAATGTAATGTAATGTAATGTAATGTAATGTAATGTAATGTAATGTAATGTAATGTAATGTAATGTAATGTAATGTAATGTAATGTAATGTAATGTAATGTAATGTAATGTAATGTAATGTAATGTAATGTAATGTAATGTAATGTAATGTAATGTAATGTAATGTAATGTAATGTAATGTAATGTAATGTAATGTAATGTAATGTAATGTAATGTAATGTAATGTAATGTAATGTAATGTAATGTAATGTAATGTAATGTAATGTAATGTAATGTAATGTAATGTAATGTAATGTAATGTAATGTAATGTAATGTAATGTAATGTAATGTAATGTAATGTAATGTAATGTAATGTAATGTAATGTAATGTAATGTAATGTAATGTATGTATGTATGTATGTATGTATGTATGTATCTATGTATGTATGTATGTATGTATGTATGTATGTATGTATGTATGTATGTATGTATGTATGTATGTATGTATGTATGTACGTACACATAGTAGATAATGAAAATACTGTAGGATGATGCTTATATTTTACGGTATACATACACCGTATTTATATTTATTTCAATGTGATTCATATTTGACGTTTGTATGATACAATCCAAAAAAGTACATACAACCTTTACATTTGAACTTTTACGGTCCATGACTTGCCTTTTGCTCAGGTTCAGAGACTCAAAGCTCGGGTCGTAGAGACATTCGAATGGACCCAAGAAGTGACGTGGACCGCTGGTAGCCTGGGTCATCCAGAGCTGTGTGGGAAACCCTGCATTCGAAGCTGGGCCGCAGATTGGTGTCTCGGATCTGCCGAATGTCTGGCTGTCTGGATGAAAGGTCAGGATGTCAGGGTACACGTCATAGGCTATGTCAGTTCATTGGTCAGGATTCTGCATCCAGCTCTCTGTTTCAAATCAGGGCCGGAACCCATTCAGAGGATTTTGATCTTCAAAAAATATCATGTTCATCCCATACATCTGATCATCACCAATGATTCGCCTTACCATCTTGATCCTGCCCTGGTCACGCCCAGGATTTCACTTTGGATCTTGTACTAAGGCATTGGGCCGGGGGGGTCGGACCTGGGTGGCAGTGTTTGTTTTGGGTGGAAGGGGTGTCATTTTATCCATTTGGCTATGGGTCAATATTAACCAACCAATTTCATGGGGGTTAATAACCAACAATAACAAGGAAACCAATGGTTAATGATGGGGAACCAGGGGTACGGGGTTTTGACCCACTGTCATTTGTTTTGCCACCCGAATGGTAAACCCAAATAGTAAAAAAAGCATCGATTTGTTTCAAAATGGGCTATTTTCAATGGTGGACCATGGTAGAAAATCGGAAAGATTCTGTGTAATTTCCTAGCGTTTCCCACCAGAATGGTATAAACAAAGAAGCAGTTTCGCAGAACATGATTGCAGCTAGATGTTGGAAAGTTGGAGTTCATGGGGTTCCAAGAACCACTTGCGAAATTTATGGCACCGCTGCAGGGCACGGATTGCCAGTTTTGCCACTTGCAGCATGTTGCTGGGCTTGCACACTAGCAGGGTGTACGGTGTATTTTTCCAATAGCAAAGCTTTGACTTGGAGGAGTTGTTGACTTGATGGATTCAGCAGAAATACCAACTACTTTGGGCCATCAGAACATTGTATAAATGCCGCATATTTGCAAGCGTATGATGTATAGACGCGGGTGTGAAATTTAGATCCAGCACTCTATGTCTATGACACTTCAGGTGCTTATACCCCTGCACAGATCTGTGCAAAAAGCGATGGAGTCGAAACCCACCCTGCTCACCATCAATTGTCGGCGAACGAACTCAACCCATCGATATCAGTCGGGTCGTACAGAAGGGTGCCAGAACTCCAGCGTCACTGCAGACTTTCCCAGGGCACAACGCCTAGAGACCAACACTGTCACTGTTTTCTTCCTAAAGAAAAGGTATAATGCCTTCATCCAACAGCAATGCTCCATTCTCCAATCCATAGTGCGAAGTGAAAGGGGCGCCTGAAATATCATGAAATATCCGCACTAGAAGGTACAGGTAATTGTGGTTTATTACCTCCTTATCTCTGTGGAAGGGAATATGTGCTGGGAACAAGTGCTGACAACATATGAAAACAGCCATTTCCATTCTGGATGCCGGGTTCTGAATTTTGTGCTGGCAACCAATGTTTGGACCATGACTTCCGGTTTTTCTTAATTTCATTTCTCGATCAATGTCCTCGGCGCGATCTTTTGTTACACAGGCAGATTGGATGTTTGAAACCATTGGTCAATCATATGCTAGCTGCTTCGTTGGAGGTTGGGATCAGGAAATCTCAGCCAATCAGTAGAACCAATCCATCATAGGTTGTTTGGGAGCTGTTCAGTCGTTGGTTGCAGGGAGTTCTTAACCAATACTAGTGTGATTTGGTGTGTCTCCCTACCAAGTGGGGCGCGAAGGGAAAGCCAGATGGCAGTGTCATGTGGAGCTTCAGCTTCCTCAGTTGATATGACTTCCACTGTGGCAGCTCCTGTGGCACCCAAGGATGACCCAAAGAAGAAGTTGGACAAAAGTCAACGGCGCTGCCTGGAAAAACTCGATGAACCACAGGCGGAGCGAAGCGCTGTTTCACCTTCGCCAGCTCTGCGGCCATCGGTGCGACGTGGCCCATTGGCCGATTTCATAGGGCTTGTGAATCGCTGGTATATCTTTGATCTACAACAAATATAGGTAAACATTGAATCACATACCTTTTTTCATTTTTTCCAACATGGGTAAAGCGCTTCATTATTGTCACCCATGTTCATTAATGGATCATTGTCGTATATCCCTATTCATTATTGCGCCTATGAATCCCCTATGAATTGCTACCCCTCCAATGAATTCATCGTGATGGTGGCCACCCGCACTCGCCAAAGATGCTAAAACTCGCTCGATCCAGCCACTGAATCAAATTTATCTCCTAGGATTGTTCGAAACCGGGGGCATCCTTCATGAAAGTATTTCTGGGTGTTTTTCAAAACAGGGGTACCCCAAATCATCCATTATCAACCATTTGTAGTAATAAACCACCATTTTGGGGGTACCCCTATTTTGAGAAAACACCATATGGGTGTTTTTCAAAACAGGGGACCCCAAAAATGGATTGTTTGTTAATCAATGCATAATATCGGAGAAAAAAGGGGACACCCCGATTTTGAGAAGCAATCATATATAGTTCATCCGACGATGTTCTACCAGCTTCAAACCTATAGGTTCTTGCCGCTTGCAGTAGTTGTTGCTGAATGTGATATTTATTCTTTGTTTGACTTTTAGGATTTCTACTTCATGCACTGGGGCCGCGATCATCAATGATTTGCATGCATCTCTATCGGCAGACCAGCAGCCATGCGCCATGTGTTTCCGATCTCGGTGGTTGAGCCCTCTGTTCTTCGTTTTTTTCCTTCATGTGGTACTAGTATGCACAAGTAGTAGCACTAGCAGTAGGAGTCTTGTAGCTGTAGTCGTAAGAGGAGTTGGTGTTGTTGCCTTGTTGCTTCTTAAGTTTTGACACAAAAGCCTTAAAAAACGATGAACCAAACGCGTTTGGAACACAAGTTGGTGTCTTCTTGTGGTCCCCGATCATCTCTCTGAATCTCTCTGTGAAGCACCTGTTTGGAAATTTTGGAATTGACCATATGGGATCCCTGCTTCAAGTTGGTATCAAACATCGAAGTGGAACCCCGCCATGTGGATGGAAGCATGGCAAAGCATGGCAAAGCATGGTGCCTTTGGCAGGTTCTGTCGCTGTTCATACATCAGATCCAGGCACGATGTCAACAGCAGCAGTTGACGGATGCTTGGGCACTTGACAGGTGACAAAGGGTTCAACATCCTCGGGTCGAATCTCGAGATCCGCCCAGATTCAACCACTCACTGGGTAGAAACAAAATTTTGTAAACCATGGCTATGACCCATCCATTGAAGGTGTTTCTGGGCGATTTGTTTGTTTTTTTTTGAACCAACCATTACCAACACTCAGTGTACCCAGGACTGAGTTTGCATTGTCCAAATGGTGGCATGGGGGATCCAGCAAGCCTGTTTGACGCTGGAACAAACTGTGTTGGTGGATGGCAAGAAGAACAGTAGGCTACAACTGTCAACTAATTGGGTATAACATGGTATAACGAACTGTGTAACTATCACTTAATAGAGATTCTTTGGTTGGTTGATTGAAGTTGATTTCATGTTCCATGTTCCACCTCTTGCGATGATTGGCACCCGCTCCTGTCGCTTGGGATTTGATCTTATTAGAATGCCTCTTCTCAACCATCTAATGAACAATAGCTGCAGAAAAGGCGTTCTAATTGGCCGACAAGATTCGAGACGTGAGATTCGAGGAATACCCATTTTAAGCTTTGCAGGGGTTCCAAACCTTTCTGCCAAAACCGGAAAATAGTGTAATCCAACGTGAGACTGATTGACACTTAACCAGCCAGCTATCGTGGAATCTATATCAAAAAAAAAATATTATTCCAATCAATTAAAAATTATTATTACAATCAATAAAAACATATTATTCCAATCAAAAAAAATATAGCATGGGAAAGGAAAGAAGGAAGGAAGGAAGGAAGGAAGGGGAGAGAGGAAGGAAGGAAGGAAGGAAGGAAGGAAGGAAGGAAGGAAGGAAGGAAGGAA
>VSDK01028523.1:12819-36196 GCA_009767595.1 Symbiodinium kawagutii | reverse complement strand
CCGATCCAGGCCCTGCCATGACCATCCTGGTCCGCTTCTGCATGGCACAGTGGCAGTCACCACGGCCCCAAGATGGCATATGATTCGCAATCACTCAGGCGACACGACACAGTGTTGGGTAGTTGGCTATGTCGGAATGCCACATGACTTCCTGGTTGGTTGTTCGTGACCACGATGTTGGCTTCCAACCCCGATTGGACACTTGGACATTTGCCATACCACACCATACCATACCGTACTAGACCGCACGTACATGGCCGTACTATAGCATACGTACATGATTCACATATGCATACCCATACGCATACGCATACACAGGCACCATATGTACTTGCTTGCATGCTTCTCTAGATCCATACATTCACTTGATGCCATTTCATTCCGTATATTGCATGAACACAGAAATGAGCACATGCATGGCATAGACAAAGGCAAGCAGTGAAAGTCAATGAAATGTTTTTGGTCATCATCTCCCATGATTAACAACCATTCTCAACCATTTTATTCAGTCAACCACATGCGTTGCCAACCATGTGCGTTGGATTGCTCCTTATCCAACTTAGTGTCCTGCCATCTTCTAGCTGGGCGTTTGTGCCCTGCGGAGCGGATCCAGATGACAGGCATGTATCTGTCACAGACCCAATCAGCTAATTGAAGCTACACTCACATCGCTGCTTGCATTCCAACCGTTGATTGGTACTTTTTCATGGCTCAATGCAACTACTGACTACGACGGCATGTGAAAGCAGGTTAATGATGATTTTTGAATCCTTGGCATATGTTGTTCCAATGTATTTCAACGGCTTTAACGCCAATACGATACCCACTTCCTGGCAGATTGTTTTTCATACAAATTCCATCATTCCATCATTAGCACAGGCAGAATGATGGGTTGAACCAAGAGGCAATGCAAAGGCTGGTTGGGTATCTGCGTAGGGCGGCATTGTGGGTCAAGTCCGACAGTCTGGTTAACCCACCAGCCGCGAGTAAACGATGCGGAGTTGCACTCAGGTAATTCAACCAATAACAAAAAAACGGAGCGCAAGTGGAGCTGTTTGCACTCATTAGGCAGTGAGAAATTCACAATGCAATCGCACCATCATGACTTATAAGTAGGTCAAGCCGCGCCAAACATCAGTGAATATTGATGTTTCTAATGGCATTTGAAGAGTGAGAATCCGCGTTTGAATTACCACACTGCACCTCGAAATTTGTGAGCCACCAGCTGGACATCCGTAGCGCAATTGCGACGACTGCAGAGCAGGGGTTCGCCGCAAGGGCCTCATCAAACAGCTGTATAAAACCATGGTGGACCATATGTAGTGTAAACCATGTGTAACTAGTCATGTCCTGTTCAGGTATGCAAATAATTGAATTACCATATTTACAGGCAATTAACTACATCCCAACCATTGGGTTTACCAAGAAATCCAGACCCGCTCCATGTGTCTTGACATTTTGTTTGACCGACCATGAGCCTTCAAGTTCGGACACAGTGAAACGACACATGCTGTCTCAGACACAGCGCTTGAATTCTGCTCAGCAAATTTTGAACAAGAAATTTACGGAAATATGAATAACATCAATCATTGATGTTATTCATATCATCAATGAGCTCATGTTTACCGCATTTTGGTTTGCTTCACCCCCTGCCTTGCCGAGCACCGTGTTGGTGGTTAGGCAGCAGGAAGCTGGTGGTTCAGGCGACTTTCCAAGGGTAGCCCCAGTGCCAGGAGGCATTTGCTGTTCAAGCATACCCCGAGCGCGAGGCTTCTGGAAAAAAATGGTTGCTTTCGCCGCTGCTTTGGACAGCTCAACGTGGGGTTCTAGCCATTTGCGCAGTAACTTGCCCTTAACGAATGAACGGAACCCGGATCAAAAGTGCGGCTGCCAAGCAATAGATATCAGCAAATATGGTGACATCATGATGAACCTACTTGGCTCATGGTTTTGATACAATTTCCATGACCATTCAAGCAGCACTAGGAGAGCTGGGTGCTCTGGTCAGGTTCGGATAGCTTGGGGATGCTGGGGGCTGCGATCCACCTCTGCGACCAACTATCCACAGCTCTGCTGCCTAGGCCCGGTAGGCATGGCCGCGATGGCCCATCCCCAGGTCTATTTGGAACCTGTTCACCTGGGTTGGAAGCCTTTGATCTTGAGCTGGGCGGAGAACTTCAAAAAGAAGTGCCTGGCACAGCGGAGGATTTCTGGGGAACGCCACCAGTGCCTGGTTTTGATCGGAACTGAAATCCTCCCTCGCTGAGGATGTAGTGCCAGAATCATTATGAGCAATCCAAAAAACCGGGCATGACCTCATACTGATTTATACTGTAGGAAATCAAATTATCCATGGAGTATGAACTCCCTGAAGTGGTAGGTCTGTGCTGCCTTATTTGAGAAATCAACAACACAACGATCTCAACATGATCTCTACCCCGCTCTTAGCTGTACACCTTCCATGGTGAACCATGATCATTGTCATGAGCCAGATGGTCTCGCTAGAAAGACAGCTGAGTTTGCTAGCCGCTATGGACGCAGAAGACATGTGCAGCTTCAAATCTGTTAGTCTCGCAGCTATCAACGAAAGCTCCTTGTCTATCCTTGTCTGAGGTTTCCTGCCCACAGCGAATCTCTGAAGAAATGGGTCATTGACATTTGTGACAAAGCTTTGCCATTCCTCCGGGAGGCGGGATTCACGACTTTGTTTTGGAAGGATTTTTGCCACTGGAAATGGTGAAAACGATAGGGAGCAGGAGACACGGTAATCACAGATTGCGGTTGATTGTGCCAAAGTCGCAATGTTTGATTTCTTCTCCTTAAAGATGAAATGCCCGTGTGGTTGTTGGTGCTGAGCTCTCTTGTATCCTCTGAGCATTTTTTAAGTTAGCGCTTCTTGTGGAGATTCATTTAGCAGGCCGAGTGTTTACAGGTGAAGATGGCTGGAGCATGTTGCAAAAGCACTTGACAGGTCAAAATAACAAGTTAATTCTAGAGGGGCAACAATTCTAACCACAAGATGCACTTGATTATCAGGTCGGCTCGGCGATGTCTCAGTGAGTACATGTTTGAACCAGCTACGTAACGCAGTGGTTTGCTTTTGTGGTTCGCTGGTTAGTTATTGCGGCGGTACATGGCCGATACCACGCTACTGTCACTGAAGTCAGTCTAACGATACAGGCTTGCTACCGGACCTACTAGTCCACTTCCCCACATTTACAGGGGGTGGATGAACCCTCTGAAATTCGATGAGTTTCATTCTTCTGGAAACCTGCTTGTAAGACTATCTTCTTCTTGGGGCTAATTATTGCCTAGTGTGGCTGGGTACGGCACCAGCATTTACAGGTGTTGGGATGAGGACTCTTTTGGCCCCTGCATTGATGAAGTTGTCATCGTGAGTCTCTTTTGGCCGCGATGCTCATAGATAATCAGCCGCAAAGATGGCTAAGAAACTGTGATGACCATGACTGGTTGGTGGTTGAAAAAAATCCTGGTAATGATTAACACATGGTTGGTTGACGAATATTTTCCATAGGGGATGAAACCACCAACCAGATGAATTGTTTGAGAAATTGAACCATGATCACAACAAACACATTTGATCAATCCTTGGTTGGTTAACCACCACTCTATGGTGAATCAGCGCGCGAAAATCACATCTGATCAACCCATATGGTTAACCATCAAGCCATGGTCGCGCATGGTCCACGAAGTTCGTAGGAACCGGCGGTCGGGACTGTAACGGTGGTGGCGCCAGGAGTGCCGCGAAGCTCCAGGAATTCCCTCGGTGGACACCAACCTGGTGGGGGCTGCGGGGCACAATGTGGACCACCAGGAACCGTTGATCACCGCGGGTAACCTTAATCAAGTCATGTAGACATGAGAAAGTATTAGTTACTGTTTGACTTAGATGTCTTTGATATGACTTGTCAACATTGACCACTATCAACCACTATCACAGCCATGGCTACGGATCTCTCACCTTCACTCCCTGTTCCCCATGAACAGACAGAGTACTTGGACCTGGTATCATCCATGGCCAGAATTGTTCATGATTATCTCTGGCAACCCTCATTAAGCACGATGATTATTTTTAGAATCAGCATTATCATTCATGATTGCTGATGGGCAAGCATGCTGGCTATCAAGCATTAGCAGTCATTGATGACCCTTCTTGTTCTTCGTCTCAGTCGCAGCATGCAGTTGCCGGTGGGGAGTGGCCCACGTCTTGCGCCTATCGCAATGCGGGAACATCAGTAGTGGACTACTGACTACCAAGAAGACGTGTCATCGATGTTGATATGAGTATCAGTATGGGTCAATACTAACCATGATGGATGAGGGGTACAGGGTATTGATCCATACTTATACAGTATCAATTGTGAATTGGACTAGCAGTATCCGTGGGGCACAGCAATTGGACAGCGATATTGATTGGAGGACTGAAGGTTATGCCAATTGTTATGATTCAATTTGGAGTGGGACTCCTGACCAGGAAGAAGACTAATCCAAACTGAGTGCCTCAGTTCGCAGCGTTGTCACGGCGTGGGACTGGCTCCAGGTGGCTTCATTTTTGAAGATGCTCACCACCTTCATTTCTCCACAGCATGGCTTCAAACTGGAGGACCTGGAACTGGGAAAGACCATGAAGCCAGCTGCACCATGGGATAAGAGTAGCTCCTCGGAGCGCTGTGTGCTTTTTGCATCGTTTGTAGCTACAAGCTTCAGGATCCAGATGGATTCAGGGAAAACCAATGGATTTCGGACTCCCTTAACCATCGATTGGAAAATGATGCAACAAGTTCAGGAAAGAACACGGCGTGTTTTGATTATCCAGAAGTGATGATGGGGTACCCCATGTTCGGAAGCTGATTTGGAAATTCCTCCTGTGATATCCACGGGTGTGGACCATTGGTGCCTGAGAATACCGACATGTCTGTGGCATACCAAGCCGAAAAAAGAAACCAGGAAAAGGAACTGTCAATGCACAAGTGTGCTCCCAAACACATTTTTTTTGCAGGGAATCCAGCCGCTTTTTTTGGTGGTACTGTACATTATGACTCAACAATCTCAACTTGGAACTGCATGGGTGCTGATACATTACAGTATGTATGAACAGATTTGATGAACTTCGAATCATTCTGTTTGAGCATCGTCATAGTCCACCGGTGCCCAGTGGGACCTGGTGTGATCAGCATTTTGGTCAGGAGGGTGGCAAAGGAACAGAGAACAAACAGGAGAAGGTGCTACGTGGGATTAGCTTTGATGCACCCTCCTGGTGCATCAACGGAAAATCGCACCTTGTATGATTTTGGATGCTTCGTTTCTGGTATCACACTTTGTCGGTATCACCGCATTCAATCTCACTAGTCCATCATCTAGACCTGGTGGTTGTCCATTGGAACGCACTATGATGATTTCTGGAGCATCAATCAGGCGGTGGAGCATCAATAAGGCCGTGGAGGCTAATGACCAAATTAAGGGCCTTTCTAACAGGAGCGCAGTCTTTCTTCGGGTCAAAATTTTGGCCGCAAGTCTCTCGGAAGTTTTTCAGCCAATGTGTTTGCAACTGCACAAAGTACTAGTACCGACACCGATTGCCATGCCTCCTAATCAGGCGTACCGATGCGGGTCAGAATCTTTCAGTCTTGTTTAGCATCTCCAGAATGGTCACATGATGCTGCCGATGCCCATTTCTTGCTGTTCAGGGGGTGTAACACTGCTTAGCACCTCGTTTTTACAAGATTTCTGAAGTTGTCCTTGCTCCTCACCAGATTTCAGCCTCGAGATTGGACTGTCAAATACCATTTGCTTCGGAGTGTTGACACGGTGGTGTGCCCTTGCGAACTGCTGTGTTGCAGGCGTCCTGACCACTTGTCACTGCCCCTGCTGGTTTGACTGACGTGTCGAAGTTTGATCCACACTAGACAGCTCTTGGTATGTCATCATGGTGTTTGTCTCATTGTTGCCTATCATAGCACGGAATCTGTGTACATGTATGCGTGCACATCACATTTGGCATTGATTGTAATAGATTAGACCTTGCTTACTAATACTTAGTGTGGCCAAGTAGGTCCCTGTTTGATCACAACCTGTGGGTCAAACAAGAAGGCCAGGTGGCTGTCACTGGGTCGAATTGTGGGCTGGTGGTTGATTCTTACGACAGGACTCAACCAGAGGACATGAACCTTTTGTTGGCCCGAATAAACGCTGAACCCTATTTAAGTGGTTGCCGTTCTTGCGGTTGCTGTTGCTGCCGCTGTTGTTGTTGCTGTTGTTCTTGCTGTGGCCATTGCTACTACGTGTGCTACTGCTGTTCTTGTTGTTCTTGTTGTTCTTGTTGTTCTTGTTGTTCTTGTTGTTCTTGTTGTTCTTGTTGTTGTTGTTGTTGTTGTTGTTGTTGTTGTTGTTGTTGTTGTTGTTGTTGTTGTTGTTGCTGTCCTTGCTGTGGCCGTTGCTACTGTTGTTGTTCTTTCTTGTTGTTGTCGTTAGACTTATATTTATGCGGATATCGAGTTGTTTCGTTCCCACAAAGTTACACTCTTGCTGGTTGAAGCGTCATCTATTTGTCATCTTTGCCGTTCTGTGGGTTTCTCCCCATTTCTGATTTTGAAGCACTCAGCAGTGGATGGGGGTCCCAAGGACACAACGGAAAACTCAGCATGGGTCAACGCCAGCTGTCAAAAGAGTGCAAAGGAACTACCAATTGGCAGATCCCCACTTTTGCTGGATGCGTTACTTCAGTTGACGCTTTTATATAGTACTAGAATTCCAGTATTCTTAGTTCTGGTGGACTGAGTAAGGCAAAACATGTTTTGAATTCCAAGTCATCCACCAGCTTCCAATCTTTTGTAGCTTCCTAAATCCGGCCGCATCTTCCAAGAGAGACCGCGAACCGGAAAGCAAAAGTCTCTCGAAGGCCAACACTTCGAGTGAAGTTCCTCTGCGCCTTTCCAAGGGCCCCAAGGGCCTTGTCCTGGTCCAAGTGTGGCAGGTGCTGGCACGGATCTACTGCGCCTTCTCGGCCGTGTGGTCGTTGGGCGCCAACCTGCACGAGGTACCGGCGGGGAAGGGAGGTACCACCAGGTTCTTTGGGTAGGGTGGGGTAGGGTAACTGAACTTGGTCGTTCTGAGATTTCATCCCTTGAACTTCCAACTTTAGGGATTTTTTTCGCTTTTCGGTTTTTCAGGTGGGAATTAGATGAGAACAACGCCCGTCATTTGCGGATTTATGTCTCAAAGGCTAGCATCAACAACCACAGAGAAGGCTAGCAACAAGTGGTGGCTAGGGGGATCCTGCAGGGTTTCGAGGTACAACCGCATTTGGGTGATTCTTCGGTCACCGGTTTCCACCACGATGAAGTACTGAAAAACGTTGGACAAGCAGTTTGCATCAAGCAAACTGCTTGTCCATATGGGATGTTTCCCCAACCCAGTTGCTGATGATCTGCGACCAGTGGGAAACCTCACAAACGGGGTACCTGTTGACATCCATCATGGTGCTGCCAGTGGCGGCCCTTGGTGCCAGGCTTCACGAAAGAAGTTCCAGGAGAGGTCGCTGTTTTTTGGCTCAGTGGTCACGTTGGTTGCAACAAGTAAGTCTAACTCAGTTGCTCAGCAGTAATGAAAGAGATGAAAGGAGGTCATGGTTGATAGATGTTGATAGTGGTTCAGTCTTGCTGATAGGGAATCTAGATCAACGCTTGCCAATGGTTCGCACCGGTTAATGATGGTGAGCAGCGGTCAATGATGGGTGATGGCGGTTTACTAGAATTTCCCACTAGTAAGCACCGTTGACCAGCAATCGATCCATTCATCAATGAAGCATGGCAACCAAGGGTTGAAATAGCAACCAATGAGCCACAAAGGGTTGGCCAAACGTCCATCGCTTGCGAGGACTTCCTCCGCAAGTTGTTGCAGACCTTTTGCCCTGAGATCGCCGACCAGGATGGGGGGCCCCCACGGGTTCCACGGGGCCGCGCGTCAAGGTCACAGCTCGAGAAGACATGATGACTGACTGCTGTTGTTCACAGACTGCAATGGTTTACATTGCTTGTATGAATCCATGATGTTGGCTGTTCATCCACAGTGATATTCACCATGATAATTCCAGATTTTATTAGAATTTATCGCCATTCCAACTGGCCACAACAAATCCGGTGCAACAGAGGGGGGAAACAGCAAAAGCAGGCAGAACCACAAGCAGAAGAGGACAGTGACAACCATAGTAACGACAGCAACAGCACGAGCAGTGACAACAGCGGCAGCAGCTACTGCAGCGGCCCTAGCCCAAGAACTGACACCCAACCGCAGGACATTCATTATATACATACCCATATCCACAACCATAAGCATGCATAACCATAACCATAGCCAGAGCCATAAGCATAATTAATCATAAACATAACCATTCATATTCTTAAGATCTTTACAGTACTATATTTGTTTGATTCGAACATCACTGGATGGGCTTTCACCATGAGCCAACTTTGTCCCACCAGTGTTGCTTCTGTTGGTGGATTGCGGTACATGTTGAGAGATGTTGATTCACCAGCAACAACTGAAATCGTCATGTAATTGATTAGTAATGAGGATAGGACCAGCCAACCTCAACGATACTATATATGGCTTATGACTCGTGCGATTGCTTGTGAAACACGATCCACTTAGAGCTGCTTTCGGTATTGGTCATAGTCAACCTCCTGCCCGCTCTTCCGGCCATTGGCCGCAGTGTCAATCATTCAAGGCTATGGGTGGATGGTTACGTATGGTAAAGCAAGGGACCTATGAGCCACCAAGGGTTGGAGGATGATTCTGGAGTCCAAGTTGGAAATGCCAAGTGAGCTCAATCATGCACTGTAACAAGCTCTTTCGGAGAGAGCAGGTCCGGAACCTGTTGTGGTGCGTGTGCGTGCCTGGATGTTATCAGCGGTTCCGATCACGTTGCATCAATGGAAGTTGGCGATGATGTCTGATTGAAACTCATAAAGTTTGAGCAGCTGTGCACTGAAACAAGCTATACCGCTGAGCTAGCCACTCCCACAGTATCCACAACCTGTTGTGGTGCATGTCATGCCTGGATGTTATCAGCGGTTCCGATCGCGTTGCATCAATGGAAGTTAGCGATGATGTCTGACTGAAACTCATAAAGTTTGAGCAGCTGTGCACTGAAACAAGCTATACCGCTGAGCTAGCCACTCCCACAGTATCCACAACCTGTTGTGGTGCATGTCATGCCTGGATGTTATCAGCGGTTCCGATCGCGTTGCATCAATGGAAGTTAGCGATGATGTCTGACTGAAACTCATAAAGTTTGAGCAGCTGTGCACTGAAACAAGCTATACCGCTGAGCTAGCCACTCCCACAGTATCCACAACCTGTTGTGGTGCATGTCATGCCTGGATGTTATCAGCGGTTCCGATCGCGTTGCATCAATGGAAGTCGGTGATGATGTCTGATTGAAACTCATAAAGTTTGAGCAGCTGTGCACTGAAACAAGCTATAACGCTGAGCTAGCCACTCCCTTGACTTGGACGGATTGTTTTTGCATGAGGAAGTGAAGCTTTCAGAAGTCATGATGCTGTTGTGGGCAAGAGAGGATGAATAGAATGATTCTCATAAGGTCCGAGCTTTGGCGATGATACAACTCTCAAAAGACTTTGATCCTGAGTCGTGCTCGCTCAAATTGTGCCTTCAACCCTTGACTTTGACGGATTGCTTTTGCATGAGGAAGTGAAGCTTTCAGAAGTCATGATGCTGTTGTGGGCAAGAGAGGATGAATAGAACGATTCTCATAAGGTCCGAGCTTTGGCGATGATACAACTCTCAAAAGACTTTGATCCTGAGTCGTGCTCGCTCAAATTGTGCCTTCAACCCTTGACTTTGACGGATTGCTTTTGCATGAGGAAGTGAAGCTTTCAGAAGTCATGATGCTGTTGTGGGCAAGAGAGGATGAATAGAACGATTCTCATAAGGTCCGAGCTTTGGCGATGATACAACTCTCAAAAGACTTTGATCCTGAGTCGTGCTCGCTCAAATTGTGCCTTCAACCCTTGACTTTGACGGATTGCTTTTGCATGAGGAAGTGAAGCTTTCAGAAGTCATGATGCTGTTGTGGGCAAGAGAGGATGAATAGAACGATTCTCATAAGGTCCGAGCTTTGGCGATGATACAACTCTCAAAAGACTTTGATCCTGAGTCGTGCTCGCTCAAATTGTGCCTTCAACCCTTGACTTTGACGGATTGCTTTTGCATGAGGAAGTGAAGCTTTCAGAAGTCATGATGCTGTTGTGGGCAAGAGAGGATGAATAGAACGATTCTCATAAGGTCCGAGCTTTGGCGATGATACAACTCTCAAAAGACTTTGATCCTGAGTCGTGCTCGCTCAAATTGTGCCTTCAACCCTTGACTTTGACGGATTGCTTTTGCATGAGGAAGTGAAGCTTTCAGAAGTCATGATGCTGTTGTGGGCAAGAGAGGATGAATAGAACGATTCTCATAAGGTCCGAGCTTTGGCGATGATACAACTCTCAAAAGACTTTGATCCTGAGTCGTGCTCGCTCAAATTGTGCCTTCAACCCTTGACTTTGACGGATTGCTTTTGCATGAGGAAGTGAAGCTTTCAGAAGTCATGATGCTGTTGTGGGCAAGAGAGGATGAATAGAACGATTCTCATAAGGTCCGAGCTTTGGCGATGATACAACTCTCAAAAGACTTTGATCCTGAGTCGTGCTCGCTCAAATTGTGCCTTCAACCCTTGACTTTGACGGATTGCTTTTGCATGAGGAAGTGAAGCTTTCAGAAGTCATGATGCTGTTGTGGGCAAGAGAGGATGAATAGAACGATTCTCATAAGGTCCGAGCTTTGGCGATGATACAACTCTCAAAAGACTTTGATCCTGAGTCGTGCTCGCTCAAATTGTGCCTTCAACCCTTGACTTTGACGGATTGCTTTTGCATGAGGAAGTGAAGCTTTCAGAAGTCATGATGCTGTTGTGGGCAAGAGAGGATGAATAGAACGATTCTCATAAGGTCCGAGCTTTGGCGATGATACAACTCTCAAAAGACTTTGATCCTGAGTCGTGCTCGCTCAAATTGTGCCTTCAACCCTTGACTTTGACGGATTGCTTTTGCATGAGGAAGTGAAGCTTTCAGAAGTCATGATGCTGTTGTGGGCAAGAGAGGATGAATAGAACGATTCTCATAAGGTCCGAGCTTTGGCGATGATACAACTCTCAAAAGACTTTGATCCTGAGTCGTGCTCGCTCAAATTGTGCCTTCAACCCTTGACTTTGACGGATTGCTTTTGCATGAGGAAGTGAAGCTTTCAGAAGTCATGATGCTGTTGTGGGCAAGAGAGGATGAATAGAACGATTCTCATAAGGTCCGAGCTTTGGCGATGATACAACTCTCAAAAGACTTTGATCCTGAGTCGTGCTTGCTCAAATTGTGCCTTCAACCTTTGTTTTTGCAGGGGCTGGGTTTACTTTTGGACAGGATCTGTTTTCACTGTGTGTGAATGAGAAGGAGGTGCGTTGGGCTGGGTGGGTGGTTGCCAATGAGGCTGCAAGAAACTAATCAGTTTACTGAGATACTGTAGGGAGCATGCTGGTTGAGGAACAGGCGTTTATTTTTATTCTCTTGAAGGAACTATCAGTTTCACTTGTTTTTGTTGCTTATAGATGCCCATAGCTATACTGGGCCTAGGCTACTGGGTTTCAACTTATTGAAACGTGATGTGTATCGCACCGTTGGAACTTGAGGTTCCTCCATTGTCGAAGTGAAGAGACCTCGCGACCAGACCAGCTTTTGACCTGGCACGCAGGGGTCGATTGGAAGTTCATCACCACCTTGTCATCACCATCACCTCAGGTGGAACCCCCAAACTTAATCTCCACCAAAGCTGCTAACTTCATTCGAAGAGCTGGTCATTTAGTGCAGGGCCACAGGGGCTTTTGCCATGGGTGGCGTTGAGTTTTTTTGCCCATGCTCGGACGACCTTTCTGATCCCTACAGGGCTCTTTCTCTATTCTCTCTCTCTCCCTCTCTCTCTGTAAGTAGATTTCTCCCAATTCATGGCCAACATCCTCAGTTCAGGAATGTCTCTCAAATCATATCGGGTTTCAATGTTTCCAGGTTTCCCGGCGTCCAAGTCAAACATATGGGGGCTGTGTGAGTCTTGACATTGCGCAACATTGACCTTGCGCGGCCGTTTGCACGGTTCGTTTTGTGTATACTACATGAGGCTCAAGTCAGAACATACAAAGTGTTTGACGCCTTTGGTGCAGTTCGTGAACAGTGTTCTGATTGTTAAATACAAATGGATGGACATGGCAGTGCTGAACAAAACCAGTCTGAGAAAACCATGCGAAGCTCCCATTCTTCTTCCATGAAGAACCGGCAAACAGCTTTTGATCTTCATAGGATGAGCAGACAGTTCCATCAGTTTCATCGGAGGCACAGCTGAATGAATATTTGGGTTCAATTTAGGTGTTCAACATGCTGTTCTTGCGGTGTCCACTTGCTCCGTTTGGTTGTCATATGTCATATGCCAGCAGGGCCATCACTATCCAACGCTTGGAACTCAGATTTTCCCCAGTGTAGCAAGGCATAGGATTTTCGGGGCTGCCAAGCTGCTGCCATGGCGAGTCAGGCTCGCCAGCGGTATGCTGATATCCAATTGATTGAGTACCGGTGACCCATCACAACTGCTTGTTGAGACTCCAGCTCGGATGGGTGGGGTCACAATCGAAGTGCAGTTGAACTTGTTTTCCAAGCTGCTAGGACTATCTATGGCACATATATGGTTGAAGATGTTGCTGACTGGTTGCCGTTCTAAAGCCGGTGTTTGCATTGGCTGTTGGGAAGGGAAAAGTTCCATGCCCCAAAGATGTGTGAGGATGTGTGGACTCGGAAATGCCTGTGCCGACAAACACCCTGCAAGATAGAAAGAGCCCAATAAACCAAGTCAGATTTCGCATTTCCATATTCTTTCCTCAGTCCCTATAAAGCAACATATCTGAATGGTTGATTTTGTTCGCGCAAGTACATGGGACAGATCATTGAACAATGCTTTTTCGGAAGAGAACAAACACATAAAAGCACCGACCTGCTTGGGCCTTGTTCTTTCACGCGGTGGCTCATATATGAGATAGCCAGCAATAGGGGCAGCAGCCCTTGAGACAGATTTGGTATTCTCATGTATTCCCATTGTATTCCCTAGTGTCCAAAGGAACGTATTTCTTTGTATGAGGCCGTGAAAATTGAATACTTACAGTATTTTTGTCTCGGTTTCATCGTCCAACGGTGGTGCATGTTTCCAACCTGCCATGCTTGTCCCTGCAACACAAAAGTCTTAGCTTTGAACCGCCGGATTCCCTTGGCTCAGTAAACATCAGTTGTAAACACTTTCTCGGGACGGCAATGGAGGCATCCCAAACACAACGGCGGAAACAGCACGTCCCAGCTACCATGGCTACACTGTAGCAGCTTGTGATGATACCACGCACGGTTGGCATCCACGGTTGGCATCCACATGCATCGTTGGTTGTTGCGGTGTACCAGCTCTTGAGCCACGAAGCTTTGGCCTCCAGGCCGATCCATTGTCCAAGCTGATTGGATTTCTGGACACAGGAGCAGATGGTGCAGCGAAAAGTAATTAACTAAGAGGGCTTCAGAGGTGAGTCGTGCAGCAAGGCAGACCATGAACCGATCATTCAACTGTGCTGAACAGAAACCACAAAATACTCCGATGGACTCAGGATGTTTGCTGTGATGTTTGCGCCATTCTTGGTTTACAAATGTTTGTGACATGTAAGTCAGTTTACACATATCATAAGCTAGTCTGAAAGGGTGGACAAGCTGGTGCCCTCTTGACCACAAAGGTTGGATCTCCAAAGGACCATGCGGTCTCCCAGGCAAAACCTGATGATTTGCGTGGCACATTCTGGGCCGCTATTTGTCAGTTTGTTCCACCTTGCGATGGTTGTGATCTACCAATTCTTTTGTTTGTTTCCGGCACTGCCAAGCAACTATAGTGGTGATCCGATCGCTCAACACGTAGTTGTGGAAATTGGAAGTTGTAATGCGAGTTGAGCTATGACTCCTTGGAGTTTTGATCACCGGTGGCTGATGTGGAGATCCCCCTCCATTGAAAAACAGCTTGCCGTTCACCGCAGCCCTGACAGCTTCAAGCCGAGCCCCATCAATGTACCAAGCCGCTGAGACCAGTCCCAAGCTTCACCGAGGCCAATGATCAGGTCCACAGCATCGCCACCGATGTACTGTATCACACTTGGATTTACAGCTGGGGGTATATTGTAACTGTGGTTAATGTACCCTTTAAGGTAACTGAACGAACCCCTATAACATCCTAAAGCCTGGGTCAGTTGCCAGTTGCTACAGGGGGCTCAACATCCATGCACGGTGCACAAGCAGATCCTTCAACTTTATGCTTAATAGATCTTAATAGCCACTGACAATTTTGGCATGGATATTACATGATATTACCCTCCTGGCCATGAGTGGCGAACCGGTCATCTTTGCCATGTACCTGTTTGTGTTGACCAGAACAAGCTTCACATTTTTCTTGCAAGATGGCTTGTGGGATGCGATAGGGACGGACCCCAGGTTTAGCGCAGCAAGAAAAAAATTCCAGCCGAAAATTCTGAAAATTCCAATGTGGAACTCGCTGCCCGGGCGCCGTGGCATAACACCCTCGAAAGCGGGAAAGGCGGCGCAGTTTGTGGATAAATTGTTGCGGGCTCTACAGGAGCGGGGTGGGTCTGACATGTCTGACGCATGGCTTTGGAATCTTTGGATTGGGACGTTTGCATCTCTGTTTGTCGGTTGATTCGTGTTGACCGCTTCGCCCACGACCGCGATTACGTGGCGAAAGATTCGGAGATAAGGATACTGGGAGAAGCAACCATAGTTCACGATGAGAGGTCGGAAGCAAGAGATATTGGGGTTGCAGCCAAGGCGAATATGGAGGGGGATTTGACCATTGACGAAAATAGCCAGCAAGTTGGAATCATCAAGAAAACGTTGGTTACCGCCAGATGACATTACAAATACTGGCTGATTGTTTCAGCTGTGATTTCCGTCCCTTTTGAGTGGTTCCTGTCTCTGCAGCTCACAAAATTGGCGGCATTTTTTTGGTACTGTACATGTATTTTCCATTGTGTTGCCAACTGTCATCATTCATGCTGTCAAACTAGAACAGGTGGATCCCTTAAGCCTCAGATGGCTAAAGATTGAGATCCGCTAATTCAATCGTTGCTGTTTACCGATCGAAAAGAGGATAGATGAGCAATGCAAAGAACGGGAATACATGGGAATACCATCAATCATGACTGTCCCATCTCATCCTGAAGCGGCTTCGTTGATCGCAGGAGAACCGCGAGAACCAAAAGGAGGAATGCAGTCTCTGCGGGCCAAATGGCCGGGGAATCTGGGAAGATCCTTGGGAGGACCTGCAATCGCTGAAAGATAGCCTGAAGCACTTTTCGAAAGTCGCTCCTTGGCTGCTGTTAGTCATCTCTCTTGCAGTAAGTTGTGATTTGTTTCGTGAAATTTTCCAGGATTTTATTCATAACCCACAGATACCCACAGAAACTATAGTTAGTCATACCTTTTCTCAAGCCGCGAGATCACTCTGAGAGAAGCTCGTTGCTGTAATCGATTGTGTCTCCTCTGATACTTGATTGACATCTTGCATTTCCGCACATATGTGTGCCTGCTTCTTCAGTTTGCAGCACAAACTCACCTGGTGGTTTCTCAAGTCATAGGGGAACCCCCAAATCATCCTTGAGTAATGATTGTTTTTAGAAATAAACCCACCATTTTTGGCCTATCTTAAGAAACCACCACCTGAACAGACTCCACAGAAACTAATATCGAACCAGCTAAAGCTTCCGAGCTGACAGCCTGAGCATTGATTTAGGCCATGGTTGAAACCCGTTTCTTGTTACGAAATACTTCTCAGATAATGAAACACCATGAACCGCCATGAAACGCCATGAAACGCCATGAAACGCCATGAACCCCCATGAAAAACGCGCTTGAGATTGGGCCAATCTGGGGGCCACTTTTTCTTTCATTGGCCATGTCTCCCCACGACCTCTGCGGCGACGGCCCAGAGGTCCACCGCTTGGACGCGCGCGAGCTGTCAGATCTGCTCTGCGAATCTCGGCGACCTCGGGGGCGACGGGGACCCCGGGAGTGGCTGGTGGTTGGGAGCGGTTGGGTGTCCCTGTGGCCAAAGATAACCATCAATGATGGTTAGAGCACCTTATAGTTATTGGTTATAGTCCCTGTGGCCAAAGTTAATCAGATGGTCAATGATGGTGATCTGGAGATACAAGGCTTGGCCTTGCCAAATGGCAACGAGACTGAATCGGTACACTGCTGTCCAGTGTAATGCCCCGAAAATGGAAGGGTTTCCGGCTGCTTGTGTTCATCGGGCCATGCTTGGGGGTTGACACAGCTGTTTGTCAAGATGGGTCAAGGGACATTAGCAAAGTTGGGCAATGGGAGACTGATAGCGAAACACTCCCGTTTTCCCATGGGTTTTGTCCTTTCATTCATGGTTCGATTGTTTCAGATCACCGGCCGGGTTAGTTTCCATCACAGCTTTCAATGGCCCCAATGCTCCAGCAATGCCATACATTTATACACGTACATGCTGCCCATAAAATGACCCAGCTTTGTATGTGAATGTGCCAGGCATTTTTCGCATCTGGGGGCCAGGCTTCAAGGCAGGCCCAGCTCTGTGGCCAAAAGAGGCAGACACCAGGGGGGCCGGCAGTTGTCTATCCCACATGGATGTTAAGGATCTTGAAGGGCATCCAATGCATCCATCATCTGATTCAGCAGATGTGCATAGTCCCCTTCACCACTCGTGGATTTGTCGTGACCAAACATGACCGGTGACTATAAGGTAGGTCGGAATCATTCGTTCCGATCAGCACATGGCTGTTCTCACCCAACCACTTTGATACCTGTGGATGCGCGACCTCTGATGGATTTCCAGCATCTGAGGAATTGAGCCTGGTCGTTTGGCAACTGCGTGCCTGGTTTACCATTGGATGTGCTTTCTTGATCCTTGAGCCGCTCTTCTGCAATGTGCTGTGGCATTTGTGGCAGATTCATTGGTAGTTTTTTTCAAGTACAAAAGTACTTCCAAGCATAGACTCAGATGTTACATGGCGCTTGAATCATGATGGGTTAGTGCCCACGATCAAGGACACTGAACCACAATTACCATCCATCCAACACTTGCGGATGCGAGCAGAACTCTTGAAGGAATGACGGACAGCCATATTTGGACCTGTGCTCAAATGGAGCCATACCCTAGACTAGTGGCTTCCAAATCAGCAAAATGGCAATGCTTTGGATGGTGTAGGTGTTCTCCATCATTAATCAGTTCCTGTCGTTCTTATCAATCCGTTCTGGGTCCCTACTGCTGGTGATGTTTCTGTCATGGCCACAATGGTTGTTGTCGTTGCTACTGGTGAGGGACAGGTCCCAGCTGCAGCTACATCCACGGCAGGATGGCAGGAAAACCTCGTCCCTGGTTTGCGGGTGCAGGTGAAGCACATGGCAGAAAGCTTAGTGATTTTCCAACTCAAAAACTCTGGTTTTACTTGGTGAAAGATCTGGTTTCCACTAGTGGCTTTGAACATTTTTATGAATTTCAACTGCATAAATTCAAGTTTCTGAACCAACTCCTGGTGCGTTTCACTCAGAAAAGTCACTTCTTGGTGGGAAAACGCAGCGGAAAACCCACCGGCACTGGCCTCCCAGGGCGGCTCCCAGGGCCCTGCGCCGGCACCCCTGCCATGCCCAGCCGGCTGCCGACGACCTACGAAGGCGGCGACCCCGGGCTGGCGGCCTTGCGCCTCATCGAGGGCTACGTCTTTTTCTGCGTGGCGCATCACGACGCTGGGCTGGTGATGCCGTGGATGCTGGTGGGTGAAATTTGGGTGGATGGTGGGTAAGCGTCATTAAGCATTTGGGTGAACCATGGTTGGAAGATAGGACCTGAAGAGGATGGTTGAAGAGGATGGTTGGAAGATGTTGGAAGGCTATGATGATGATGCGTCATGATGTTTTGAATGGTGCTTGCTTCATGATGTTTTAATATTGCTTCATTCATGATGCTTAATGATGCTGAAAGAAGCTTATAGTAATGGTTTTTGATACATAATCGGTATTGATGGGTATGTAGTGATGGTTGCTGAAATGGTTGTTATGACATGTTATGATGATGGTTCTGATTCCAATTGATTGATTACTGGATATACGGATGGGCATTGATGGTTAGCAATGGTTGATCATGACGGTTTTTTCAACATGACATTTGGGTACCGTGGTAACTGCATTGCTCCTTGTTGAGGCACTGCTGTGATCATCATCTGAACAGAATGGGACTCCGAAGACTTCCTGCTAGTTAAAGATGGCGGTTAGGGTTATATCATAGTGAAAGATGACAGTCAGGCTTATATCTTGACAATGAGTTGATATGTTTGGATGTCATTTTGAACGAGGGGTGCGTGACATACGACATGATACTAGTGAAAGGCATGAATGGCATGGCTACCCAAGTCGTGGTTGGTGCATCGTTGCAGCAAGAACAATGCACAACTGAACATCCCCGGAGATCCTTGGGAGCTGTCATTGTCTTCAAGTGCCTTCAATCTCCTATGATCAAACTATCCAAAGATATTTTGAGTTTCTTGGATCCAAAAAGAATCGCAATGGTTTTCCTTTTCTTCAATACATTGGACACCCCACATTTATTTCACCGATCTGTATGCTTTGTACTGGCTGTGGCTGCCCTGTGGCAGTTGGAACTTGCAAGTTCAGGAACGGCATTTCCCAAGGAGACAATGCATTGGGTGCTCGTTGGCTTCCAGCGGGTTTACCACACATTACAACACCCACCTTTCTGTGTCAAAACCAGTTTCCGTTTTTTGGAACTCGCCGGCGAACTTAGGAACAATTGAAATCCGAAGTTGGACATGTCCTTTCTCGCATTTTGAGAAAGAAGCGCTTGCCGCCCTGCACTTCTGCCACTCCGACACAAACAATGCAAAAGACGTTGGGGCTGCCGTGTTAGCAACTTGCAATTGACCCAAGAGTTTATGAGAATCGTGATGGACCAATACTGTAAATTGGTTTGAATTGGGACATAAAATCAAAAGTAGACAGTAGGTCCTCCAGTCCTCTATGAACAAGCCATGATCCATACCACAGCAGTGATCGAGACTCTGTTTGATCGCTATGTACTTGTTGCTTGATTGGGGTTTGTTGGTACGAGCCAGCATTGTTATATAAGCCATTGGTATGTTTAATTATTGCTAACATGGTTGATCGGTGTTCTTGCTTCTTCTTTGCGAGTGGGGCTGGTATAAACCATCATACCAAGGAGACACTACCAATCGATCGGGGAAAGCATCCCAGTAGGTCTTGGAGAGCGCTGATGCCAAGTTTGATCTTCTAAATGGGTTGCGAATTTGCACGCTGGGTGTTTCTCAAGCCAAAGGGGTACCCTCAAATCATCCAATACTAGTCTTTTATAAGAGTAAACCATCCATTTTTGGGGTTCCCAATTTTGAGAAAGACCCACTGGGGTACTTGGCTTCTGCAATTTTAGGATAAAGAGAGGGCAGGGGGCTCTTCGTATTGGTACAGGGTTTCAGTACAAACATGTACAAACTGCTCACTGTCGGTTGGAGGTTGAGGTGCCTCCACACCTGCATCATGTCTCCGAATCCAGGATTTTCCGGGGTATATATTTATTGGTGGAGTATACATTACTAAGTATACATACATATACTACATATACTAACCCTGCGAATCCAAACCCTTGAAATTTGTAGGGTCTTGCAAGAAACCCCGGGTATGTTTCAAAAAATCCAAAAACCTCGGGTTTCTTACCCAAACCTCGGTTTTTCTTTGTCAAGCCCGTATTAAACCCGTATTTAACCCGTATTAACCCCATATTTTACCCGTACTAACCCCGTATTTTACGGCTGGTTTGGAAAACCTCGGGTTTCGGCGGGAAACCTGGGGTTTTCCGACTGACCCTACGTTTTTTGCGGGTTTGGATTCCTAAGGAATATACATGAATATGCTAATGTATGCTAATATATGTATACATTCCGGCGGTGGTTCGTGAATTGGAATGCCTCCACTACATCATTTAGCATCATTGTTTGTCATGGATTCCCTGCCCACGATGTTCTCTAGTCTGGGCAACACAAATTATGGTTACATACACGGTTGCTGATATGGAATATTTACATGACAACCTGATCACGGAGTAACCTTTTGTGAAGCATTTATCGTCACCATCGCCATTTGTCTATCATTGTATAGCAAGATGACGAACTGTAAATCTAGGTTGGGGCCCCGATGCTTTGTATGTGAATCTAAATCATGGTTCTGCAGTACCAATCAAACATTGTGTAGACGCAAAGGCATATACACACATCATACAATGTGATTCCTGAACTTATCGAGTGTAATGAATTAATACCTTGCAATCCAAACACAGGATTACTACACATATTACACAAATGTATCTATTTTCACATATATACATATGGATTTTTCTGTTTCCGTATTTATATCCAGTATACATATATGTTTATATTATATATATATATTGTATATATCTTTGTTTTTATTTAAGTAAATATAGATATAGAATGTTCTTCTCCATGGTCGGATTTCCCATCGGTCGTA
Source organism: Symbiodinium kawagutii (assembly GCA_009767595.1). Taxonomy (NCBI): domain Eukaryota; class Dinophyceae; order Suessiales; family Symbiodiniaceae; genus Symbiodinium; species Symbiodinium kawagutii. The sequence continues at coordinate 15,446 of VSDK01028523.1, read as the reverse complement.
GATGCCCTTGTGAGGTCCGTGTGGAAGCTGCTCTGGTGGCATTCCAGTGCCTGGAGGTGCGAAGTAGCAAACTCCAGGACCACGGGGTGCAACGCGGGGGCGGGATGCACTGGGACCGATATGGCTGGGGGCCATCCTTGGGACCGGGATCCCCATGTAGACATGGCTGGACCCATAAGGATTGGAAAGTATCCCTGGGAACTCTCCAAAAGAGTGGCAGACTAATCCCTTTTTCGGGATCTAGGGATACCCAACAGGCGCGCCGAGTGGGTCAGGAGACACGGGGGGATGAGTTCCTCGAAGCTCTGGCCTTGGCTTTGGCGCCCGACCTCCTGTGCACACAGAGAATGGAGTCAGCTAGGCACGGCCTTCACCGAAACTCCCTGCTGGTCATGTTGCCCTACCCTTCCACTTACCTTTATAGTAGGTAACCAATCCTAAAAAAAAATGGTAGAAACCAGCTGGTGACTTCTATTGAGGTAATTGGAAGGATAGGGTTGGTCATTGATCCCCTACCCGAGTACAATCCCTACAACCAACCAACCAACCAGTTCATGAACACCTCACGGGGTTCGCAGGCTATTCCTTGGGGGAGGACTGATTGTGTTTGTTGACTGAGGCAATTGAAAATCAACTTGAAGTCATAACTACCCCAAAAGCGCGTTTCACCCTCTAAGCATGAAAAAACAGTCAATTAGGGTCAGTGTACTATGAAGGTTTCAAATGTATCAAGGAAAATTATCTGATGTTTTTTTCTCATCCGGGTTCCAAATGTACTCTTAATTGGGGGAACACATGGAATCCAATGCGTGACCATGCGTTGATTGGAATGATTTTTTGAGAGTTTGAAGTTGAAACTTGCTGTTAAGAGTAAACTGTGAAATCCAATTTTCAGCAATAGATTAGCTGGAATTCAAGGAGGAATTTTATTGATTTTAAAATGGACAATTTGTTTGTAGGGTTTCAAATCGGGCAAAGTTTCAAAATCCAACGTTTGACAACGTTGTAATTTGAACTTAACAAATAATTGAATTGTGAATGCCATTTTTGGTCAATCCTACTGCATGATTCATCCAATTTCACAGTGCCCCCCTGTAGATCTATAGAAACTACCCAGGGTGTTTATTATTTGGCAGGCGGAGGGCGGGGGGAGGAAGCTAGTAATTCCCGGAAGGTATTGTCCAAGAGACCCATGAATCTTTCACACGAATATGTCTGGGTGTGTGTGTGTGTGTGTGTGAGAGCACCACCCGTTCCGAGGGAAACTCATTCACCGCAGGGGGACCAGGCCTATCACATCTAACCTGGTCCAACGAAGCTGGGATGTGATAGGGGAAGCATCAAGGGACGCCTTGGTGTGTACCTGCGAGATCAATCAAGTGACCATCACAAGCTGTTCTACTTCTGTGTTGCCTTCACCTTTCTTCAGCAGTTCACCGTCAGCCGCCACTGCATTTTTTCGTATCGATGAATCGAACATCAACCAGGGAATTCCCATCATCCTCTCACAACCACCTTCATCCTCTCACCGCCAATTTGGCTTTCGTGTCTATCAGGACACATCCGATGGGTCTTATCGATTATGATACTGGTAGCATGTGACCCATTCGGTCTTTCAAGTGTGTATTCAGGCCGAGATTCCGTCATGGTCCGGTCGTGATCTGGGGTCTTACCTCGGCTAAGGCTTCTTCTCAACTGATTAGTCTGCGGACTTGTGTACCATGATTACCTGACCAGCAGGACAACTGGAGTGAGTACTACATTGGATTCTTGTAGGCTTTTTGGAATTGAATTTCGAACACAACGACCACTTGGTCGCCTTCTCAATGATTAATGAATCCCATTGAACTTGATCCACTGAATCATTCTGGGACACCGTCCCGCTGATTGCCTTTCAGGCCAGTTTTTGACATGCACCAGTGCCACAGAAACTCCGAGTACTTCTGCAGCTAAGTTCTGCTTTAGCTTTGGAACTTGCACCATGGATTACATGGATGTCACCATGGCTTCAACTTATGGAACTCACCATTGATAATTTTTATCAACCTCACACACAGATGCATTCACTTGCATCTTCTTCATGTTTTTCAGAGTTTTCAGTTTTCCTGCTACTAAGTAATCGACTTCACGATTCGGCAGTCAATTGTCACTTGATTTTCATTTAGCTGGTATCCTTCGGCCATGTCGTACAACATCTATTTTGTTGCGGGCAATCTTGATGTGGCGGCGGCCAAAGCTCACCCTCCCAGAACGACTGCCAAAGTGGCAACCCCGCAGGTGTTGAATACTCAGGCTTCCCCTTCGCCCCCGTTGGCGTTGCTGGACACACCATTGGTATCAAGTTCTGGATCTACAAATCGTATTCAAGAGATTCCGACACCTCCTACAGTACCCACCCCGGTATCAAGAAGAGAGACCATCCCTGTTCCAGCGAAGAGAAGTCGATCCCCAGGTGATGAACAGATTCAGCCTACTGATGCATCTGGTTCAGCCACAGATGCACGCCCCGCAGTTGCTATGGCACCACCACCGGTGCCGACCAAATCAAAAAGGTCTCCACTGCCAAGACGCAGTGCATCTCAGGCTCGTTCAGTTTTGGAAGAAGAACCTCGAGCACCAGATCATCG
>VSDK01028513.1:408944-542815 GCA_009767595.1 Symbiodinium kawagutii | reverse complement strand
TTGGAAGAGAAAATGTCCTTCTGGGACAATTCTTCAAGATTGCCAAGAAGAGGTCTGATCAAGGAAAGGATGTTGTTCTTCTGGAGCAGTTAGAGAAGAGACAGCAAGGAATCATCATGATGATGGTGAAGGTCCTTCAAACATTTGGAAATATCTACATGGATCCTGAAGACATTGATCCAGATGCACCAATTCCAAAGATCAAGAACTTCACAGATGCTCCAAGAGAGGCATGTGACATGTTGATTCTCAACATTGCAGAGATGAAATACTGGGATTACATGAACATGTATCCAAGACTTCTTCCTGATGTCATCAAGGATATGAGTGAGTATGACACCCTCAAGACCGCTTGTGAAAAGATCAAGGAAAATTTCTACAAGATGATGGATGAAGGAGCTTCAAGGAAGAAAAAGGAAGAACTTGAGCAGAAGAAAAGAACCAAGCATTTGAGGGATAGGAAGAAGTACAAGGAAATCATCGAGATTGAAGCAGAAAAGAGCAAATGCATCAAGATGGAGTCAGAAGATGATTTGCTTGTTGATTGCACCCTGCAATGGTTGAACATTTTGACCAAGTCTCAGCAGATGAAGGTCATGGAGAACATCTTTCCCTTGAGGACAGTCAAGCAGGAGCCAACTGAACCAGGAAAAGAACCTTTTGTTCCTCCACCAAATTCCTCTATGAAGGAGAAGCCGGAGGCTAATCAGAAGAAGGAAGAAGAGGAGGAATCAAGGAAGTTGAAGAATGCAGTGGAAGCAGCAGGAAAGTCTACTGTGGATGATGATGATGATCAAATGGGATCTACTCCAGAAGAAAAGCAGAAGGAAGAAAAACCAGCAAGCTCTTCACAAGAGGAGGTAGCTGCCCAGATCATCTACGAAGGAATTGACGTCACAGCCTGTGAACATACGTCAGTACTTCGAAGACTTAAGGAATGCTTCCCTGGCTACAACTATGAAGCCTGGTCAGGTTTTTATAACAAAGGCTATCCGTGCTCGACAATGCATCAGCATATGTTTTGGCATTTGAGGTACAGGAGGCCAACACCACCAAGATCAGAACACTGGTATGAGGTTGATGAGAACGAGTTGATGACAGAGTACATCAAGCGACACCAGGACGATCTTTTGAACCAACTTCTGGAGACTGCCAAGACAACAACCTATGAGTGTGATGATCCTAGACTTCATCCACAGCACCAGGAAGATGCAGAGAAGCGCTCAAATCTTGCAAGGATGAATCTTGACATGGGCTTTGCTACTCTGACTTCAGTGATCGATGAACACTTGCAGGAGCACGACAAGATTGCATATGTTCAAGTCTGTCAATTGCTTGCAAGCTGTTTTCTTGGAGGAGGTCTAGTGAAGGACAAAGACACAGAGTACATAGGAAGAAGCTCGAAGCAGATCTCAGTGATGTTTTGGAATCTGGGTCAGTGGTGCAGAAGCAGATTTGACAAATGTCCAGTACCAACTCAACTGGAGAGATACCATCAGCAGATTGACTGCACAGTGGATGAGACTGGGAAAAAGATTGAAGATTGGAAGCTCAACAACTACTTCATCCAGATGATGAGACAAGTTGGCACCCATATCTTCATGAACTGTGAGGCCACAAGTATCCATCCACACCGCCATCTACTGGAAGGAGGAGATTGGCAATTGTGCTTCAATGATTGGAATGACTTGATGTGTATGGCCAGAGTTGGGAAAGGAGGCTATGTTAAACAGATAGCAGGCCCAACTGGACATGAAAACGACACCAAGGCTCGATATGTGAGTTGGGCAATCTTCGAGGTCCAATTTGGACGAACCCTCGATCGGAGCACTTCACAAGAAGTGGATATGACGAGGGCAAGAATGAAGACAGTAAGGACCTGTGTGTTCCACATCAACAACAGCAAGGTGAAAACATCGACAGCATTGGTCGGTGAAGTTGCGATGACAATGCTTTGGGAGTGCATGGTATATCAGGTGGACTTCATTGCTGGAGATGGCAATAAAGCCTGTTACTGCACTCATCCAACAGACAAAGGTGTGGACATGCCCACGTACTCAACGAGTATGATCCAGACATTGCTGAAGAGGTTGGTCAATACAGCCACTCAACATAAGTTGAGACACTATGACTCAGGTACACCTCCAATCAGAGTGAAGAATTTCATTTCAGCATCATATGAAGGTTTGACAAAGATGGCAGAGAAGCTGAATGGAATCACTCGAGATACATATACCGAGAAAATGGCCAAAGAAACCGATGGCTGTGGTGACTGTTGCTCTCTTCATGTTTTGGAATGGGGTCACTCAAGAAAAACAAAGTATGAAGAAGTTGAAAGGTTTGAGGATGAAGAGCACATGAATGCAGTTGGAGAGTATGACTTCTCAGTGAATGAAACAGTACTGCTTGCAGACAACAACATCTTCAACCTGACAGAAAGTGATGGTGATGCCCACAATCCAATTCTTGTCCATCTTACTCCTTGCAACATGAGTTATGCTGAAGTGCAGTCTTTCAAGAATCCAGAATCCAAGAGAAAGAAGAAGGAAGCTAGAAGGGAAAGACAGCATGAGAAGAAGAAAAGAGGACAGGAAGAAAGAAGACAGCAACAGGAAGAGCAAAGTGACGATGGAGAGATGGCCCATTCAGATGCCGAGGAAGAATGGCAAGGATGGGAATACTTCCAAGACAGAGCTCTTTGGAGAGGACGTGAGAATGAACATTACTGGAGTTACTCATCGTCATCTTGGACTCAAGGAAGACGGTTTTATGGCCGAGAAGACGCATACTACACCGGCAAAGGCAAGGGCAAGGACAAAGGCAAGGGCAAGACCAAGACTTGGAGGAAGATTTAAGAAAGTACAAGCTTCTCACAAGAGATGGAAGTACCAAGTGATGCCCAGCACTTTGTACATAGCTTTTAGCTGAGTGCCGTTGTTTTGCTGTCATCCTGGTATATGCTCTACACAAGAAGAGGTAATACCTGAGATGTAGAGATTTCCATTTTCATTTCGAAGTAGTCAGTCTGAATCTCAAATTCGTACATACCAACTCCGATTTCTGTCCATTATTGCTCAAAGAGTGATTTTGGAGATCCGCTTAAGCCGTTGTTTCGTGTTTTGGTCTTTGTTTTTGTGAGACCTTCTGAATCTGCACTCCGAAGTCGTTTTTAAACCGAACACAGACAGACTGTACAGTCATGTGGTCCGAGAAAAAGGCTACTGCTGCGCGAACCGTTTTCGACAGGGACTGGTCGGTACTGATAGGTCCTTGTATAGGTTAACACTCCGCGAACCGAGTTTACTTTTCGGAACCCTCTCTTAGAGACGACATGGCGTCAATGCTCATCTCATTGCTTTGAATTTGTGCCTGTGTTTTTATTTTGAACTGGATTTAACCCTCGGGCATATGCATGAGATTAAGAGCATACTTTGATGCCATAAGGCTCAAAAGAGAGAGGTGTAGATTAGACAAGACTCAGAGCGGTAGAAAAGGATTGCTGCCTGAGCGAAGACGCTGTGGCTGATCCGTTCGTTGATAGGACGCTACAGCCCCTCTTCACCCCACCCCTCCCCCCCCCCAAAACCTAAAGGGTGAGTGAAATTATTATCATCCGGTGTGAGTGAAATCATTATTATCAGGTGCGCGTTGAATGTCAATGTAACCACCCTACCCCACCCCTAACCACCCCACCCCACCCCACCCCTCCCCCCCCAAAACCTAAAGGGGGAGTGAAATCATTATCATCAGGTGCGCGTTGAGTGTCAATGTAACCACCCCACCCCACCCCTCCCCCCCAAAACTTAAAGGGGGAGTGAAATCATTATGATCAGGTGCGCGAGTGAACGCAAATGTGGGTGCGCGAGTGAACGGCAGTCACTGGGTTCCGCAGGTGCGCAAGTGAACGCATTTTTGGGTGCGCAAGTGAACCAAGACCCACTTCATGCCTATCCCAGTTTTCTGGTTAACGATGGTTGGTGATTGTTCACACACCGCAATGGTCAGATGGTCCATGACGGTCGTAGTGGTCCATGATGCTGCAGCAAGTCACTTGAAGCTCAGCAGAGAGCTCCCACCTGAGCAATGGTCGGCGAAAACGGGCTCGTTACGAGTTATCGGACTTAGTTATCTGAACAAGCAGGAGTTAAGACTATAACTATAAATCGACTGCTTAACTAAAACTATATAATAGCTATTTTGCCTACTCAACTATAGTTTGAACAAGTTATCAGCCTCCTAGAATTTTAGTTTGAAGCAGGCTTGCAAGCTACTTCAAACACTAGTAGTATGTTCAGAACTTGGACTGGTTGAAGTGTGGCGTGCTTACACGTGTTTCAGTACTGCCCACTGTGTGACAAGAGCAAAACAGCGTAACCTACTTCAAAACTGGCCAAGAACTGGCGAACAAAGATGTCTTGCCTAGCTGCTTTTGTTTCTGCAGGCATCAGTCTTTTCCAATATGCCTCCTTGCGCCGCTTTGGCAAAGTTGATCGTTACATTGGCACCGGAGATCATTTGACTCTGATCCGCACTTACACGCGCTGGAAACTGATGATCACTTTTCTCTGAACCAAAAACTCAGAATCAACCGACCAAGTGCTTCATTGCAAGCTTATTTTTCAGTAGTTTTTTTCGGGGATTTACTATTGCATAGAAATCAAACCTGGCAACAGAGCATCCGCCATACAGATCGATAAGTCAAATTTTGAATTGTCAGGGTGAGCACGGGGCAGTGATGGCTGCCTCGCACCTCGTCGCACTCATCTTGCAACAGTTTATTCTCAAGCCATAGGGAACCCCGAAGTTATGGTTGGTTCATTACTGTAAATGGTTCATAAATTGGATGGCTTGAGGGTACCCCTATTTTGAGAAACCACCAGAAGGACATTTCGAAATGGATGGTCATTACCATAATTGGTTGGTACTCTACTTTGAGAAACACCCATATGACCCACAAGTGTATTTGTTAATAGTCTACCTTAGCTGTAATGATGTCAAGTTGGTCGGCGGCCAATCGCCATAGAATGTACCGTGCCATGATTTGCCATGTGATAGGGATTGAAGCTTAACATTCTCAACATGGGTGAAACATGAACACCACAACGATTGTGCTGACCTTGTGCGCACTGGAGTTTATTGAGTATCTTTGCTTGAACAAACCTGCTAGACGTGCTCTGAACAAGCAACTATCCCATTTTCATCAAGACTTGGTAGGCAGCTGGCATTGGTTGTGGGACCCCAGTTGGCCGATCAGGAAAGATGTGTACTCCTCCATGCCCACGGCACACCGCGCGCCTTCACCACCCTGCTGGGCTTATGGTGGGAATGTGCAGTTTATCCCGTGGATGCTCTACAATTTGCGGCTCGGTCTGCCCGGGTTTGGTGGATGGAAGATCCACCTATGTTCATAAACCTCCCATTGTTTGGTGGTGAATCACCAGCGAGTCATGGTGAAACTATAGGGGCGCTGCATCCAGATGGATGTGTTATTGAGAGATCTTTCGAAAGAACTGCAGCCATACCAGGTTCGCGGCTTGGCTTGTGTTCACCACAAAATAATCACGTATCCAATACGCATATATAGAAGAATACTATTTTCAGATGATGTTTAAGTTTTCGTTGGTTGAGTTCCATGGTGTTCGGCTCATTCGCGCATGGATCTCCAGGATTTGCTCAGAAAAACCCTTGTCGGGGGTCGGTTGCCAGCCTGTTGTCGATGTTTCGTTTTACTTCGCTGATCTATTTGTTGATTGCTTGAGCACTGTTTGTTTGCTGACAATCAGGAGCTGATCACACTGGTAGATGGGGATTGGATCGAAATACGAGTCCAATGACCCAAAGTAAACTGACTCATCCTTCCAATGTTCACCAGGGTTCTCGGGTGCCCCTTCAGCTTTCTCAAAGGTGTCATGCATCGAAGTTAGCAGGCGTGGCTAACAACGTGAAGCTCACCCACTCTTGCCAGCCAATACGAAAACACCCTTGCTTCAGTAAGAAACCACCCTTGCCCATGACTAGATCGCCATCACTGACCGACTATGGTGTGGTGAGCCATGGAATCTGCCATGGTTCGCTTTTCTGGGCACTCGGTTCGCATTGGTCGTGTTTTCGCAGCTGGTGGTGGTGTTGTGCCAGCGACCGCGGACAGACCTGGCAGTTTGCTGTATCTCTGGTGATTGGTTTCCACAGCTTCCATGCTGCTGAGTGGCCAATCGCACTTGGTGGGTGAAATCGATACTACCTGAGCTTTTGTTGGGCTTTTTGGGATATGATTGATTTGCCATTTTCCGCCACTAAAAAGCTTAACTTTTAGCAAGGCATCTAAAAACCACCAAGACTAGATTTTTGGGGACTGTTAGGTTAGGTATTCATCAAGCCTCACTTCGATTCATTGTTTTTACCAGTTGAATTTCTGATCCGTTACTCACCATTGTTCACATTGATTCGCCTTTTCTTGACACCTAATTGGATCTCAAAAACAGGGAACCCAAAAAACTTATGGTGGGATCATGGCCCTATGACTTAAGAAATCACAAGTTATTCAACATGGCATGGTGGTTTCTTACGTCATAGGTTAATGCTACAGCCAGCCATTAAGAAACCAGCCAATTATTCAACATACTCCCATGGCTCAGCCTACTGCCAGCCATGGTCACTGCCCTGTCGCTTCCAGGTTTTCTGCCAAGTTCCAAGCCTTGGAATTTGAGAAGCAACACCTCACTGTGAAGGGCCTTAAGGATGGGCTGCTAACTTTGGATGGGGTGAAAAGGAGTTGATTCAGAATGGCAAAGGGTTAGTGTTGGTTAAGTAATGGTGGTTATATAGTGGTTAATAATAGGGGTTAATAAGCAACAAACTCATGGTTCAACAACTGCTTGTTGGTGGTTTCAGACATTTTTTTGTTCCCTAGTAAATATTAGCAATTGGTTGGCTGGCTAATGTTTTTCAAAGGGGTTGAAACCACCAACCAGATGTTGGCTAATGATTCGTCATTGCTATAACCAATTATCGTTGGTTGACAATTCTTGATGTTAATGCAGAGTGCCAGAATGGATCTTAATTGTCAACGGTTCAGTAGTGCTGATTTCTACACAATGATGATTGAATGTTGATTGATAATGGTAAATCTGGATGGTACTGGTTGGTATTTGAATAAGTTTCTAATACATTGACACTCAACAACTTAAAAAACTTGAGAACATCAGATTGTCCAATGGTCCAAGGATAATTTCTCGTTGCATGTGCCTCACTAAACCATGGCCCATCAAGCAGCTTCCTGCGTGGCTAAGCCGGACTGTTCTGGAAGGTCGTTGTGACTGTTGTTGTTGTTGAGGTTGTGAAGTTTGTTGTTGTCGCTGGTGTTTTTCCTAAAGCTGCAGTTGATTCTGATGCTGGTGTCTATGCAGAGGACAAGACGAAGCCTGAAGGCAAGAGCAACCCTCGATGTATGGAAGACGAGGTGATCCTGAACTTTTTCCCAAAGACGTCCCTGGGACAATTCGCAGGCAGCTGTGAGTCCCAAATTTTGTTTTGTGTGTAGTTGGTGCGTCAGAAATCAATTAGCTAGAGGCTGGGGTCGGGGTTGCTGGACGATCCAAGTGCAACGAAGCCTTCAGACTTAACAGATCTCCAATAGGTGATTGATCCACCTGAATGGGCCCATGCCACCACATCTTTGCAATATTGCTGTAAAATCACTGGGATACAACCATGCTGAAAAACCGTAAAAGTTATTCGTAGCTTTATAGCATTTTATAACTCCTAGTAGCATGCTTCATTCGCAGCTACCAGCACTGGCAACAATGCATCGTTCGTTTCACCTCCCTTTTGCGTTTGAATCACAGTAGTTGGGTGGTGGGTCAGAAATGCTTGTAACATGTTGCAACTGTGGTTTATAATGGCTACATATTGGCTAATGGGCTAATGGGTATAGTGGCTCTAGAGGGTACGAAGAATGGCCTCTGACTTTGAGCTCTACCACATGCTCCAGTTTGACATCACTGATTCGAATCTTCGGAAACCAAAAGGTGTCCTTTGGAAGAGGCATTTTATCCCGGCCAAGCCACTCTCAGATTTGAAGAGAAAAAGTTAGTGTCGCCAGTGCCCTCCCAGGAGACTACGGCTATTTCGCACTCCTGTTTTTTTCTTCTTCCCTTAGGGCACGCGTCTCAACCAACTCTGCTGCACTTTCTGCATCTTCTTCCCTTTCTGTGCTTTTTTGTCTTCCTCCAAAATTGGCTTCAGTGGCCACGAAGCTTGCCGTGGGCCATTCTGGTTAGTTGCTTCTCTCATTGAGTTTGGTGTTACATGGAGTTACCATCGTATGTTCAGCCGAAGAAAATAAACAGTCCAAGCCATGAGTTGTATTGAATGCCCTAAGTTAGGATAAGGTTTACTATCAACTCCGCTACAATCTGTTTCATTACGAAATGTGAGGAGCCATTGGCCATTGATTCACAAACTTAGATCTTACTATTGCCAATTAGCCATGTATACCATCAAGTGACCCATAAATTAACCCTTACTATACACCATTAGTTGACCCTTACCATTCCATCCGTTGAGTATTCATTGCCATCTCAAGTGACGCTGCCACGAGGTCTTCTAGTGACTTGCCGTTGGATGCACCCGCCATTGTGGTGGAACCCGGTCTGTTGCCTGGCTGTCCGAAGGGGTCACGGGATGAGGGAAAACACTGGGGAAACTCCCAGGGATGCGAAGTGCACATAAGAACTCCCCTTACAGGTGGGTTTTACACATTTGTGGTTTCTCAAAATGGGGGACCCAAAAAATGGCTGGTTTATTGCTATATATGACTATAAATGGATGATTTGGGGGTACCCCTATTTTGAGAAACACCCGTTTGAGGATGTGAATCCCATAAATGATGAAGCGCAAAACCAACAAGAGCTGCAGCCTCAATTGCCGAAAGAGTTTAGAGTTTCCCAGTAATGCAGGTTAGCTACTCAATACCTTGCAACTATCTCTGATATACCAAGAAACTAAAACCATATCACCAGACATATCACCAGAATCTGAGTTCCGATCAAGAAGAACTGTGGGGTGTTAGAGGGTCAAACCGACCAACCTTGGAGCAGGCTGACCTACCCAAAAGTCTTGGAGCAGTCTCAAAAGTCCAAAGAATGTGTCAGAATGTGTCAGCATTTGCACATCCAAGTCACCAGAATTGTTTTAATGTTTTGTGGCACAGGGTGATTATCATTTCCTTCTAGCGCTTTCCATACTTGTTTACCATGCATCGCCATGTGTCAGCAAACTAACAATTGTTCAAGCAGAGCCACTAGGATTAAGCCAAACCAAGCATCAAACAGCAATCAATTAACCATCTCAACATCAATATCTCAACCGTTTTGCTATTATAGATCCACAGATCCACCTGGAGGGTGTTGACCTTGCCCTGGGAACCCCCTTCGTGCAACATGGCTTGCCCTTGTCATTCACCAAGGATTGATCATAGAGGATTAATTGTGAACCGACAATCCATTCCGGGGATTGGTGGTCAACAAGGGCCCAATGACTATCCAGACAAGGGCGCGATCCATGGGCCCAAAGAAACCGGGGGTTAATGGTTAACAATGTTAACAAACTTCTTTGGGTCACGAAAAACATGTCTGGATGTCATCATACCCGGATTGTAGAGGATTGAATCATGATGGGATGTTCGACAATCGGTACCGCTAGGCCTACAGATTGGTACGCCCGTAGTTTTACCACATTTGGTAGCCACCCTGCCTCATGAACTTACCTGAAGTTGACTAACCAATCAAAACCATTGATCATCCATGATCATCCCAACTGGTAGTTAGCTTACAGAGTGGTACCCCGCAAACGATATAAGTTGAACAGTAGGCCGTTTAATGAGCGAATCATATCAACCATTTGCCTGGTAGTTACAGCAGTGATACCACAAGAACCACATACAGCCGGTATATCCCCTATTGTTGTTGGTTGTTATACCCCGTGATTAACGATAGAAACAATAAAACCTACTGGGATAACTGTCAATCAGTATCGACCATGATGATTTACCATCATCAACTAAAGTGAATGATTAACCACTTATTAAGCATAATGATTATACAAGGTGATTATCCCTATTATGATAACCAATCATTATGCTTAAAAAGTGGTTAGCAATTGATCACCATGATCAATCAATCATTGATAACCAAACCTATCAAGCATGATTATTCAATATTACTAGCCATTATGAACCATGGTTAACAACCAATCCACTAGCCATAGTAATTCCATATTATTAACCATGGTTAATCCCTAGCAAACCATTGTCAATCATTGTTAGCAATCATAATAACAATGATTTTTAACACTCATTATTAAATGGCTAATTATGATTTGTTCATTCTTAATCATGATGAATTCTCAACAATCATTATTAATCATTATTAATCAATATTATCAATTCTGCGGGTTGGTAAACAACCAATCATTAATAACCAATCATTATTGAACCATTATTAACATAACTAGCCATTATTAACCATTGTGGTTAATGTTAACCATTATTAACCAAAGTGCATAAGTGCTTATTAAGTATAATGATACAACGTGATTACCCCCTATTATCAACCAATCATTGATGACCAGTCACTAGCCATAGTTAAGCCCTATTATCAACCATGGTTCATCCCTTGTTAGCCATAGTCAATCATTGACAACCAATCATTGATTATAACCCCCAGAAGTTCAATCATTGGTTATTCAACATTACTACCAATCATTTTGTCGAAAAAAATCAATTATTAACCATGGTTAACAACCAATCATTAACAACAGGTGATTAATAATAGCAATCATCGTCGTTAACCATGGGTAATAATAGGTTAATTAGTCAATCATTGTTAACAATCATATTACCAACGATTATTAATCATTAGCAATCATCAACCATTGTTAATCCCTATTCTTAACCATTATTTATCTTGTCTCGTTATCAATCATAGCCAATGATTATTATTAACCAATCATAGTCAATCATTGATTAATCAATGATTATTTACCATTACTAGCCATTAACCATGATTCATCTATCTATCATTAACCACTATCATTAACAATGTTATATTACACTAATCTATCCTTAGCCATTATCAACAACCAATCATTCACAACCCCCAGAAGTTCACAGCTCGCTAAGGACTTGCACAGCGCAGGACGTCCCCGGAAGTTCCTTCCTCCGCCGCGCGGTGCATCGCGGCTTCCGCGTGGTGGTGCCGCGGCGCAGCGGGGGGCAGGGGGAGGTAGAGGGGTCATGTGACCAGGTTGATTCCTGATGATTAGTTGGATGATATGTTGATGATTAGTTGGATGATTAGTTGATGATTAGTTGGATGATTCTGGGATGATTAGTCAGTCAACCATTAGTTGAGGAGTAGTTGATGATTCTGGGATGATAAATTGGATGATTAGTTTGTGTTGGTTCATTCCTAATGATTAGTTGATGATTTGTTGATGACTATTGTAGTTCATGACTGGTTTATGATTATGAAATGTTTTACATTTTTGATGATTAGTTGATGATTTGTTGATAGTTATTGGATGATTCTGAGATGATTAGTTGGTAGTTCATGCTTCATGGCAGTGCTCCAGCTGTTCATGATCAACTGACAAGCTGGTTGATCCAGCTTGTTGTCTAGCTGGTGATTCTCAGGGAGCGAGGCCAGGAGCCAGGGGTATCCCGTTCAATCCCAGCTTAAAGGGGGAGCGATTTAGAGCTACAGGGAGTGGTGAAACCAGATGGTAGTTGTTGATGATGGTTTGTGATGATTTATAGTAGGGGATGTTGAATCCTGGTTGGTAGATTCAGCTGTTCATAGACCACCATCAGCTCAGCCAGCTCAAGCTCTAAGATGATCGAGTATTTGGGGCTTTAGTATGTTTTCTTGCAATGCGAACCTCAAAAATGGTTGGTTTTTTACTGCAAATAGTTAATATTGGATGATTTTGGGGCACTCCTATTTTGAGAAACTCCCACATAGAGATCTCCCATGAATGTGCATGACGATGAATAAGCAGGCATTGAAACGAATGCTCAACCCAGCTGCCAGCGATTTGTCTACTATCTCTTAGTTCAAAAGTAAAGCATGAAGAATACAATTTTCAAACAAGCGGTGCACGTGCCGACAATCGTCACATTGCAACCATCATAATCTAGTATCAACTGCTATTATTTCACCACTATAAAGTGATGTTGATCATGCGCAAGCAACATGAAGCATTAAACTAATTGATCATCAAACATTGATTGATCATTATTTGAAACATCATTTAAGTCTGATTCTTATTTGCCCTCATCAACCACCAGTATAGCAACAAGCCATTAATATCAACTAAGCCAGAGATAGCACTCATTCAACGAAAAAGTCAACGATACGTCAACCAACATTTAGCCATGCTGTGACCAAAAGGTTAATCATCAAGTAACCATCAATCAAGATGAACCATCCATTGGCCGTCATAAACCACCAAAATGAACCATAAGATATGCATCATTCAACCATAAGTTAGCCATCAAGTTACCATCATGGCCCATGAACCCTCCTGATCATCAACCACTATTGTTGGTTTTCCCCTTTGCAAACCACAATAGCAATTTTTAGCCGTTTATTTGTAGTGAAGTTCACGAGCATTTCACCACTCTTTTTCAACCACTATTTTTCAACCACGAGTTCTTAACGGCTATGAGCATTATCAACCATTATTGTGGATTATCATCCCCTATTATTACCATTAAAAATCAACCCACAATAGCTATCATGCACCATTAACCTTCCTGGTCATCAACCCTTTATTGTTGGTTTTTCTCCTTATCAACATTAACCCATTTAGCATATTCATCAATGATGATTCATTGTGATAATGGTTGACCATATTATCATTAACCATAAGTTCCCATATCATTACTGGTTATTACCTCCCAATCATTAACCACAAGTTCACCCATATGAATCGTTATCATTATGCACCATTATGAACCATTGTCAACCATTATCAACCATTATTAGCCATTAATAGCTTACAACTATCAGTAAGTATTATTTTGTTTTTTTTTTCCGCCATTTATCCATACGTGTTACCCTAGCTATATTGTTAATTTGTGATAATATTGCAATATATACCCATTTGCCATATTGTTAGACTTTTTATCCCTCACTAGCCATGATTCTTTATTGTTGATTTATCCCCTGTTAGCCATGAACTTTAGTTCACCCAGCGAGATCAGCCCAATTGGTGTAAATTTTGTTTATGTTAACAACCCAATGAGTGATAAATCCAATTTTTAATCAACCCAATTGTTATGGCAAACCCCCAATTGGGTTTACTATTCTTAGTTATGGCAAACCGTTAACTATCAATTAGTGATGACTTTGTTATTTGTTTATTATTAGTGATCACAAAATAACTATAATAGTCATTTAGTAATAGCCGAATAACTTAGTTCCATTAAGTTATTTGTTGCAACTATAGTTTCATTAGTGATGACTATTAGTGACTACTTATCATTATTATTACCCGTTGTTCATTAACATTAGTATCACTAAATTCATAACTTATAGTTCTCTATTGCTAAAACTTATTGTTCCATTATGATTAGTGATCACTAAAGAACTAATAGCTTTAGCCATTTATCCACAAGTTCACCCATCGTTCGATCAACTCATCAGTCTCCTGTTGTTTCAGCTGAGGTCATCGAGCGTCGCGGCCACGGCGCGCCTTTGCGCGCGCCGCGCTGGAATTTGTTTGGCGATGCGGAACCCGGGGGTGGGACACGTGGCGAGGCGGAGGTAGTAGGGGATAGTGAAATTGAGGTGGTTGAAGGGTTAGTGAGTTTTGATGATTATGATGAGTTGGTGGTCTAATGATTATGAATTGATGAACGGTGGAATTGTTAACTAAAGGTGGTTGAAGAGTGGTGAAATGGTGGAGTCAAGGTTAGTTCACTAGGGATTAATGGTTGATAATGGTTACCTGAAGGTTGAATGAGGAGTGAGTTTTTCATGAGTATGATGAGTTGGTGGTTAAAGAGTGGTTAATCAGTGATGGTCAATGATAGTTGATTGTTTTTCACATATATGCTTTAATGTTTATAATTATGGCTATTTTGACATTCATGGATGGTTGAAAAGTGGTGAAATGATGGTTGACTTGAAGTTGATGATACTTGAAGTTGATGATCAGTAGTGGCTGATGAGTCTTAATGATTATGATGGTTCATCCTCTATGCACTCTGATTATGGCATATCACATATATATATATATATATGTATACATACGTATATTGTGATCTATTATGATTTGCTATGCTTATTGATTGTGAGTATCATGGTTGTTGATTGTCAACGATGGTACAATATGGTTATTGATGGTAAATGGGTGATTCAAAATCTGTTCTTTATGGTAAAGATGGTAATGGGAACAATGCCCAAAAAGAACAGATTTTGAATCGCTCAGTGCAGCATCTCACCTTTGCCTGTAGCGCCCAGGGTCCGGTTCTTCTGCTGTAGTTCCTGCTGCCTGGCAGGACGATACTGAGCAAATTTATGCTGTGCTCAAGGAGCGCTGCTGCTGTTCAGATCTGGGTGAGCGATTCCTCTGTGTCAGAGTCACCCCTGTTTGTCAGACAGGCCAGATGGTGGTTTCATAAAAAAGTGACCCCCCAAAATGGACAGATTATTGCTATAAATGATAGATATTGCGTGATTTGGGGGGTGCTCTATTCTGAGAAATCATCAGATGAGCACTGAAAAATATCATCAGCCGTCATAATCACCATCACTATTGACAATTGCACCATCATTAAGCTCATAAGACTTGTAACACGCAAGATTATCTGTTCGCAACATTGATGGTGCAACATTGATCATTCTTGACCGCAATTATTTGCCAACAGTATTC
The DNA here is from genome assembly GCA_009767595.1 of Symbiodinium kawagutii. NCBI lineage: Eukaryota > Dinophyceae > Suessiales > Symbiodiniaceae > Symbiodinium > Symbiodinium kawagutii. The sequence goes on along the minus strand of VSDK01028513.1, from coordinate 527,878 downwards.
ATTCTGAACAGAATTGTTTGAATATAGGACCACAATTATTTGACCACAATTATTTGACCAAACAACATCTTTGACCACAATTATTTGCCAACATTTGCTCATAGGACACATGTTACGTATACCTTCCGATGCTCAGCGCGTCTCGGAAAACGTGAAGAACTTCAGACACCCCCCAATGGGAGCTTGGAAGGATCAGCCGTGAAGAGCTACGAGACTTTCATCCCAGGTTACCCTACAAGGTGAGCCCCCTAAACGTTAGCGATTTGTTGGTTCATAACTAGGGGAAATACTAGTTATGGTAGCTTTAACCATAGTTAAATGGCATATTAACCAACTTATGACTAGGGGGGACCCACCTTGTAGAGAAACCCAATAGGAGTTGAAACTCAGAATCAGGAGACTCGCCATGGTTTCAATGGTTGCCTCACCATGGCAACATGTGAATCATCGCCGGAGTTGTTGACTTGAAGTAGCTTCTGTGGCAAAGTGACAATCAGAGCCAGATCTATCCAGGCACCTTTTAGGTATGGAGCACATGTGACTCCTTAGTTCCTCCAGTTTTGTTTTTGGGTTACATGTTGCTGTTTGTTGCCGCCCCATTCGTTTCAACGTCAAGAACTGTGGCCTCCTGTAACAAGTTATTTTGCTTGGAATCAATTGGATCATGTAGATGTGCAGCCAACTGCATACAAACATGACCCAAACCTTAGCAACCAAATATATGCGAAATAGCAGAATAACAGCATTTGCAACAATGATTATTGCAAGCTCGCCGTTGAAACATCGAAACACCAGTGCTGGGATGATGCTGTGTTCGTCATCGCAGATGAGACAACTCCTGTTGACTACGCAGGAGCGACTGCCTGAAACAGCTGGCTTTTTTTGGATTGGATTCTCCTCTGGAAGTGGCTGAGCTAGCGCCTGTGATTGGTCGAACAATGGTGTTTGATGATTGATAATGGGTTCGTGTGATATCATATGTACACATGTTTATAATTGCATCTATGAATGTCTATATGTATATGTGTGTACGTACATAGCGGTTCATGATGGTTATTGATGATGGTTGACAACAATGATTGATTACTGCTATAGGCAGTGATTGATGATGATTACTTTGTGATGGTTATGATGCCTACCATGGTTGGGGTGAAGACTGGCTAAACTTTCGGGTTTGTCTCAGACAGGTACAGGAACTGTGGAGACCTCTGTTGTTCATAGTTTGATTGGGGGAGTAGCGGCATGGAAGCTTAGCAAGGTCACTACCTTGCTGTTCTGCAACAACGGCAGGAAGTTCGCTTGTCAGTTGGTGAAGGGACTACATCTGAGTGTTTGTCCAAGCAAATGTGGGAAGATGTCCCCAATGATATCCCCAACTCTTTTCCGAATCGTCGAATATACGGTCCAATAGAGATTTCCAAGGTCCCAATCTTGTTTTTGAATGACGTGAACATGGTTCAACAGATAGAAAACCTATTAAACCAGAAGGTCAGAAGCTGAAATTCCATAGGATTTTGTTTCATTTATTTTCTTAGGTCCTGCAACACTTCCAGCAATCATACGAAGAGACACCTCGAAACAGACCGGCCTACCCGTTACTTGGCGATCATGATCCATAAACAGAGAACAAAATCGGCCAGACAGTTTTAACATTCAACATCAACGAGTGATGATATGAACAATATAGAACACATTACAAGCTATGAGGATAGTGATTAATTGGTATCAATGCTTAATACCCAGAATTAATGGTTATCAATACTATCAAGAGTATCAATTTTATCCTCATCATGCTGATTATATGGTCATTTAACTAATAGCTAGGTTCATAATATTTCAGAAACAGTATTCATTATCATATCAACTCGAAATGTTATTCATAATTTGGCATTTCGAAACCATCATGATTGCTTTTACCATTGGCAAACCGCCTTGTGGTGAATGGTGGCAGCTGATGGTCAAGAAGGTTTAATTGATCCTGATTGATGGCTTTTAAGGGTCATTTCTGGCTAAAAACGGTTAAAACATAGTTCGCACTGGGAAGCAATAGTAGTCGGCAATGCTTAATCAGGCTTAATCATGCGTAATCATACGTCATAGTTGGGAATATGAGGTGATCTTGATTCTTAATAGTTTGGGACAGCACTCAGCCAACAATAGTGATGAATTGCAGATAATCAAGAGCTCTTTTCCTGGCAAGCCATGATGTTGGTGGATTCAAAGCTTCCATTTGGGATAATCCCTGATGGCTCATTCCTGGTTGCCATGAAGAACTACTACCGTAATTGCTATATGCCAAAGCTACAAGGAGAAATACGGAGCACACGACTTTATTAGTGACACTGCTCAGGTGTAAGTGTGTGTGCTCATGTCAAATGAACTGTGAAGATTCAGGACCCACCTATGGAGGATGATATGCCAATGTTCGGATATCATTTGGTTGTTATTGTTACTCTCATTGCAATCATGGCAATTTCTTATTGTTTATTGGTATTGTTCTTGACCTCACTATTGCTCTTGTCATTCTTATCACTAGTGTCATTATTGTGGCGTGATTGCCTTGCTGGCTTCAAAATAAGTTGTCTAGGGTCAATAGCTGTGATATTTCCATTGGATGGGTTAGCTCACATCTCAATGGCGATTGATGGTAACATGCCGCCGTATATCAGAAGCGCGAAGAAGTCAAGGCTGGCGGCGACATGGGTAGGGAAGCGGCCAGCGGCCTGTGTATGAATTGATGAGAAACTGATTCTGTTTTTAGCTCATTGTACAAGCTGTCAATGTCCATTCCTTGTTACATATTGTGACTGTTTACTTCATTGATGAGGCTTATAAGGCCACACAATCATTTTTTTGAGATCGCTGTCATTGCCACTAAAATCAAATCAGCTAGTCAGTGCTGGTGGCCTTTTTGTTCGCTGTATTGTTTTTTTGTGCTTTGGGTGGATACCGTGGATACCCTCTGACAACCAGGAAGCTAACAAACAAATCAGCAGTTTAGTAGGTCAACCAGCTATGAATGGTTGACTCTCCAGGTTCGTTGGCACCTCAAAGTTCTAGCTGTGCCTGGCTGTGTCTGGTGCCTGGTTGTGCCGAGGTAAGCTGCCCATCGAAGCTCAAGGCAAGTTCGATGCACGGCGAGAGAAGGGCGATGTCGATGCTCCGAGCCTCGGAGATCGGCTGACCGCCCTGGTAGAAACGAGGGCCCTGGGAGCCTCCGGAGGTACGCCAGGGTAGTTCTATAGTGACATGGCGGTGTTCCCCAGCTGCCACTAAGGCAAGGATGATGACGTCGAACTGTTGGCATGTGACCTGTGGATGACACGTATTTACCACAAAGGTATAGGCCATACAAAGCCAACTGGAGTGAAGTATGGTTATGGAATGGTTTTGATGCCAATAGTCCCAACTCTTTGGCTCCCAACAGCTCGACTGGTCATTTGTTGGATGTGAGCAGCCAGGGGTAAATGATTTTGACTCATGGCCGAAGTCGCAGTTGCCCTGCAACCGTCGGAACTTCCAGGGGCAACTGCTTTTTGTCTGAGAGAGTTGAGCGCATGAGTTCGGTGTAGGTTTTATTTTTATTTTATTTTTTTTCGGCCTGTTTTTTGGGGGGGTTGAATGACAACATCATTCTTAATTACAGCATGATTCTGCACGGGAGAATGGCCAAGAAGCAGGTAATTCTGTGGAACGATGGTTGGTTGATTGTTGTTTCAATATTACAAGTTATTCATGGTGAATACCACTAGCATCCACCAGCCAAGTTCTACAAAACATAGAAACATATAGCGCTCCTCCTATCAAAGCTTGAAGTTATTTCCGCCGTTTGCAGCTCTCAAGGAGCTTTGTGGCCATGGCGTGCGTTTGCCCTGGATACAACCTGGAAACGTGCTTCATGGGCTTCAAATTTCCATATCGTCAGATGCCTGGCGGCAAGTTCCACCTGGAAAGTTGGCCAATGGACATCCCAACAAAGGCACGCTGTGCCCTGTTTTGTGCATGGATCCCTAACGTCAGACTCCCTGGCCCCCCAAGCTATGCATGGATTTCCTGCAATCAAATATGTTCGTGTGTGGGGGAAATTGATATTAGGAGGAGGACATGCACATGAATGTAGCAATACCCACCAAGGTCGTTAAAGCCACTGGCTGAAGCAGTAACAGGCAGGTGCCAGCAATGGCATTGAAGGTAGATCTATGATGATCTTTGAGAAATCGAAGAAATCAGCCTTAATTTTGTAAACATAGCTGGTCTCTCCCTTCATGTCTTGGTGTGTGCTGTTGCAATAAAGATCTCAACTACCAACTGCGGGTCATCAGCAACAAGATGGCGGGCTGTGGGGCTATGGGGAACCCATCAACTGTTCGGGTCAATGCTGGCTCATCACGCGTGGGAACACCTCATGTCAAGTTCAGTACTAGGCACTCAAGGGTAAATGAAGCTGACTGAAAGCCGATTTACTCATAGTGCGTCATGTAAGTGCACCAATTTCTTTTTGAAGGGATGCAACACACCTTGAAAAACCCGATTTTCGACAGAACAAAAGCACTTCCAAGAAAAACAACCGCTTGCAATGGTTATCAGCCATTATCAAACACTACCTAGCTGGCAACCATCAGTTGCCCTTACTGGCCACTCCCAACCATCATTAACCATTCTCAGCCATCAGTAATCATCGTTTGGTACTATTAAGCATCATGAATCAATTATTCACCCCATTATTGAGCATCCTTAACCATTGTTGATCATAATGAGTCATGATGCTAGTCGAGCATCCTGAACCATTACTAGTAGCATCCTCAATTAATGTTTATTATTCATGAACCAATTAGTCAATTATTCGCCATCATTTCAATGAATAAGTGTTAACCAGTTATAGAACCAATAATTCATAAACCAATTATTCAGCATTCTCAACTTATGAAGCATCCTTAACCACCGCTACTCATCATGGGTTACTATGCCGCATCACTAGCCACTATCAATCCATGGTTCTCAATGGCACTGGGCATCCCCGACCTGGCCTCGCTGGCCCCAGGATGTGTTTGTCGAGCACGCGCTCTGGCCGACCCTGCCGCCCTGGGGGGGTATCCTTTGGTCGTTGGTTGAATACCTCGGCTTTTTCTGGGTTGGCTCAGGGCCAGGTGGTGGTTTCTCAAGTCATACGGGTACTCGCAAATTATCAAGTTTATTATCTATCTGTTGTGATAAACCTACCATTCTTGGCAGGCACTCGCAATTTAAGAAACCACCATATAGAGAACCAACTACCAAAGCAGTCCTGAAATACCCTCAATGAGAAGGTGTTTGAGGACGGACTGCATGTCCACAGAGCTACCCCCAAAACTAGTGCCTGCCCTACGAAAATCGTGGATCACTTGATGTTTTTGAAATCCCCTTTGGAATTTCCTCTAGGATATCGGTGAGGTCCAGTGCATGAGGAAATGACCATTTTTTTTTGGGGTGGATGCTGTTAGATCACTGTTTTGGAGATGCTGTGTGTTGGCTGGAGTCAGGGGTGCTGATTTTGTAGAGCAGTCAATGGCTTCGATTCTGTAGTGAAGGGCAGTTGGAAAGCACATTGTTTATGGATGCCAGGGGCTTCGACTTTGTACAGATGATATTTAGCTACTTTCAACTCTTTGGTTCTTTGAATTTGTAGAGTTTCAAATTATATCAACTTTACCTGGATATGTTGAGTATGATTGAGAGATATTGAGAGAGATATTGACTCTGTTGCAATATAGAACCACATTCCTTACACAATCAGGCTTCCTGAGTTAAAATATTTGGATGTAACAAAGGCCCATGTCATGAGGAGCATGGGACTGAAGCTAAAGGTTTGGATTGTGTAGTGAGATTTCATGTCTACAGTTTTGAGATTGCCTATTAGATTTGCAGGTCCACAAAGCCTGTTAAGGAAAATGACTGCACGGATTTTAGTTTGTCCTTCCAATTTTGTAGTCTGGTGTGTTCTTGACTGGTGTGATTGGTGCCTCGATTCTGTAAAGAGTTTTTTCAAGGTGCTTTGATTCTGTAGGGGGTTTCTCTAGGAAATTGGGGCCCTTGACTGTTTCCCTTAATTCACAAGGGGATTTTTTGAATGTTTTTGATACCTTATGCATACATTGCATACACAGTCAGTCAGTATATTCATGTCAATCAGCATCAGCCATTGCCAATCATTACTAGCCATATCTAGTCATTCTGAATCATCATAAATCATTCCTGGGACCAACCACCAAAGAATTTGATAATCTTTCGTTGGAATTCCTGTGTTTACCACTTGGTCACGTCAAGGATGTCACATCCAACAGGGCAGTAGCAAGATCTTGTAGCACATCATGCAGGTATGTGTAGTGTCGAAGAAATGGGTCCCCAGAATTCTGCGGCTTGCCAAAATAGATAGGCCATTGAACCACGTCATGAACCATCAAGAACCATCAAGAACCATCATGAACATTCATACATTCATCACCCATCATTGACTTGATCATGAACCATCACTGTGCTCGTTTGTAAAGCGCGTTTCTCATCCCTAAAGATTCACTCAAGTTGCTTGGGCAAGTCCTGCTTTGTGTTGGTCGCAACTGTCCGTAAATCTGACTCCCCAAGCCCCCCAAAAAATGTCGTCAGCCAATCAGGTTCCAGGACACCAAGCTCTTCACCAACAATGATTCATTGATGCTTACAAGCAGGGTTTCCCGTAGATTTTTCTATGAACCAATTTGGTGATTGTTGCTTTTGCTGTCCCTTTTTGGGATCAGAATCACCGAATAATCCCCTACCATTCCAATGATTTAGTGAACCCAGTGCCAATCACGGTATAAACTCAGTGATTCAGTATGACTTAGTAAACTTTATAGTTGAACCCCTTGCAGAACACTCACATTCGCACAGATCCGAAACCTCAGGAAAAGTAAGTTCCTCCTGGAGAATGAGAAGGTACTGCGCTCCTTTAACCCTGAGGCCTACGACAAAGCGGTGAATGCCGAGGTGGGCTGACCGGTAAAGTGGTATCCACCGGTTGGTCGCATCTTTTTTTGCAACGACTTTGGGAATTGCTTCAAGCTGGTTGTAGAAAACAAGTTGACCAAACAGTAGGCGAAGTGGAGTTGGATAAAGCCTTAAAACACAGCCTGAATTTTGCTCACATAGCTCATGGCCCGCTTTCCAAAGCTAATGATAGGGCTGGTAAGTTGTGTGGATTTTGTAGATCAAGCAAACAATCAAAGGGGTGTCTGAAAAATCGAACATTGGTCAAAGTGGCCTATGTTTGTACAGGCATAGATGGCTTCGATTGACCTGGACATTTGCAGCTGTTAGATCCATGAATCAACGAATCCCACAGGCGCCCACCATTGATCCCTCGGCCCCAGATTCGTCGGCCACGTGTCAGGACCTTCAGGAGCTGCTGTCGCATGTGGCACCCTTCGCGGGCTACAGCTCTGGAAAGGACTACTTTGAACACGAGAATCCAGCGGGGCCCCCGGAGCTGGCTCTGGAAATCACCGAGCATCCCAACCAAGTGTCCGCCAACCGAGCATCCTAACCGAGCATCAATCAACACCAGCCACATATCAGCCACTACTCAGATAATCAAGCACTAGTCATCCCCTGCCATTCATAATTCATTCCTATTGGTACTACCATTATCCACCATTACCTTGCAAGCCACACCTGCGTGAGCGGGCAATTAGCCACTCCCCAGGGACTGCTTCCAGCAACATGGTGGCTTCAATCAGCTGGAGTATTCACCTACTGGTTGCAACATCTATGCAGGTTTCACTTCAGCCGGGGATGAAGCCGATGTTGGCGCTTGGGTTTGTTGACACGAAAGAATGGCCAGTGGGGAGCGGGAAACCTACGAATTCGCACTCTGCTCAGTGCGCTGGTCCTACGGTGAAGCAACGGACAGGTCCTTCGTTGGGTACCATGGTAACTTGTGAGAATCTCCACCGGTCCCAGCTTGTTGTGCGCCCGTGTACATCCCTGGGTCGTTTGGTGTCCCATGAGCCAGGTGGTGAAAGGAATTCCAAAGGCAGATGATGGTTTTGTACGAGTATGTACCTCCGAGCCTCGTAGCCTCATAGACACAATATTTGAATTTGGCCAAGCAACTCAACCAATACACCAGCAAAACTCTGGGTTTATGAAGCTGCAACAGCCCCATTCACACCGTGGTGGGAGGTACAAAGCCGTATTTTTGACTGCAGTTCACTGCAGTTCTTGGTTCTTGGTTCTCACAGGGTGCTGTATCACCTGATACGAGATGAATCCTTTCGCACCTTATGTTGCCCGTGGGAATCCTAATAATGATAGATACCCCACTCACCCTTGGCTTTTGGGTAAGGGGCCGAATACATTTTTGGAGCAAACATCTGAGGAAGATATACATGTAAGTAGATGATGCAATCACTCAAAAAGATTGGAAGCACCCATGAACCAAGCAGTTGTTGCTATATGTTGCTATTGTTTTCATGTTTTTCTTTGCCGTTCTACTGCATGTTACGGCTGTCCATACATCATTCATCAGGGGTGTATTTCATATATACATATAATATATATATATATATATATTTAGACATGTATAGCTCTACAGAGTTCATAGCTGGAGTTTTCCCTGGGATTGTGCTTCGCTACCACTGCATGATCGCAAGAACCTTTGATCCCTCATCAGGTGCTGTTCGCTCCTCAAGTGCGCACCCCGTGCCTCATCATCAATGCCATGGATGACCCCTTGACTGTTCCAACGAAACTTGACAGACAGGCTGGAGATGCCAGAACAGCCCCGTCCGATGAACGGTGTTCAAGTTGCATTCAAGTTGCATCGCTGCGTTGGGGGAACATGGAATTTCACTCAGCGTGGACAACTAGGTTTGGGATTTGACATTTTTCTTTTGTATGAAATTGCGCAAATTGTTTTTCTACGGATTGGGGTCCCTAACTCAACAACCAGGATCAGTTGGGTCCCAGGGGGACAATGGCACTGCCGCAATGCCACATCTGGGCTGTGGTTTTCCCTCCACTGAAATAGATTTCCTCGTGCAGTCTAAACATGTATCAGTGGCTGTATCAGTCACTAGTGAGACTTCATCCCAATTGATCGTTGGTAGCTCACAGCTGATGATGATGATGATGATGATGATGATGATGATGATGATGATGATGATCCTTTCAATCCCTATTGTTCTAGGCCTTTCGAGGTTTTGTTACAGTAATAGTTTCATGGATTTAGGTACATATGATATGTGTATATGTATATTTGTATATATGTATATATTTATACACATCCATATTTTAAGTGCACGCAACGCTTTCTAGAGACTTACAAAAAGTCCAATTCCTGCAGTGGTGCCATGACAGCCGGACGCAAGGAATGCCTTTGGCAAGATGCCAGGACTGTAGAGAGGGTCGTTTGCGTCGTCGCAGCAAGTGGAAGATGATCCCATCGTTTTGTTGTTAGACTAATTACCGCCGACTATATGCAATAATTTTGATGAACAATTATATGGTTGCCAGATGAACCATGATAGATTATTCTCTGGTAAATTAACCTAGAAGTTTAACCATTCTGTTGTTAGATCAAGCATTCTATTTTTTTACATTCCTAAAGAGTTAGATTAATCATTCTTCTCTTTTTTGAATATCCTTTTGTTGTTCGATTACCCTCTAGCAAATTGACCTGGAAGAGAAAAATCACAATACTTATAGGCAAACCAGCTACAAATGGTGGATTCTTAACTTTCAAGTTAGTTTACCTTAGTGTAACCATTGTTAAGCATGACTTACCACTGACTCTTGACCATTCTTGGACCACCATTGATCACCAAGCGCCTACCTTCGGGGACCAAAACCAATGTCATGGACTGTCCATCACCATTTGCAAGCGTCTTGTGACCCTTGTGGGTTCCCGTGCTTCATGGGCATGGGTGTTTCTCAAAATAGCGGCCCCCAAAAATGGTTGACTACTATATTTTCCTGTTTTCATGGATGAAAAGGATGATTTGAGGGTGACCCCCTCTTTTGAAAAACCACCGCATGGGGGCAACCTGTACTGAAAATAGCTGGGAAGATCATGATTTGACCCTTCCCCAAGGATTTGCATAGGGTTGATTGACTAGTATTTCTCAAAGGGGTTGAAACCACCAACAAGTGAAATTGTGATTTGGGGATGGCAGCTGTCTTGACTGTGGTTTCTTCTCCCTGCAGTTGAGAGCTGAAGTCTAAAAATGGTTGAACCCATGAGAATGGCCATGTTTGGAGCAGCTGGTGGATGTTGTTGGGACCTGCAACGTCAGAAATTCTTCGCCATGTCATGGCTATCCTCTTGATCATTCAGCATGAACCTGCACGAATCATCATTGATTGTTCTCGGTATCATCAACAGTAATCTACCAGAATCATAGCGAAGCATTGCAAATCATTCATTGATCATGTATCAAGCATTTGTTCATCGCCATAGCCGTTTATTTGCCAGTATGATGCACCATTGGCACGCGTAAGAGCCGCATGGCACAGCGAGGACAGGAAGACGGCCCAACCTTTGCAGAGATGATCGAACAGTCTACATGTGGTTCCCTGGCTGCTGTTAGATGGCCCACGGAACGTGTGGAGCTTGAACCAGGCTGTGTTTTGATCTGTTGACCAGCTTTTGTTGGTATGTATATTTTATTTTACGATATTTTGCGTACATATATGCATCTACATATATGCGTCCACAAATGCATATAGATGCATAAACGTCTTCGAATATTCAAATGAATGGAATTAAATGCATATTGGCACAAGCTGCTTTGAATCTGTCCACTTGACAGGCAGTGTATTCAACCAACACGCATCAGTACCACTTGCGTTTGGACCACCAAAAGAAATCCACAAATCTCGTTCCTCCGTGGTCCTGGTGAGCCTTAGTGGGGATACAGCAATCGTTCTGCCGCTGCTGCCAGCGATCAACATGCACATTTTTCTTGACGGTAATGCCACGCGTGTGCACAATCTGAGGCTCTTCACAAATCTGGTTTCGAATCACATATCTACCCAGTTTGTTGGGTCTGTACATGCATGCACACATGATCACATATGCTCAAGAATATTATGGCATTTGGTATATGTCTAGCTTTATTTGTGCAGATCCTTTTCGGTGTTTCCACACATGCATGAAACATTTCCCTTTTTGGTGATTCCAGTCGCTCGAGGTTTGCTTTTGATGACTCCTTCAGGCAATGGGGGATGATGCGGATCCTGATGCTGGGATCAACTCATTGAGCTCGAGTTGTTTTGAAGGAACTATCACCAACCAACCGGTGATCCATGTGGGTATGGGTCAAGCAGTTAAGCATCAATATTAGGCAGCGATAATAGGGAAAACGATGATTAATGATGGGAACCAGGGGTACGGGGTATTGACCCACAGCCATGTCCCAATGGCGAATGGTCAACCATCACTGCTCACTCTCCGCCATTCTGATTAGGTATTTGTTTCTGAACAGAAGTAATTTCCCACGACGTTTCTGCGGTCATTTTTGTTGCGGAGAACCATGGCGATATTAGTGGAACATGATGAAAACTGCAGTGTCTACTTGGTCACAGAGGATTTTGGGATACTTGAGGGGTACTGCTTGTGTATGTGGTTGCACATTTTTTCTCATGATCAACTTGTGAATCATCATCATCATCATCATCATCATCATCATCATCATCATCATCATCATCACTACAGTCACTACAGTCACTGTCATTGACCATGATGAACTATCATGAACCATCATTGACCAACATCAATCAGCATTAATCATCAATCATCACTACCCCCGGGTATTGCAGCACTTCTCCCCATGATTCACCGGCCGTTTCCTTCCAAACACGTTTGTTGTTGCTTCAAGTACGCGGCCGGCATCAAAGTGTGCCACGCAAGCAATGGAACTTTGGCGTGGACCTGGGAGCGTGGGGCTTCTTCCGGTATGTTAACAATGACGGATGATAGTCGTTGTAATGACCTGCAAAGCCTGAAGCAGACTTTTTTTGTCAAAAAGCATGGTACTTTGGCCACTGTTTATTGATTCATTGTTTACGTATTTATTTGTTCATTGGATTGTTTATTTATTGGCATACAAATAAATAATGTGGGTTGGTCCACTAACAAGAGGTAACCACCAAACTAGCGGGTTCAAATCGATGTGTTTTGCCAGATACCCTCGGGCTCACCTTGCACATGGGGTGTCCCTAGATGTTCTTTCAAGTGGCCTGATGCAACCGCCATTTGTACTAGCATGTATTTACATATGTCTAATGATAATATGTATGTATGTAAATATATTGATATACCTAGAGCTTCCAAAGATCAAGAATATTTGACCAAATTGATCTTTCAAGTATTCTTAGACTTTTCGATCAAAATTCCGTAAATATTAGCGTTTTGGTGAAAAATTGATCGCTGGGGGAAAAAGTGGTCGAGCTTACCCGACGAACCGCATTCTTTACAAATGGCATCTGAGCGTGAGACAAAGGGATTGCCAACTGCTGGTTGCCCGCATGCTACCATCCAGGCGCCAATGAAGTTCCCTTGCCAGGCAACAGTACCGATGAACCAAACACATATTGAAAATGTACCATTTCATGAAATCTCGAAAAGGTAAAAAGATCAGTTTTTTTGATTTGCGCCCTTTTGCGGGTATTTGCGCCCTTTTGCGGGGTATTTGCGCCCTTTTTGCGGGTAAATTTGATCTTTTTTTTCATGCTTTCCATTGCAATGCATGACTGAGAATGCTTGTTGGCAAACAAGACCCCGTGTACCAACGTGTGTGCGCTCAACGCATGCTTGCTGATCAATGCCACGGCTATCCATGGGCTCAATGGGTCTGGGGAAGGGCACCTGGAAGCCGTCGCACGTTCTAGGGCATCTAGAGATCGCTTTGCACAAATGGCTGAAAATTGCCGAAAATAGTCGAGGTCAATTTTGCGCAGTCATTTCCAAAATATTGGAAAACTAGGTCAAATCACAAGGTCAAATATTCTTGATCTTTGGAAGCTCCAGGTATATATAATGTATGTATGTTCGTGTATTTGATGCTACGTATTTGTATATGCGATCCATCGTTGGCGCCACTGAACCAATTAGGTTCCATTTGCATTTGTTTGGCACATTGTTCACATGCCCACCAGCTCAGTTAAAGTTTGGAGCTGGGGATGCCAGGGGACCCACCAATACAGGGCTGATCAGCAGCTGTATCTGCAGTCTTCTTGTGCAAACATCATGTGTCCTGCAATATGCATTGGGATGTACCGATTAATTTCATGAGTATAGACACATCTCTTTATTCAAATATTTAGTACCTTTGTACATATGGACATCCTGATGGCAAACCCGAGATAGCATGAAAAACTTGTGTATCTATTTATTGTGGATTCTTCGTTGTATGGTATGATATGTCTATAGATAAATAGATCTATTGTGTACGTGTGTGCACCAATATGTGTGTCTTTTTGTGGGTGAAGATGCTCTGTAGATCCAGCATTTGGGTACGGTATTTGCCTACATATCTATGTGTACATAGTTCTTTGTACACATTATATACATATATATATATATCATATTATATATATGTATATGTATCTATTTCTGTTTTCGGTATGTGTACACATAAGAAAAAACACGATGCACACTCATGCATGCATATCAGCGAATCAAGTTTCAGTTTCGGGGCTGCAGACTCTCCAAAGGATTGATCTTTGATGTTTAGCTTCTGATGCTGGGTTATTTTCAACTTTTCAACCATATTGTTTTTTAAAGAAAGGGTTTCGTAAGGGTAATGACCATTAGTGTTGAAAAATAATAGGGGACACAAATCAATTGACAGTTTCTAATGGGGGATAATTACCAACAATAATAGGCAAAATATCCATCGTGGTACCCCTGATCGTGGTTCGTTTTTTAGGGACAAACCAAGAGTTTTGAAGCATTCTCTGTGATGCAACGGAGACTGGTTGGTGGTTTGAAAACGTTTTTTCATTTTCCGTAGTAATTATTAACACATGGTTGGTTGACTAAAATGTTTCATAGGGATTGAAATCAGCAACCAAGGATATGGTTTCTAGACATGTCAGTTCCTGTGCCGATTACGGAGGTTCGATGTTTCTGGTGTGCTAACCTGGCAATATTGGCCATGATTTGCCTTAAAGCTACGTGAAAATGATCAGGGCATATAAGGGCTAATATTGCTAAATAATGTTAACGGAGTTACGCTTACTTTGTTATAGAGCCATAGCGATGGTGATAAAGGCTTGGCCAATATCGGTTGATCACAGTTAATGTCTCCTATTCACAACCTTTCTTGTGATTAATCATAATAGTTGTAGATGATTGATGACGGGCAACAATTGTTGATCACGGTCAATGATGGCTCATAATGGTCAATGGTTGTTAAGAGTTGTTAATAACAGTTCATACTCAACACATGTTGATACTGGCTGACTATTACTGATAGACGTCAAGCCCAACAAGCCCTTCTCGATCGTGGTGATCCTTATTGAGGGTACAGCAAGGCAGCAAACAGCAGCTAGCACATTGATAGTCGCTGAACATAGTCAAGCGACATTTGGGGTGGTTTTTGGAAAAAACGGAATCACCCAAAAATGGTTGGTTTATTTTCTATCAAATCCTATAGATGAGTGACTTGGATGAGTATGGGGATCCCCACACTGGCTTGGGACCCTGCACCGAGCCGAAACGGTAGCGGTGGACCAGATCTGCCACGATGGGTGGCCTCCGCACTGAGGATCGCAATGCCTTCACCCAGCTGTTGGATGATTCGTTGATCTCCTTCCGTCGTCAGCTTTTGGCCAAGGCCTTCGAGGAAGGTGAAGGCGTGGAGGGAGGGGCTGGGAGAAGGGATGAAGTGCGCAGTGAATTCGATGGTTTACACTGGTTAATCATGGGAGTCCCATCAACAATGTTTCTCATGATTAATCAGAATAGGTACAGAAATTGTGTATCTTTTTTTGGGCAAGTTGAGTCCTGTTGACAGCTGCGGATCTCTCAACTTGGGTACGGCACGGAAGCAAAAAGATGCCGGGACTGAAGACAGAGATACCAGACTGCAGGGAAAATCACGCAGCAGTCAATATTTGATGATTGAGGAACGATCTACAATGATTTGTCTGCAGGGAAATATTTAAGATACTGTTGCAGGGAAAATCCTTTCAGCTACGGGATTTGTTTTGAGACCCAGATTTTTGCTGTGCAGATTCTGTACACTCTTTGTGGTCGTCCTGTGTTTGAATTTTAGAAGCCATACTCAACATTGCAGCGTTCAATAGTATACAATTCATTATATACGAAGATGTATCAGATTGTTCATACATGATTCATGACCTCCTAAAATGACTATTGTTGATATAATTGCAATTTTGGTTATCAGCTAGCTGGCAGGGAACCCCCAAGAATCACCGCATTGAAGGAGACCACGGGAAACGAGCTGAAGCATTGCGTGTTACCCGGTAAATCTACCAGAGAGTATCAATGCTTGTTTGCTGTTTTTAAGGACCCTGCTGAAAGCTGCAGTATTTTTTCTAGCCCTGATGATAGCGAAGGTTTGTTACCGCTTGTTCTTTCTGATATAGTTGGTTTATTGAGTTCGTTTGCCATTATCCGCCTTTTTCAAATGACGCCACAACCATCTTTGTGTCAAACATCCCAATCTGTTTGGTACAATACATCGATGGTAGTTCGAAGCCCAGCTTGATGAAGAAGGGATATATATATATAATATAAGCCGGATGGGCAACAGAAATCCAATGGATCTCGCCCCTGAGATTAATTTGTTGGCCCTACCATCACCGGGGGTATACCGCCAAACCACATGTCTTTTCGGAGAGCGAACTGGGAGCCTTAACAGCAGATTCATGGCAGGTTCAGCTTGCAGCTATCCACGTTGAGGGATTCTTGCTATTGATCCATAACAATATGTGAGGTCAACTGAGGCAGCACTTTGCCTTCACTTGTTTAGGGCACGACCCATAGATTGGGTGATGAAAACATCTACAAACCTCAATGGCTGAACATAAAAAAGGAACACATACAGTACATGACCATTGAAAACCTCAATGATTTGATGTACTTTGGGCGAATTTGCGGTCACAACTTGTATCAGGTCAGGTGTTCTAGTCATCCAATAAACAAAAGTGCATCAAATGATTGAATGACTAGAAACTAGAACACCTGAGACCCGTGTGATGAAGAACTGCTTGAGTCAGGTTCACATGCTGAACTTCCAAGCCTTCCGAGAGAACTTCCAAGCCTTCCGAGCACCAAAGCACGGCCTAAAGGCGAGACCATTTTCGACTACGCCGGGTACAGTAGCATGTGTGGTTCGATGAGTTTCACCCAAGGGACCGGGCCCCCTGAACGGCCCTGAACGTTAGCGATGCCGGTTGGCGAACATAACTAGGGTAACTACTAGGCAAATGGTAGATGTAACCATAGTTAAGTGGCCTTGTAAACCATGTTATAACTAGGGTTAAATGGCTCATAAACCAACTCATAACGTTTGGGTGGCCACCTTGTAGGCTTACTAAGCTTGTTTATTGCCATCACGATCTCCTGCGTTCTGATGTTTGTCCCACCATTTACCAAGCATTTTGTTGCTATTTGGCCATGGGTCAATATCAACCAACCAATAATGAGGGATAGTGACCAGCAAAACAATAGGGAAAACAATGGTTTATTATGGGGAAGTCAGAGGTACAGAGTTTTGACCCACTGCCATTCCACGTTATGTCCCAAAGTTGTTGATCCTGCCGCTAGAATTGTTTCTACGCAAAGTCTTAACATGCTAGTCAATCATAATTATTGGTCCAGACATGTCCAGACACTCATGGGCTAATCAACATGCCAAACTCAAAATGGTCGCTAAAAATTGTTGACCAGTACTTCTTTGGCAACCATGATTTGCGGTCCAGATTCAACAGCAGCACCACCAACCGCCAGAATCAAGTCTCAATTGGTTTGTTTAATGATTTCAACCACCATCCAAAAATGAAAGCATAGCTTAAGCCACAGTTGAAGCCACAAACATGGGATCAAAATGGATCAAACATACAAGTATGGCTTCCACAACTATAAAGTCATAGAACATAATTGTTGATAATCGTTGGCTTCAACCTAAACTCTCCATGACTAGCCTTCAGTCATGGTTCGCCAATGGCCCTTGATTAACCCCCACGGTTCTGATTTGCTTGACCCGGCTGGACTTTTGGGGAAAACTCTCAGGCGGTGGTGTTTCCAACATGGCCCGGGATTCGCTCAAAAGTGCGGTAAGCCCTCGGGGCCCCAAAGGCGCACCACGGGTGGCCACCGTTGGTGGTGACATGGCTCCGGAGGTTGAGAGGTTCCCATTGGTTTCCTTGTGAACATCGTGGTTCCTTGATGTTCCTTGTTCAATAGTTGTAAGAAGGTGATTTGGATCATGAACAAATAAGCCAATGGCGATAGATTATCCCACAGTGAACATTACTCCATGAGACCATATGGAGTGTGTCAAATGAAAGAGTCAAATATATGTTTCAGTCCTTAGTACGAGAACACATGTTCGACCATAGGAACTCTTTGCACCGATCCCACTGATGTCAGAATATTTGTTCGAGCATATGTCAGCCTGTACGGCAGAGCAGTTGTGTAAGTTTATATGCAGAAGTTAGTCTTTTCCTTGGAGCAAAAGTCACAAAACATGCCACGTACAGGGTCCACTCACATGTCAGAATTTGTGCATTCTGTATGGGAGAAGACTAATGTCAGAGTTGATACGCCAGCCGCCCAGCCTTTTTGTGTCGTGTTCTTGGACGAGTCTGATTATTTGGGATGTCTTTGCTTCTCAGCAGATTCAGTTATCGCTCGCTGGTAATCAACAGGCACTTGGAAATAGCACTGCTAATGATCAAGCTCCTCATCAACCACCCTCAGTTTTTATCCGCAAATAGCTTGTGATTTGCCATGGCTGGGGGGGGGGGGCGTTAAGAGCTGGATCTCCCATATTTTAAGTCAAGGGATACACGAGGAGTGTGCAAACGGATCCAACATGTCGAAACATGTCACGGCGAATCTTACAGCTCAACTTTGTGCCGTTGTTGAAACATGTTGAAACTCATTGGCCAAGGGCAAATGCATGTTGGGTCAGTGCATCGTCCAGTCACTTTCTCCAGGAGGCTTTAAAGGGAATGTGGGATGGGTTTTCATTCTAAATGTGACAAGTACCAGTTGCTACATATAATCATCTGCAACCATGATGAAGCAGAGCATTGCTATAAACAAACCATGAATGGTAACCAAATGTAGCCAAAACGTGATAGATTGAAACATAATTATTTATATATACATGTATGTCTATGAATATCATCTATGTACATGCGTGTAGGCACGTGTTTGTGCAAACATACATCACTCATATGCCTGTATGGTGATGCTTGTGTACACATGTGTGTACGGAACAAACCTGCACGCACAAACCCTGAGAACATTGCCACACATTATCAAGGTGATGCAGGTCCATGACTGCAGTTTCCTTTAGTTTCCTGGCAGGTCTAATATACTCTAGTAGTTGGTGCATGCTGGTCTCTCTCTCTCTCTCTAAATATGTGTATCTAAATGTACATTTGTATGTATGTATATATGTATTTGTATTTGGTTAAAGGCTCGTTTCGGGCGGCCACGAAACAGCAATTTTTAGGTAACAACATTTTGTGTGCTTGTGTACAGCACAGTCATTGCAACACAGTGACTGCAGTACAAAAATTCCAACAGAAAATAGTTTACAAAAAAACCTGTCAGCAAAGAAATCTTACAATGGAAATAAGAAATTGTAGCAAATTAGTCACAGCACAAGAACTGCACCACAATCCTTGCACTGCAAACAAATGTGAAGCGCAAGAACTTAATTGCAGTGCCTGCACCACAGTCATTGGAGCACAGGAACTGTAAAACAGGAACTTCAGACAAGAGAGAAGGGAAACAATCTTCGGCAAAGAAATTTTTTAAGGAAGGAAGGGAGGGGGGGGGGGCTGGCAACTCTTGGGGTATGAGCTTCCATGAGCACCACGTGTTGCTGTGTTGCTGCTCCTCCTTCCTTGAAAAATTTCTTTGTCGAAGATTGCTTTCCCTTCTCTCTTGTCTGCAGTTGCTGTTTTACAGTTCCTGTGCTCCAATGACTGTGATGCAGGTACTGTGCTACAGAATTTTTGTTCAATTGTAAATTTGTTTTGTTTACATTTTTTTTGGTGAGCAAGGAAATTCTTGCAGTTCCTGTGCTGCAGGTACTGTAGTCTATATAGTTCCTGTGCTGCAATTGTTGTATTGCAGTTTTTCTGTTTCTATTGTAAAATTGTTTTGCCTACAGTCCTTCTTGTAAGTTAATGTTTTTTTGCAAGTCTTTTGCTGCAGTTCCTTTGTTGCAGTTACTGTGCTGCAGATGTTTTTTTCAATTGTAAATTTGTTTTGCTTACATTTCTTTTGTGAACAAAAAATCTTGCAGTTCGTGTGCTGCAGTTAATGTGCTGCAGGTACTGTGGTGCAGCTCTTGTGTTGTAACTGTTGTGCTGCATTTTTTCAATTTCTGTTGTAAGATTGTTTTGCCTGAAGTGCTTCTTGTAAATTGTATTTTTCGTGTTTTAGTTGTCAGCTTGTTTTACCTACAGTTTTTATTATGAGCTAAAGCCTTTTGGCAATTTGTTTGCTGCAATTTTTGTGCCGCATGTGTTTGGTTTAGTTGTAAGACTGCTTTGCCTACACTTTTTTTGAAAGTTCGAAAAAAATCCTACAGTTCCCTTGGTGCAGTTCTTATGCTGTAGTTAATGTGCTGCAGAAACTGTGGCACAGTTCCTGTGCTGCACTTTTTGTGCTGCAGTTTTCCTGTTTTAGTTGTAAGATTGCTTTGCCCACAGTCTGTCTTGTAAACTAAAGATTTCTTACACTTCCCTTGCTGCAGTTCTTGTGCTGCAGTGACTGTGTTAATGGTACTATGGTGCAGGTACTGTGCTACAATTTTCTTCTTAGTTGTACGATTGCTTTGCTTACATACCACATCTCCAACACAGTTTGACAATTAAATTGTATTTGTATGTATGTTCATGACTACACGCTCACACCCACACATCTTTATATTTCCTTGCCAAATACATCATTTTATGTTTCCCACAGATGTATTTTCATCAAAAATATGCGTTTTACTGTGTGTTTAGGGGCATGACAAGCATAAAACACTGTAAATTACAGTGTTTTTAAGCCTTTGGAATTGTGCAAATAATGTGCTGCAGGTATTGTGTAGTAGCTACTGTGCTGCAAGTATTGTGCTACACATTACCTTCAGTACAATAGCTGCAACCCAAAGACTGTAGCACAGCACCTGCAGCATTTTACCTCAGGCTCAAGACATTCATGTACACAAAATGTTGTTACCTAAAAATTGCTGTTTCGTGGCCGCCCGAAACGAGCCTGAAGCCTTGTATTTATATTCATATATTTATATCGATTATATATATTCTAATTACATAAAAGGGGCTCATTACTCTTCACCCATGGGTCCCTGAGGGAATCTTTGGACTGAAGACGGTTCCGGCTGACGTGGAATAGTCGCTAAAGATCATGTGAGCGGCCGTCAGAATTCACTAGAAATAGTCCCGACCAAAACTTGGAGACCACGAGGATATCCTGAAACATGTCAAATTCTGCGGAGATCAAACCGGACAACATGAAGCCAAGACACGAATCAGGTGTTTCGATTGACAAGATGAGCATGGAGAGCTTGCGCAGACAGGATAGCTGAACTGATCAACGGGCGTGTCTAGGTATGTTTACAATCCACCCTGGTTGGTGGCTTCAACCTCTTTCAACATACTAGTCAATCAACCAACCATTTTTATCAATGTCAATCAGCCAACCATTTTTCTCACACAAAAAATCCTAACCATCCAGCCTGGTATAATCAACCAACCAATCGAGAACACCACGGAAAAGAACAAATGTTTGGAACCACCAGCGAGCACATTTTCATCCTTTCGCCTGCAACTCAGAGCGCTGCCTATCAATGATTCTCCAGAGTGAATCGGGATCACTTCGGAAAATCCATGACCATATCCAACTCATAGTGCAGGCTACTGTATTGCTATTTCTACGATTCCTATGATTGTATTGAAGTGAACATAATCGGTCAATCCATCCATCCATACGTCCGTCCATCGATCCCTCAATCCATCCATCATGATCAATCACGATCAATCCATCCCTTAATCACGATCAATCACGATCAATCCATCCCTTAATCACGATCAATCACGATCAATCCATCCATCAATCATGATCAACCACGATCAATCCATCCATCAATCATGATCAATCATAATCCACTGGCATTTTCTTCACCTTGCCTGTGTGGTTACTTGCCGAATTGGACAACGTGCCCGCGTCACCACCGGCAGGTCCTGACGTGCACCAGGCCAATGTTTCAGCACCCAAGCCCAAAGGCAGCTTCAGTCCGACCAATTCGGTGTCGCGGCAGCGGTCGGGTGTTGCTGCTGTTGTTCTTCACAGTTTGAGTTTCTCAAGGCAGTTTGGGGTACCAGTTATGGTAGATATAACCATGGTTAAATGGCTTATTAACCAATTTATAACTAGGGTTTATAACCCAACCAACCTAAGTGGTTGGGGGCCCACCCTGTACCCCCCCCAAGAATGCTGGATTTATTGTTGACACGGAAGGATGGATGATTTGAGGGCCCCCAATTTTGAGAAGCACCCTTTGGACGTAATTGTATGCAGTGATGCAACGTCACGGTTCAACATGATTCCTGTGGCAACTGGAAAAGCAGTAAGATCAATAACATGCACAGCGGGTCCGAAGCAGAACCTTGCACTTGTCACTGCCCTTTGTGTCATCGGCTGCTTATAGGCTGGTATTCCCCTCATAATGCATACTGGCATAGTGATTTCACCTTATAGTACATTAGCAAGCCCAGAATAGTGGTGATGAACGTGGCTCTGGTGCAGCTGCTTGCTTGGAAAGGCAAAAGGTACCAAGATCCGTTGCTTGACACCTCCAAAAACGCCAGGAGTCGGGGAAAGACGATACTGAACCACCTCATTAGCATCCAAGTCACGAAGGCAATTCTATTGAACAACTCTACAGGTCCTCCCAACTCCTTCACAGTCAAACATGAGCTGCATAAAACTGGCTGGTGGTTTTTAATTAAGCATTTTGATTTTGCCTAATTTATATTTTGGATGGTTGGTTGATTGACTCATATGTTTGGAATGGCTGAACTGACCACCAACCAGACATAGATTTGATTGCCACTGATATTCACGAATGGAGCAGCACATCAGCCAACCTGCAATCAACTTCCAGATTCGGCGCGGGAGGAGCTCCAAAATCTTGCGTGCGGTGATTTGCACAGTGCTGAGGTGACGTTCAGAGGTCGAAAGGCAAGGCAGCTGGACAGGATGTGGTAGAACGAGCTAAAGGAAACCACCCCCAGTATGGCTTCCCGGTGACCCATCGCTGGTGACCATCGAGTACTAGCTGATGATTGACCGTCAACAGTGGGTGGAGTCTAGTAAGAGCCAGTGCAGCTCTCTCCTTCTCGAGCTTGGCTACGCTTGAGAAGGGGAGACCTTCTGGAGCCCATGCCCTGCCATCCCAGCCCAGCTGTACCAATCTTGTGGAAATCATCGAAGATCAGCTGTTGTTCAGGCAGCCCCAGTTCACTTGCTCAATAGCTGGTGATGTATCATTGAATATATTGGTGTTTTGTTGAGATGGTTTTACATTTAATTCAGGATTCTTGCTAATTGTCCCTATTAGCAACCCTTAATTGTTGGTTTTGTCCCTTGTCTTACTGTTCGCTATTCCTACTCTTAACCATTCATATTGTGAATTTGTGCTGTAATCATACTTGATGGACTTATAACCCCAATAAAACTTCATAAAGCCAGCATTAACAATAAATAAGCATAGAACATCCAATGCTTCCATTTCCCCATAACCAATGGATCTAAGATTTCTTCAATCCCATGGCATCCCGTGGCTAAGCTGAAAACCGAAGGCAGCACCCCCAGCTTCGCCCGCGGTATGACGTTCGTCCACCCACTTACCGGACAAAATCATAGCATAAGTCATATTCATGGCATATTCATGTCATAATCCATATTTTTCACTTTATTTGGAATGGTTGGTTGATTGACCTATGCATATTTTTGTGATGGCACATCTAACCACCAGCCAGATATAATTAATCATTATAGTTATATCCTAGACACTATGGACCTCAAATTAACCATCCATTACCCATGGCTTACAACCACCAACCACTTTTGCTATTGCTACTCATTTTCGGTATGTTTTCCCATTAACCACCTGTGGCTGATATGCTGGCAGGAATGATCAAATTATGACCGGCTTCCCGGCTCCCCGCTTCGAAATTCACCAAGATTCGATCAGCAACATGGATAGGCTGTGAGACTTCGTTAAAGCATCCAATTCGTGGGGTCCATGTTTATTTGGACCATACTGAATAAGTTCTTGCAGTGAGTCGCGCAAGCGATCCTTCTGAACCAGTGTAATTGAGATAACTGTTTGATCATGCCCCGTTGAACCTGGGAGCCCACGGACACGACACTAGGATCATCCACCCATCTCATACAACATGAGTGAACCATAATGGTGTGCCGAGCTCCAAGAAGGTGATGAAGGCTTTGCACCCACGGCATCACGCATAGAAATCGCTCGATTTTTCAAAAAATATGAGCGACACATACATACATCTACAGTTATGTACATACACATAAGACATATAGACGTATTTACAATCTCATGTGCCCACATTTACATATATAGAGACGTACATCTATACCTATGTCTATACCTTTTTTTTCGCATATAGACTTGTTTACAACATTTGCATACATATGATACATATGTATATATATATATATACAAATGTGTGCATGGTTTATATGTTTAAACAATGATAAATATACATAATCATGAGCCACGCCATCGTGTAACTTGACCCTCCAGATGAACGGCGATTGCCAGGAGCAGGAGGATGCGCCAGGGTTGAAGTTCGATGTCGGCGATGACCCTTGCGCCTCAGTGCCCCTTGGTTGCGCTGAGTGGCGTGGCCGAGTTGGGGGTCAGTGGGGAATGGTTAATGTGGCGAGCTGGGTCAAGGCTTTAACCAACCAAGTCATGCACACAGGGAAAAATATCATCCATGGTTGACAGAATGGTTAATGGTTAGTGATTGACCATGATTAGTGGTTAATGCTGTAGACTTACTTTGGTTAATAGCGGAATGATTATTGATCTAGGGTTTACCCTAATGGTTAATGCATCAATGGTCCTGATCACGACCCTAAGAATCCTGGTTTTACTATAATGGTTCATGGTTAAGCATCATTGATTGATAGTGGTTCATGAATAGCGGCTACTGATCCAAGCAGTTGTGTAACAATTTTGTATGATCCATGTTTGCCGCCGAAACTTCTTGCTGAAGGATGAATGGTGTGTTCCATTCGGTCGTTGGGGTGGTTTATGTTGCTTTATGTTGCTTTATGTTGGTTGATGGGGATTTATGTTGGTTGATGGTAGCTTGTGGTGGTTTATAATTGAAAGCTGCGGCACAGGATGCGTCGGCAACTTTGTTCAGTCGTGGCAGAAAGGAAAGGGGACGAGAAGAAGTATCACTCTATGGATTGTGTCCTGAGATGATATGAAAGAAGGAGAGAGGATAAGCAACCGCACCAAACAATGACAAGAACAACAGCAGCAATTATAACAACAACTTGAGCATAAAGAATAACCTCAATGACATCGGGACGTCCGATATCGCTGATAGCACGAACTCTTGATAACTTGATGATCTCATCACGACCTTTCTGGCTGATGAGAAGGCGTGATTGGACACAACGTCGTGATGAAAGCGTGGGGCCACACAGGTTATGTATATTCAAATTTGCCTATGGCTATGGGTCATTATTAACCAACAATAATAGGGGATAATCACCAGTAACAATAGGGAAAACAAAGGTTAATGATGGGGAACCATGGGTACAGGGTTTTGACCCATAGCCATATGTGTTGATGTGTCATGAATTTTACATCAACACCACTGTGTGAAATTTGAATATATTGGTTTCTTTGATTTTATCAAAGACACACGTTATATTAATATATATATATATATATAGATAGATTATACATGATTATACACATTATATACGTAAACATATACTCTACGTATATGTATATAAATATATATTGCGTTTCTCAAAATAGGGATACCCCCAAATCATCCTTGTTTAATCATTATTAATAGAAAACCAATCATTTTTGGGGGTTCCCTATTTTGAGAACCCCCCATATATCATAATACCAAAATCTCAAAACAGACTACCGACGAGACACAGAATGATCGCAAGAATCCAGCAGCGGCTGGAAGAATTTCATGGCGCTGCATTTTTCAGCTGCCTAAAGGTACCCAAAGCTGCCATCCTTTTCCGGGTTAAAAACCAAATGGTGGCTTCTCAAAATGAGGGAACCCCAAAAACGGGTGGTTTATCTCTACGACGGGTTGTTAGTTAGTGGATGGTTTGGAGGGACCCCATTTGCAAAAACACCTGGGCTGGTTAAAACATTCCCTTTTTATGGCTTTTGGTGCCAAGGGTGATTGCCTTATTGGTTTGTGTTCTTTTCCACCAGAGTCCAGGTGGGGTAGACTGTCAGCTCTTCCGGCTGGTTGTATTTTTTTCTCCCTTTTACATAGGCTTTACCTTATTCTTCTTACCAGCTTTGGTCATATCCCTACCGTTCCCCTATTTTCAACCATTGTTTCCCTTATTGTTGGTTATTACCCCCCATTCTTGGTTGGTTAATATTGCCCCATAGCCATATCCTTCCCAGGTCACCAGCTTTGACCACTGGCCGGCGCCGGCAATGGCCGAGTGATCCGCTCAGGGCATCTGGCTCCTCCGCGGAGAGTGGCGCCTCCAATGGAAGCGAAGGATTCTATGTATCTCGGCGAGCGAATGCGGCCATCGGCTGTGAGGTGGCGAGTTGTGTCAAGATTAACCATTAAAAATGAGGGAAGACAAGCAAAAAAAGTAGGGAATGCTAGCTGGCTAATGATTGGGGAAGCAGTTGTATAGGGTTTTGACCCACAGCCAGTTGGTTTCTTCATCTTTTTGGGCATCGAACTTTGCATGATCAGAAAATGTCTCATCGAAGCTGCGCATTCTTTTGTTCTCCTTTTGTCATCATAAGTGGTGTGAGTTGTTCTGATCATCTGAATAAACAGATTCATCCATGGTTGCACCCCCGACCTAAAAGAGCATTTTTCTACATGGATAATCGTCATTGATACCACCTTTTATGGATAATTCTACATACCTGTGTATAGAAGCAAATGTAACGGAGCACACGTTTCCGTGTTATCAAATACTGATATAGTAGAGTTCAATATTACACCATATTGTGACACAGCACATGGAAACATTTAGTACATGTGTATGTTGTAGCATACTACGTACACAGTAGAAGACACTCAAAATGACCCAAAGTACAATATAATAGCACTGCATCATGTGACGCAATATGATTTCTTAGTAAACCAGCATTACCCATTCATGCAAACCATCATGAAATGTCAGCAGGTAGCCATTAGTAGACCTCACTCAATCCAACATCATTAACCATCAAAAAGCACTCTGATCACCGGTGTTACTTACTACTGCCAATCACCCACCATCATTGATAATGATCAAACATAATTCCCTATGAATAGCTATTCCAGATTTCTAAACCACCAGCAACCGTCATTCCAAAATGCCGTTCATTGACCATCATTTGCCAGCAATCACCATCATTCACCATCCATAGGGGTAATTCACCATCATAAACCATCATTACCCATGATTGACCATCAACCATCGTTAACCATGACAAGTGTCCAACCATCATTAACCATTATTAATCATCATTAACCATCATTAACCATCATGAATTGATCATCATTAATGAATCATCATGAATTACTCATCATTAATTAATCATCATAAATGAATCATCATTAATCAATCATCATGAATGAATCATCATTGACTAGTCATCATTAATTGATCATTATTCATTAATCATCATTAGCCACACGTTCATTCACCGTTTCAGGTGGTGTCAGATCAGAAAATGCCTTACTTGAGAAGTCGTTTGGAGGCGCGACTGTAGAATGGCATGGGGTGGTGCGATTCGTGGTGTCGGAATGGGGAACGATTGTTGATGAATATGATCCTTAGTGGTTAATGGTTAGTGGTTAATGACAGTGGTTAGTGGGTAGTGGTTCTGTGATAGTGGTGAATGGTTAGGAATTGTTAATGGTTTGGAATGGTCAATGATCAATTGTTAATGGCGTGAATGTGGTTCATGGTTAGGAATGGTGAATGATAGTTGATGACGGTCACCAGTGGTTGATATATGCTTAACTGATGATAGAAACCATGGTGAATAAACGCTGGCTGATGGAGGTTTAATGATAGTGAAGGATGCTTCAGATTCTAGTTCATGTGCACCAAATTGAACACATCGAAATATTATACTGTAAGCCACTGCAATCCACTGATAAAAAATAGTCAAAGACCAAGACTCTAATGGAGAAGCCAGGCAATATGTTCATTTAACATTCAACCAACAGTTCATTTTATTAAAGCCTTGTTAGCTGTTTTGTTTGCCATGGTTGTTGCCTGTTGGTTGGTAATTAGGTAGGTAGGTAGGTAGGTAGGTAGGTTGGTTGGTTGGTTGGTTGGTTGGTTGGTTGGTTGGTCGGTTGCCAACACATAGCGGTGTACCCGCTTAATTAATGATTGTCGCTATTGGGCTTTGATAATCAGAATCGTTATTTATAGGGCATACATCTATAATTAAGCACAATAATCAGCATGTTTGAACCATTGCTGTAACAATGAGTATCCATATATATATATATATGTATATCAACAATGTAGAAATATATAGGTTGAAAACAATCTTACGTATTCTATTTTCAATGACGTGCTCATTAAATATCAGTAGCACTTAGTGGGTGAGTTATTACCAACCATCGGTAAGCATTATCAACCGTCCATTCACCACTAAGTATGAACCATACCAATCAATGATCACCATGAAGCACCTGAATTGCATGAATAAGCATGAAATTCACCATGGACCATGACATTAATCAACCATTCACATGAAATTGCACCATGACTTCTGAACCTTCGCCACATGACCATCCAACCATGACCAGCATCCAACCACGACTCACCGGTGGCCTCATCCAACCTGTGGATCTCCACGGCTTGCCATGGCTCAACCGGCGCCCGGGAGCTCCGGCGCCGCCACGGCGCCAGGGCCTCAACCCCGAAGAGCAGAAGGCCATCCGACGGCGTCTGCGTTTGCGCCTGGGAGCGTTGAGCTCCACGAAGTGACGCGGCGGTGGTGGTACCCGGTGGTGGCGCAGGATGCCGTAGGTGGTACCCGGTGGTGGTACCCGGTGGTGGCTAAGGTAGGTTGCTAGTTGGTTGGTAGTTGGATGGTAGGTGGTGGTTTGATTCTGATGGTTATGTAAGGTTGATGAATGCTGGTTAATGGCTTTGATGATAGATTGTGGGTCATTGAGGGTTAATACCGGTTCATTGATGGTTAGTGACGTGTTCATCGAATGATTGTCCTTGATGGTGTACTGCACAGTATGTGTATGAGTATTCATTAAATGTTTCACATGGTTGATTGATAGTTTAATGATTGTTACTTGCTTGCTAAATTTGATTGACCATAGCTACCAATGGTCAATGATGGATAAGTGATGGATTAGCGATGGTTATCATGCTAGTGAATAAGCTTCTAATTGATGGTTATTTGATGATTATTCATTTTACGGATGAGGATTGTTGAAGAGTATACAACTGCAAATGATGGTGAATTCTTGTTGAGTAGTCAATGGTGTGGAACCATGGTGGATGATGGTTATGGATGGTTCAGCTCATATGATGGTCAAGCATAGCTAAGAAAGGATAGCCATACCTAGTACTGGTTTATTATCATGTATTATGAGCAACCCATGTGATCAATGAGCTTGAATCATAAGAAAAGGTGGTATATTGTCAATTAGATTGATTGTGTTCTATCATTTCTGGTGAACGGGCTGGAGGCCAATGCTTCGAATCATGGTTCGTGTATGGTGAATGATGGTTACAACCAATTGTTTAAGAATATTTGTATAACGATAGTCAACTCTGGCTATTTACGATTAGCAATGGGGCACACAGATACGCAATGATGCTGAACACCCCAATGGTTTGGACACAGGCCATATATGGCTATTACTTCATGATCTTCATGTTTGATGTATCGTTGACGTGGGGACTACACTGATAGGCCATGGCCAGACAAGCCAGGCATAGCTCGGTAGCATGTTCAGGAGCTGACCGAGGATGGTAAAACAATCACGGTGGATGTATGGTTGATAGGCTGAAAAAAAAAATATATATTCATTTATATTCATATGTACGGTTCATGTATGGTATGATAAAGGCAGCAATGGCCAGATGAAGTGTAATTGTCCTGGTTACGGCAAGAGTATGACTGGTTGAAACCAAAGGAGAATAGTGGCTGATTTTGATGATTAATGATAGCGGCGCTAGATTGGCTAACAGAGTTTAGTATGGGTCAGTGTTTCTTGGTGGCTCTCCGTACTGGTCAGCCATCAGCCCAGTCTCATGCGCTGCGACATGAGAACGAACGTCCGAGAGTGTATCAGTGTTTCTCAAGGTAGGGGACGCCCCAAATCATCCACCATTGGCTTCAACCATTGGCTACAACCATTTCCAATATCAACCACCAGGACCATTCATACTGAGTAGCCTTACAACTTTTGGCCAGAATGAACCAGCATTACCACTTTAACTGCTGTCATTCATCATTACTGACTCCTGATAATGAACGAGTACTACAACCTTGATGATTGTATTTACACTAGTAAAATCATGAATTGCCACCAACAGGAGTTACCAATCGTACAATTAGTAATTATCAACCACAACAGTATGATTCACCGTTTTTGGCAATCTTTGTCCATGTTCTATCATTATCAATCATGATTTTCCACAGCATTCACCATGATTTCCGTCATTAATCATGATTTCCATCATTCTTAACCATCAATTTGTTAGCTTTGATAGCCATGAATTGAACAAGCATTGATCATACACTATTTTGTTTCCCCAACATTTTATCATCATCGTCCTGAGATCCGTCATTATGAATTATGACAACTATTGTCATTGGCCATCATCAACCATGATTGGACCAACCATCAACACTCATCATCACCAAGCCGTCAAAACTATCATAACCAGTACAATCCGCGATAGCTGTGATTATTAGCCATTATCAACCATGGTTTTTGACGATAAAATCCATCATTATTAATCTTCACACTAAGAAATATAATAGTCATGATTGCAAGCATTAAAAACCCATCAGTACTAATCGTTCTTCAGCTCTCACCAACACTTAGCCATCAACACGAACGATACAAACCCTGGAGTCCATTTTCCCGCCAGTACAGCCATTCCAACCCGCACAACCAATAGAAGCATTAGACTTTTCTAAACGGGCCACTATGAAAAACCATTACAACCATTCCAACCCGCACAACCAATACAAGAATTAGACCTTTCCAAATGCACCACTATGAAAAACCATAACAACCATTACAACCAGCACAACCAATACAAGAATTAGACTTTCAATCAACCAC
This sequence comes from Symbiodinium kawagutii, assembly GCA_009767595.1. Classification (NCBI taxonomy): domain Eukaryota; class Dinophyceae; order Suessiales; family Symbiodiniaceae; genus Symbiodinium; species Symbiodinium kawagutii. The sequence goes on along the minus strand of VSDK01028513.1, from coordinate 497,038 downwards.
TATGAAAAACCACAACAATCAATCGCCTCGCTGCCTCACCATCACAACTTCAGCTCAACAAGGCTGGTCTCGGGCAGCTCACTGTACGACGCCATACGAGCACTGGGCTTGACCCGGTATACCTTAGAAGAGACGCCTGGGCTGTCGCAGCGCGGGGCAGCGCTACCGTTGACGACCCAGGTGGCTGTGGCAGATATCATGATCAGAATATATCATGATTTTGATGGTTGCAACCCGAGGTTTAATAGTAGTTATGGTAGAATTAGTTATGATCATGGCTGTTTCTTTCATAAGACCAATGATTTTTAGTTATAGACATATGGTAGTTATTGATAGCTAATGATATAGTGATAGTCATGCTTATTTGCTTCTAATCATGGTCATACGCATGATGAATATGATGGTAATGATGTGTTGATAGTTGAACATGACTAGCATTTTTGTCAAAGTCACATCGACGCTTGATAGTGATGATTGTTTGTTGTAATGAGAGGTAAGAATAACAAACATTTTGTCAAAGTGAGCATGATGATTGACGATGATTGTGCCTAGCAATGCAGGATACTGCACAGAATGAGCCTTTGCAGATTCTGAGCGTGAAATCTTCCTGGAACTACCACCCGTGACCACTGCTTACCCTTTTTGATTTCAGAACTCAGAACCATGAATGAGACAATGTGGTACCCTCACCCCACTTGGTGGTTTCTCAAAGTGTGGATACCCCCAAACTGTCCAACATTAACCATCTATAGCAAGAAACCAAATATTTTTTTTGGGTTCGGTATTTTGAGGAAGCACAATTTGTACATTGGTACAATTTAATCAGATAGATATCAGGACTGGTAATTAGTTGCCCACGTTACCTTCACAAACATAGCTAACTAGGGAGCTGCACATTGTAGGAACCCTGCTACGAAGTCTGCAGGGAATTGGGCCCGTTGTGATTGTCGAGAGCTGCATCAAGTACAACTAGGGGCAGTAATGTTAACCCAGGATTAAAAACCCTAGAGGGATTAATTGGGAGGGTTACCATTTTTATGGAAAACCAAGGCCTATTGATCAACCAGGGGGTTATTAATCCGGGGTCAACATTACCGGTCAGACATTATCACTTGATGGCGGCTACCACGGTGATAGCAAGTGAATGACATTTTTATGACCCTGGAAGTAGGATAGCCCAACTCCTAACTGTCAAGGGTCAGGCCCTTGGTCACCCACATACCGGACGACAATCATGGTTGTCGATCATCAGGATTTGTTTTTGGGGAAAGATGACCCTGCATTGGCAGGGTGTTCGCTCATTTTTGGGGCTCTTATTTGCGATTTGCCGCTGAACCATCACCATCACTGCTTGTGTTTCCAACATTGGCGACCTTCACCTAATTTTTTAGCAGTTTTCAGCTACCTGCTCTTCCAAATGATCATGTTGAGTTGCTGCTGAGGATGAATGATATTGTCAACTTGCTTGCAGCCTTTATAGGCCTTCATTTTGATCAGACGGAGGCGCGAGGAGGTGACTCCCAAATCGCCGTGCTTCATGCGATGATTACTCGAGGTCCAGCAATGAAATAGCACAGCTATACCAATGATCATCAAAAGCGGACAGTTCTGAGCCTCCTCAGCTGAGGATGGGCACGGAAGCAGCACTGGATGAACTCACCCATAGCGATACTGCATTTTGTTGAACAGCACTGGATGATGATGATGATGATGATGATGATGATGATGATGATGATGATGATGATGATGATGATGATGATGATGATGATGATGATGATGCCGGTGGTGGTGGTGGTGGTGGTGGTGGTGGTGGTCGTGGTGGTGATAATCGATGTTTATGACATTTTCCACGGTAGCATACCAACACCATGAAAGGCGTCGCAAGTGTTTATCATGAATGTCACGTTGTTTTCACCATCGTCAGCTTTGTAGTCATCATGATCCTCATTCTCATGGTAGAATGTACTTCACCAAGTCCGGAGTGTATCTAGTGGCTTGAAAGTGCCACAAAATCACTACGTGCTAGACAATCGCTTTAGCCCACTACGCTGCTTCCCTATACTTTCGCATGGTTACCACCTGCATGGCCTAGATTGGCACATGGATTTCTGTGACGCACTATACAAACAGATCATTGTCGTCTCTTCATAATTTGGCACTCTGGAACCTCAAATGGTGGTTTCTTAAGATAGGGGTATCCCCAAATCATCCAATATATCATAATTAATCATTTATGGAAATAAACCAGTATGGTTGGTATATATGGTATCCCCTATTATTGCTCAATTATTGTACCCTCGTTCATAAGTATTGTTGACCACTCGTAAACCATCCATTTTTGGGGGTCCCCTATGGCTTGAGAAATACCCAAATACCCTCTGAGAACCTGATCTGGTTGTGAACATCCAAGTGCACTAGTGTGTGTCGCATCCAAGCGCTCGCAACTGGCAGAACCGCTATTCGTTGAAAGACGCATTGACCCCCGTGCAAGAGGACTGCCAGCTGCTGCTGATGGCTTCGAGATCAACGACTTGCTGGTTTTTAGTCGTTGAGTCAAGCAATTTGATGAACAAAACCAATCTAAGAGATAATATGTGGCTATGGGTCAATATTAACCAACCAACAATGAGGGTAATACCCAACAAACGAAAAGGAAAACAATGGTTAATGATGGGGAAACCAGGGGTACAGCGTTTTGACCCACAGCCATATGTACCAAAAACACTTGTCATGAAATGAAATCTCAACAATACATTTCTTGATTTGATTTCATGACACATGTTTGTCCTTATTGCCGGTGTAGTGATATGCAGTCGTTTTTTAAATAGATTCATAAGTGAAAGAAGATGCATGCTGCCCCAACAGAAGCATTTTCAAAAATGCATGAACGGAGTCAACATTCGAACGGGGAAACATGCAGGAATATTACTTCACCATTGCCTGTGCCATTTCACTCAATATGTATTTCACTAATTCTATTTTCCCGAGGTTATTACAGTACGTAGATAATTCTGCATGTTCATAGGAACCTCCTAGGAAGTCGATGGAAGTAGGTGGTGGTCCACAGTTTCAGAATTGATTGTGATTTTGTGCATGGAGTTTGTGAAATCAGAGTGCTTCATTTATTTCATTTGGTGCCCGTGCACAGATTTGCATAGGCCCAGGGTCACCTGCACTGTGGCAATTTTAGACACTTTTCGTTTTTGTAGCTTCGGCATTGTAGGTGTACCTCCAGATTACCTGCAGTCTTGCTTTTTTGAAGCATTTCTTTTTGTACCTTTTGGACCAGGTATTGGTCCACGAGTGCTCAACACATGTGCTCGGCTCTTCTCGGTTGGACGGTCCGCAGCAACCTTGAGGAGTTTGAGAAGTATGGCAAACCCCTTTGGGAATGGCCGCCATTACGAGATAGTGTCTGGGCAATGGATTAGCTGCCGTTTGCATAAAAGTTGTGTCCATGATAAGTGGTTGATTTTATGTTAGTGATGGAAAGATAGTGATAGTGATGACAATGATGATTATGGCCATGATTATGGTGGTGGTGATGATGATGATGATGACGACTATGACGATCATGAATTGTGGCTATGATTATGGTGATGATGGTGATGATGATGATGATGATGATGATGATGGTGGCTTTGATTATGGTGGTGATGATGATGATGATGATGATGATGGCTTTGATTATGATTATGGTGATGATGATGATGATGGTGATGAATGATGATGATGATGATGATGATGATGATGATGATGATGGTGGTGGTGGTGGTGGTGGTAGTGGTATTGGTGAAGAAATCGTTCACAGTTGTATGGTCATTTGTCATGAATCATCCCAAAATTAGGTAGCTGAACATCTGAACAACAACGCCAATCTGCATATTCCTGGGATGAACCGCAAATCTTGTTCGTCCAGGCTTACTAGGACATCCCGAATGATCGAACAAACCACCCATCCCCATACCACAATCACCTGTGATTTCCAGCCAGATCTCGATGTTGTTGTGCTGTAAGACCCACATTGCAGCTACTTGGCGAACATGCATCCCTACAGAGTGGTACACAGTGGTGCCCCCTGGTTATAAGTTCGTTTGTAAGCCACCTAAGTATAGCTATATCTTCTAAAACTGGTAGGTATCCAAGATATAACCCAAATTCACGATCCCTGAGGGGGTACCGTACCACTCTGTGTCGTCTTTGCACGGGTTCACCACCTACCTGGCTTCCCTACTGGGCGAAAGTAACGTATCCTCCAGGTACTTTCTCCAATGGATCGCTGCAGCGGGCGGCCACCAACATCAACATGTTGACCTCCGCTGAAAAGGCGGCATCGCAATCGCGGCATCGCATGCTGTGCATGGCAGCCATGGTGGATCACCAAAAACGCTGGTGGGTGGTTTGAAACTGTTTTGTTTTTCCATAATGTTGACTAATGGTTGGTTGACTAATGGTTGGTTAACCTTTTGATTTTCCCTGATGGTTGATTGACTAATGTTTTTCATAAGGATTCAAACCACCAACCGGAAAACCAGTGCCAGGGATGGACATCAGTTGGGAAAATTGATTTGTCTCATCGATTCTAGCTAGCGGCGGCTGCGTGGGTTTTGACCACCATGCGTTTTGCCATGCTAGGCGGATTATAATTTGATTGGTGTTTTCAAACATTGTTCATTTTCCCTAGTATTTACAATGGGTTGGTTGGGTGGTTGACTTGCGCATCTTTTTCATAGGGGCGGGTCAAACACCAGCCAGTATCAACCAGCAATCATTTTTTCCAACCAGCCTGGTACCAATTTGCTAATTGACTGACCACCAGCCAGTATTAGCTAATTGTTCTACCACCAGCCAGTATCAACCAGTAATTAAACATCATCATCAACCATCATAGACCGACATGCTTAATATAATCATCATATATATCCATCATTGAACCCTTAGTAATTAATTAATTAATCATTTTTTCAGTGTTTGCCAATTTGCTGCTTGGTGTTTTCTTCGCTCAAAATTTCCAGCCGATTGACGATTGAGGGTCGTCCAGCCCTTGGCAATGGTGAACAGCGTGCCTATGGTGATCCAGGGGCAATATTGGTTGGATTTTCAATGGTAACCAACACTATTGAACACTGTTATTGATATGACAATCACAAGGATCAAGTAGTTTGGTTTTGTGGTAGTACAAATTGAGTATCACCTCATCTAGTTTACAGTGAGCTTCAATGATACTCCACCCAATTAGTTGTTTGTCATTGGTAACCAAGTAAGACATCATCAATCACTACTAGTGCCAAAATACATCATCGATGTGCGCTTCCCATTGTTGATCATGCAGCATCGTTCGCCAATCAATCATCATTATTGAGCATTATTGATCACGGTTAGACCATCAGTCGCCATCGCGAATCAGTAATTCACCATCATTACTTGCAATTATCATCATTTTCCGAAGCTATTCACAGTGTTCACAGTGATCAGTTTTTATCAGTCATGATGCGTGTTTAATCATGGTCAAGAAAAGACCATGGTACAGCGTATTTGTCAGAGCTCACGATGATTTGCCGTTGCAAAGCCACATATCAACAGACAGTTAGTGCATGAAACCCGGCGTAGAAAATCACGTGCAGGCGCCATTCTGAGCCGTGGATCAACACCAGGAGTTGATGCAGTAACAAATGACTGACCAAGTGGGTTTGTCCTTGTTGCCAGGGTGGTACTAACCATCCAAGTTCATAGCCATTATTGAGCGGGAAATCATCTGTTTTTGGGCAATATTGCGACAAAGCCATATATCATCTAATCCATAGTCATGATATTTCCCCTGGTACATGGTATTTTCCTATTAAGTTTCATGCCAACTCATTGTTTAGCTATCAAACAACAAAGATCAATAGGGGGTTCCCAGTGTTGATCACTTCTTATTCGGCAGTACTAACCATCATTCAGCGTGATGAAGTAGACTACAATTTACTATTATCAAAAAGCCATGGTCATATCATAACCAAAAACATGATCATCATCAATATTCATCATTAGGAGACCGCATTTCATCATGAACTTCACCCGGAGGATTTTTTGCCATCAAAAATTTGCAAACAAAAAAACGCAGCCGTCAGATCCTGCGCGCTGCGCACCCGAGTCGCGACCCGCGCGGCTCGTTGCGGCTCGTGACCGTTTCAGGTGCGCGTGGACTACAACGTGGTCCCTGCACAGGCACTGATGGATCTTTTCCTGGCAGAAGAAGGTGCCGTGGCGGAGCACGAGAGGGGGCTGGGGCCAACGGATGCTGTTAAACAATGGCAAATGATGATTAACTGACGGTCAATAAGTCAAATTATGTTTAATTGATGGTATACGGTGGTTAATGGTTAATGCTTAGTGGTGGTTTATGATGACTATGCTGAAAACATTGTGAAGCAATAGTGGTTGATCATGTTTCATCATGGTCAATGATTGTCAATGAACCCTCCACTCACCATGATCGATCAATGTTTTCGGGTGGCTGCGACAATAGCGGTGATGGCGACAGCATACTGGTCAAACATCCGTCGTCCGCGTCGAGGGTGTTGAATCGTGAACTGTTCGGCTCCGGCATTTCAAGAGGGTGCTATGAGTTGGGTACCAAAAATGATGTTGCCAATGATGAGTTGGCCAACGAATAGTGCGAACGGTAGTTACAAGTGAGTGGAAATTGGTTTCGGCCGTTGGCAATTGGAACTTAGTAGCACTGCGCACGGCACTGTACGGAGTTTGCATAGGTTCTCATGAATTCTCATGGTGCGACTTGAGACTCACCAGGTCGTTGCTAAAGTGGGAAGTCCATCCGTGCGAGGGCCTTGCGTTCAGGTGACTTGAGGTGGATTTTTAAAGTTCAACCGTTTGGCTAGGGGTTGGGAGGGAGCTAAGGAGCCAGGGGTGTCCTTATAGCCCTTTCAAGGGGGAGCCAAGGAGCTACAAGGAGTAACTGTAGTGATGGGCTTCTAATTGACTTGCGCACGTTTTTGAAAGTAGGTATGGCTGCTCCATGCAGTTCCTGATTGCTTTTGTTGCTATCTTGAGTAATCTGCTTGCCAGGTTGATCGGTGGGCCCACCACTGCCTAGTTCGAACGTGTTTATGACTGCCACCCGCCTGGTATACCAGGGATCATCACAAGCGATCCTGAAAATGCGCCGGAACAGCCAGCAACATACATCTTTCATGTTTAAGTGGTTGCTGTATGTTGTTCGTTTTCTCCCATTGGCTATTGCCATAGACAATTATATTTGTTGTTTGCCATCGTGAGCATATTGATTAAAGCTATGAACTATCGAAATATATCAAGTGCTTGCTGGTTGGTGGTTTTTAACATATTCTATTTCTCCCAGTAATTATTAACAAATGGTTGGTTGACTTGCGCATATTTTTTGCATGACAGGGTGCTTCAACCACCAACCAGCCTTTTGTTGGTATGTTCTCCTTGTGACCTCCCAAGGCATGGATGCGAGTTTTCCACCAGGCACCAGGTTCTCCCCGGCAGAGGTGAGATCCACAAGCGAATCTTCGGATCTCGCTTGTTGAAAACCTTCCATGCCATCCGCGAGATTCTTTTGGCCGGAGATACCAATCGTTTCTTGGAGACACAAACTGACGGAACAGCTGGAAGTCAGTCACATCGGCAATCCAGCTGTGGAAAGCTGCTGGAACCAGATGGGGGTTTGGAACATTGGAGTTTCCAGCAATACGACTAGAACTGGTTGGTGGTTTGAATCATATTGGCATATTGGTTGACTAGTATTTTTCAACTGGGTTGACACCAGCCAGACTAGAATAGTGTTTAGAAGAACCTAAAAGAAAAACGGAAATGGCTATCAATTTTTGTATGGATTGTGGATGTTATAAAAACAGGAGAAATATATTTGGCAGGATCCAGCCGTGTCCAGCTTGGTGAGGGGCTGGCTTGGGATTTGTGGTGATTTCCCCCACCACCCGCGAGCCCTGCAGTGGGAATCAATAGTATGTTTAGATTTTATATATATATATATATATGTTTTTTTTGTATATTCATCTATTTATGAGAAAAACAACATATATTATATATATATACGTATAGAGATACAGTATATATATATGTATAAAATCATACAAGAACAAATAGTTTTGTCTACGTATCTAACATGTACAGATATACACCATATATATATATATACACCAGACATATACACGTATACCATCAATTTTTTTATGGCTTTCCGTGTGCCATGAATCCTGCAAGCCTCGACTGAATTTGTTGTGTCCCAAGGCTTGGTGGCGGAGCTCACATTTGTCCGACTCTGTGATGCATAGCAGTGCCAGAAGTGCCAGCAGTGCTAGGCGTAGGGTTGAAGCAACTTTGTTGGATCCAACCGTTGATGACTATCATTGACTGATTAGGTGAATATATATATATATATAGATATGGTGGTTTCTGAAAACTGGCAATCCACAAAAATGCATCGTGGATTACTCAAAATGATTTACACTGGATGATTTGCAGGTACCATTATTGTTAGAGGCACCCATATGTAAATATACACATATATATATATACATATACATGTGGGTTGATCTCGAGCAACAACTATGGTTGATCAACAATGACCAACTGTTGATTATGTGGGTTAACAACCAATCATCAACAGCGCTCTTTGATATAGAGATCTATCATCATCAATTATTGGTTGTTATAATCACTAATTACCATCACCAGTGATAAATTGTTGGGATCATTTAAAGAACAATCTTTTTGCATGAGAATATTATGACGAGTTGCCTTCCCATCATCAGTCATGAGCAACAGATATGTAAATGTTATGGTATCACTTGCAATTGCATTGTTTGGCTTATTTACAAGTTCTGAATGCGGCCCAAGCCTACAGCCGCCACCAACAACTATTTGTGACATCCATTGCCATCCATTTGCAAGCCAAGAATGATTCATAACAACGTGACCAATGTTGCTTGAACTGATGGTCAATACCGGGCACACCAGCAGTGATGGTTGTTTAATTGCTGCCATCCCCACAATGATAAACGGTTAATTATATGGGTGTTTCTCAAATTGGGGACCCCTAAAATCACTCATTGATAAGCTAAAACAGACTATTTCGGGATGCTTTGGGGGTCCCATGTGTTGAGAAACACCCATATCATACCATTCATTACAAAATGCAACATGATGCAACCGTTAGTAGCGAGTATATATAGACAATCATGGAAATATAATATACACATGTGTGACACTACCATGTGTTATGGCGTACAATCTTATTTGCCTTGTATAACATCATATAATTAATCATTATCATCCTTTCATGGGCCTCTGAATCTGCATTTTTTAACACTCTGGCAAACTAACCTGATTGCGTAGAAAATCGACCATTGACATTTGCTTTGCCAAAAACAAGTAGAACATCCACCATTTATAAGCGGTTTGCCTACAAAACATGGCGATATTTTTAGCTTCCAGGTTAACTCATCAGTGTGCAATCCGTGGCCAAAAAACCAGTTGCCGATTCTTGCTTTCCCCATTTTGAAAAAACAGTTGCCTTTATCAAATGCCACTGTATAAAATTCCATGTCTATCTAAAAATGGTCATCCAAGGAGCTTCCCAGTGAGTTGATGAGTTATTTCCCAGGTACATTTGCAATTTGACTAGTTGATAATAATCTACTAATATCTACTAATAGTCCACTAATATCTACTAATCATATCACTAGCCATGTCTATTATTGTTTGTCTAATCACTATTAATCTATCTAAGAATCTTATCAGTTGCCTTGTTCTCCTTGTGGACGGAAATTCCCAGTGAATTTACAGGAGGTTGATTTACCAGAGTGTAATCATTTGTTACGTTTTGCTACTATTGTTTGACGCCGGTTGTTAAGGATGAACATTTGTTCTCCGTTCCCATTGATCAATGATTAGTGATGATCATATCAATCACTACACGTGTAATCACTTTCAGAATAGATTCATGACATAATCAGTTGACTAATGTATCACTCACTATTGTTATTGATCAACTTATCACCTTCATGATTCATTGATGAATTGGTACAGATTTTGTAATATCATTAACAATCGATTCATGATTAATTCATTGAAGTTTAACCTCATGTGTAATATCATTGAATATCATTTGAATCAATTCATATAGTTGAATGTTAGCATTATCTATGATATTACCGATTTATTGTAAATCATTTGTAATAATATCATTAATTCATTGATTTCTAGCTTCCCAGTGAGTTTTTCGGGCGCCTGAGGAATCAACGACCTGGCTGCGCCCCCCGAGCCCATGCATCCCTTGGTGCCCGGGCACGGTGTAGGTTTCACAAGTCATGACGGAGATCCCCCAGTCGTCATCCTGACTATTGGTAAACCAGCCATCAATGAGAATGGCTGGTTTCTCAAGTCATTATATTGCTGGTAAATGTATTGATCAACCGTTTGTAATGATAAACCAGCCATTTTGGGCGGGGTTCCCGTAGTGACTTGAGAAACCACCACCTACATGTTAATGGGTGTTGAATGATGAGTTTTTATGTTGGCGAACTTGATGAATAATGATTGTAGTGGATAAACATGATCATTGCTGGCTGGTGTTTTCAGGTCATTTTCCCCGGTTGGGGATGATTGATTGATTAATGGCTGTTTTATGAGATAGAGGTCATGATGATACATTGTTAAGCTGGATACATATAGGGGTTTTATAACAGCAGATGGGATCATAATGTTAAGACAGATTTACCATTTTGTGTTAATCAAAGGAAGTTTCAGAGAAAAATCAGTGTTACGAAGAGTTAAAACCACTCATAATACAGTAATAAAGCACTGAAAGTTGAAGTCATTAGAGTTAAAGCATTGAGAGTTTAAAGCACGGGAAGTTAAAGTCACGAGAGTTAAAGCATTGAGAGTTTAAAGCACGGGAAGTTAAAGTCACGAGAGTTAAAGCATTGAGAGTTTCAAGCAAGGGAAGTTAAAGTCACGAGAGTTAAAGCATTGAGAGTTAAAGCATTGAGAGTAAAAGCATTGAGAGTTAAAGCACTGAGAGTTAAAGCATTGAGAGTTTAAAGCGAGGGAAGTTAAAGTCACGAGAGTTAAAGCATTGAGAGTTTAAAGCAAGGGAAGTTAAAGCATTGAGAGTTAAAGCATTGAGAGTTTAAAGCACGGGAAGTGAAAGTCACGAGAGTTAAAGCAATGAGAGTTAAAGCACTGAGAGTTGAAGCAGTGAGAGTTAAAGCATTGAGAGTTTCAAGCAAGGGAAGTTAAAGTCATGAGAGTTAAAGCATTGAGAGTTAAAGCATTGAGAGCAAAAGCATTGAGAGTTAAAGCACTGAGAGTTAAAGCATTGAGAGTTTAAAGCAAGGGAAGTTAAAGTCACGAGAGTTAAAGCATTGAGAGTTAAAGCGCTGAGAGTTAAGGCATTGAGAGTTTGAAGCATTGAGAGTTAAAGCATTGAGAGTTTAAAGCACGGAAAGTTAAAGTCACGAGAGTTAAAGCATTGAGAGTTAAAGCAGTGAGAGTTAAAGCAGTGAGAGTTAAAGCACTGAGAGTGAAAGCATTGAGAGTTAAATCACTGAGAGTTAAAGCATTGAGAGTTAAAGCATGTTAAAGCAATGAGAGTTTAAAGCAAGGGAAGTTAAAGCAATGAGAGCTCAAAAACAAGAGAGTTAAAGCAATTAGAGTTAAAGCACTGAGAGTTAATGCATTGAGCGTTAAAGCAAGGGAAGTTAAAGTCACGGGAGTTAAAGCATTGAGAGTTAAAGCAAGGGAAGTTAAAGTCACGAGAGTTAAAGCATTGAGAGTTAAAGCATTGCAAGTTGAAGCATTGCAAGTTAAAGCATTGAGAGTTCAAGTGACGATCTGTATGACTGTCATCACTTTTTGAAGTTCACAAGTTAAGAAATGAAGGACGTCTCGCACGAAAGCTTCGTTTTGGAGACGATCTTTGTGACTGCTGTCACTTTTTGAAGTTGACAAGTTGAAAAATGAAGGACGTCTTGCACGAAAGCGTTGTTTTGGAGACGATCTCTGTGACTGCTGTCACTTTTTGAAATTGACAAGTTGAAAAATGAAGGACGTCTCGCACGAAAGCTTCGTTTTGGAGACGATCTTGGGGACTGCTGTCACCTTTTGAAGTTGACAAGTTAAAAAATATGGAGGACGTCTCGCACGAAAGCGTTGTTTTGGAGACGATCTCTGTGACTGTTGTCACTTTTTGAAGTTGACAAGTTGAAAAATGAAGGAAGTCTCACACGAGAGCTTCGTTTTGGAGACGATCTTGGGGACTGCTGTCACCTTTTGAAGTTGACAAGTTAAAAAATATGGAGGACGTCTCGCACGAAAGCGTTGTTTTGGAGACGATCCCTGTGACTGTTGTCACTTTTTGAAGTTGACAAGTTGAAAAATGAAGGAAGTCTCACACGAGAGCTTCGCGCCGGCCACGATCTCTATGACTGTTGTCACTTTTTGAAGTTGACAGACAGCTTCGTTTTGGAAACGATCTCTGTGACTGTTGTCACTTTTTGAAATTGACACGTTGAAAAATGAAGTCTCATACGGCAGCGTCGTGGCGGCGACGATCTGTGTGACTGTTGTCACTTCTGGCTGCTTCTGCTTCTGGGCTGCTTCTGGCTACTTTTGGCTACTTCTGGCTGCTTCTGGCTGCTTCTGGTTGCTTCTGGGGCTTCTGGCTGCTTCTGGCTGCTTCTGGTTGCTTCTGGGGCTTCTGGCTGCTTCTGGCTGCTTCTGGTTGCTTCTGGGGCTTCTGGCTGCTTCTGGCTGCTTCTGGGCTGCTTCTGGCTGCTTCTGGGTGCTTCTGGGCTGCTTTTGGCTGCTTCTGGGTGCTTCTGGTCTGGTGTTTTTGGCTGCTTTGGTTTTCTTGTTGCTGTTGTTGTTGTTGTTGTTGTTGTTGTTGTTGTTGTTGTTGTTGTTGTTGTTTGCGCTGCGGCATTATGGGCATTTGATGGCTCCGAAAATTATAGGCACGATTGTTTTCAGTTTATAATGAAATCACCTTGGAAACTTCCGCCCCCGACTTGCCCGGGTACTACTGGTATATCGGGGTTATAATAGCCACCGCCCAGCTGATTATGGCTGCTTAATGGCTGTAACACCGCTTAATTGTGATGAATGGTGGGCATCAAACAATAGCAAGTGTGACTGATGGCAGCAGCTACGACTCGAACATGGCAAGAATCCTTGGTTGCTTGGTGGGTTTATGCCTGGCCAAATCATCAATTGGAGCATAGGCCATAAGCCATCAACCGATCATTTCGCCTGCATGTACTGACCAGGTCGTCCAGATATCCTGCTGATTCACAGGTAGATATGACGCGTTGGTGTTTCAGCAGGATGAGGAGCAGTGAGTCCCACCCAAATCCGCTGGTTGATCTCACTGAAGGGGGTTGCGCTGGTTTCTTGCCTGTTGTTTTGTTGCAAAGGAAGACCGACCATCAATCCATTGTTGTGGAGCCCACATGAGCTCTTCTCAGTAGGATTCAGTTGTAGATCAGATTTCACTCCGCTGGATTCATCAACTATACAATGTATGCTTTTTGATAAGCACCGAGGGTATATTCTCCCCAAAAAGACCGCCCTCTTCAAATGCTCCTTCATGAATTCTCTCTGAAGGCTTTCCGAAAGTTTGCCTTCAGAACCATCGCAAGAATGACACATCATGACAAATCAATCAATATCACCCAATTGTACGCGATGATCCAATTCGAAATGGTTAACATCCAACACGTTGGTATTGGAATATGGTGGTTTCTTGATTCTACCAAGATGCATCATTCAATTGGAATATGATCGTAATCTGAAATGCGGAAACTCCACCACTTACAATATGGTTTGACCTATATGAAATGTTAGGAAGCTGTGACTCTTACATATGTATAGATATGGTTTTTCCTATAGACAGTGATGATTTCAGCTTCCAGGTTAGTACCCAGACACTAATTGGTGGTTAGGACCCCCTAGTCCCACAGCTAGGTCCTGATCGAACCCTTCGTTGCCTTCCTGATTGTGTGCAACGGCATCATGTGCCTTGACGGGCACCGGATGCGAGGGAACACCCATGGATAGATGTTTGGAACCCTTGGGAGATTCATGGTAGGCATCGGATTTTCTATGACTAAGTATGGTAAGAGTTAGGAGATAATCAGCCACAGGAATGGTTAAACAACCAGGACATCAGAATTTGTTTCTGATAAATAAGTAAATATATATATATAGATAGATAGATAGATAGATAGATAGATAGATAGATACACTCCAGGGTGGTTTCTCAAGCCGTTTGGGGGACCCCCAAGTAATGGTTGGTTTATTACTGTAAATGGTTAATAAAGGATGATCATTGAGGGGGGTAGCAGATTTTGAGAAACACCCATATTTAATTTGAAGACACATTTCGGCACCTGGCTAATTATTGACACACTACATTTAATCAATTATTGAAACTGATCTCAAATCCCTTGAATCTACGGGATTGTTCATAATGGCGTTAGCAACCTCAAAATTGTCATTTTTGCGAGGAACCACCCGTTTTGGATGGCACATAATTTCTGGACTGAGCAGGATCTGCACATATTCCAAATTGTGTATCCTTTTCCGGTCTCTTGCGGTCAGATGAGACTGCTTGGATAGTGTTTTCAGATGAGGCCAACGTAGTGCAATCTGCATCACAAGTGTGCAGCATGATAATTTTTGGATGGTTGGGTCTGAAATCTGAAACAAAGCTTTTCAGCACAGCTTTTGTGAGATGTCCAGGATTTGGAAATCAAGAACTGGTCAAAAGAGTAACATGGGATTGTTTTGGCGGTCTTGACTTGTTTTGCTCCATATCCATGGCAATCATTGCTTTCCTGGCAATGTCCCCAGGATCGGCTTTCAAACAGATCCGCGGTATCGGAACTGGGAAGGCTGGCCCTACTTTGACCCTCGGTAGCAGCACTGGTTGCGTTGCCGCGCTATTCTCTTTTTTGCTGCTGTCGCCATTGCAGTTGTGCTTCTTGTAGCTGTAGCCGCCATCGGGCGTCCCCGTGGAGTTTTATTCCTCTAGGTTTGTCGTGACTCGTCACAGCTTCTAATAGTAGATCCACCTGAACAGACCACTATTCATTTGCTAAAAGCCATCAACAATGATTCTCAACCATTATCAATCTTATGAATGGCCTACCAGAAATAGCACGAATTACCCGTTGATTTACCATCAGCATTCGGGTGGGGTATTCATAAGGATGTCCCATATGACCTAACAGTCTTAGTTGCAGCTGAATTCCGATGGAATAAATGCAGAATAAAGTTCTGATGATAAGGAACGCGCGGTGGGATTTTTTGTGGATGTTTGAGCATGCTCAATGTGACAAAATTGGGTCCAAACCAGCCCGGCTCCCAAGAGCTCGGCTGTGCCGTGAGTCCTGCCCTTAAAATCCGGCTGTGCCCTCCTCCCTTCAGATGAATGAACGGGTTCATGCACTGGGGGCCAAATTTGTAAGGCACAATTTTACTTGGAATTCATTACTTGGATTGATAGGTGCTTGTTTAGCAGACCACAGTTCATATCACAAGCACTCATGAATGAATTACCAGGGGATTCTTTCTGTAGACGTATAAAACCAACCCGAAATTAGAAGCATCAACAATCAACTGTCTCTTGAAAACACATTTTAGTTAGATTCTATGGGCTTATAGTTGTAGATAATGGTTAAATCATAGGGTTAGAACCATTAGTTTGCATGAAAACATTGGTAAGCATTTAAAGCCAATAGTTTACATCATGTAAAACCATTGTTTACCAATGTGTTTACCATTAGTTTGGTAGAATCAGTAGAACATTTATCATCAATGGACCCAAACTGTTTGCCCTGGTGCCAAGGGGAACTCGTCTCAATGAAACGCGTAGTCCTGAGTCGGCTTACCATGAAGCCGAAAAAAATCGGCGGACATCCACATGGATTCAGCAATAAGTAGAAACTGTTATAATTGGTTATTGTGTGGTTATTTGTTGCTCCCATTCATTATGGACTCACCGTAATGACCATAATATCAGCAATAAATAACCACAAGCCATGAACCGCCGATTCACTAAAGATGACTAAAGCCATACTGAACTGGCTCACCACTCACCACTAACCACCAGGCCTCTACCGGGCCGGGCGCAAAGGAGATTGGCTTTGGTTCGTTTTTGTTCCTGGAAATCATGACGCGCTTGCACTTGCTACTTGGCCGCGCCGAGTGTAGCAAGTACTACACAAGATATATGAACAGCTATACATAACCAAGAATGGTGTGTAACAACCAGCAGTAGGGGTACGACGGTATGACCAACAATAGTACGGGTACAATCAACACTATCATATCGCTTTGCTATTTTCCTCGGTAATTGGGATGGTGGTTGATTGGCAAGCATGTTTTTCAGAGGGCTTGAAATCACCAGCCAGATTCGCCAGCAATAACTGGCGGGATGGAGCGATTGGGAGGCGTCAGGGTATCTCTGCCTTGAAAGGGAGAGCGATTTAGAGCTACCAGGGGTGGTGTAGCCAGATGGTAGATGAGCAAAGCTCAATGATGCAAATAGGGATCAAAGAAGTCAATGATTCATTGATGACAATCACCATCCCAAAGTGACTCAAGTGACATCAGATTCCTCCACTTTGCAGGGTCGCAAGATCTTTTCTCAGAGCGTGAGCCAGCTGAGGTCTTTGACACACTGGCCTGGTGACACTTCTAGGTCATTTCTGCTGCAGGCGATCCGAAAATTTATTATGCCCAGACAGGACGTTATTACGCACCGCCAACCCCGCCCTCCCCTGAATTTCCACTCAAAAAGTAATGTTTGACTGACTCCAAAACGAACGCTAATGAGGCCACGTAGCATCAACATCGTTGGCAAGTGCAAGTGAACGTTAAGATCCCATCCGACCCCACCCCATCCTCCACGTAGCATCAGCATCATTGGCAACTGGAAGCGAACATTAACACCCCACCCCGCCCCACACCATCCCTTCCTCCACGTAGCATCAGCATCATTGGCAACTGGAAGCGAACATTAATACCCCACCCCGCCCCACACCATCCCTTCCTCCACGTAGCATCAGCATGGCTGGCAACAAAGCGCGAACAAATCCCAGGGAACTCGGGTTCGAAAGCAAAAACGAAAACTTGCCATGCAAGATTTGCAACAAAAAATGATGTATTAAGCAAAGGCGAGACATGCGTTCTGCGGGTATATGAATATATGAGCAACAGGTCTTACTTACGTATGAATAGTTTCATATTCGGGCGGAAGTGGGAATTGCACAAATATCCACAGTTCGCATGTAAATCGAGTCAGGAACTTCCCGAGAACGAGTTAGGCATTTAACATGTAACGTTCATAAAGTAAAAGCGCTGCGCCCTTGGAAAACGAGCTATTTGTAAAAACTAGTACGGGACTGGAAAACGAGTCAGGAACTTTCCGAACATCTTTGTAATTGCAACGAACAATAAATAAAGTCCACCGCTCATATATATATATATATTTATTTATATATTTATATATTTATATATTTATTTATTTATTTGTATTGTAGATATAAATACATACATACATGAATATATATATATATAGATATATATATATATATTTATTTCTGTATATATCTGTATATTTATTTATATATATACATTTTGTTTGCATTTGTATATATATATATATTTCATCTGTCTACATATACATATGCATTTTTATTTATATTTATATATATATATTTATACATAAATATCTATCTACATATACATACATATATATCTATCTATCTAACTATACATATATATATACATACATACATATGTTTGTATTTGGTATACATAGCCATCGGTACACTGATGCTGGCTCTCACAACAAAATGGGTGCCCCGGCGCCACTTAGGCTGGGATGCCATGGATTTTGGTGCGGCCCAGAACAGATGTGGAGTCCTGGCCAGCCAGTCATAGTGGTTATATGGTGGTTATATGGTGGTTAAATAAGCATTGAAGATATGGTGGTTGATTAATGGTTAATAATTATGGTTAATTAATGATGATGAATGATAGGGAAAATCAGCAACATTAGCTAGTGGTTAATACTATGGTTAATGGAAGGTTTATGATGGTCAATGATAGGGGAAATCACCAACACTGGAGGTTAAACAACAACTGTACGTTGGTTTCCCAAGATCGGGGACCCAGGAATGGCTGCTGTATTAATGAAACATATTATTCATGGATGATTTGGGGGGTCTCCTATTTGGAGAAACCACCATGTGGTGAAGCAGTAGAGGTATTGTGGTATAACCAACAATACTAAGGGTATTGCCAACACTATTAGCTGGTGGTAGTGAAGGTGTGGTAGTGAATGGTTAGTTCACGACTGATGGATGGTGAAGAGTTATATAATCATGGTTGATGATGGTTGGAAATCGTTTTATGCTCACAGTAAAGCATGGTTCATAGTGGTTGATACTAGTTCATGACAGGCGTGAGACCCATACAATATCACAGAACATGTGGGTGTTTCTCAAAATAGGGGTACCCCCAAATCATCCATTACTAGTCATTTACAGTAATGAATCAACCATTTTTAGGGACCCCTATTTTAAGAAACCACCATGTGAATCAACATGCCCCATCCTGTGATATCGTGCAAGTCTTGTTGGAGCTACACGCTCGTATCACTGGTTGAACAATACCAACGATATCCACAAAGTTTGGACTCAGGGTATGTACATTGATGTCCTTCTATGGCCAGAGATTCCTAAGTCGCTCTCCAAAACATGGAAAGTTCGAAAACGACTGAAAATCAGGTTGATTATGATGTCATATTGAAGAGTGTTGCCCATGAGTGTAAGGCATATCAGTGTGGAAGTTTTCCCACAGTTTTTTTTTGGCCGTGCTCCTCTCGCAGCCAATGCTTGGCCTGAGATAGAAGTAACCGTTTCTACTTTGAAATATTTTAGAATCCAAAAATGGGTCTAAAAGCCCTCCTTCCATGATTGAACGATGTCAATGGATGTTCTTTTCAGATAGAACCACGACATGTCGCCCTTCTGGGATTTCCGATGATGCCTGGGCGGAGACGGTGGGGAAACATGGCGTATCCGTTGCGTAGCCGGGACCGTGCCAAGGAACTTCTTCGATTTGTTTCTGGCAGCCACGGGCTTGGCAGATATCATTGTCCGGCAGCCAAGCATGGTCACAGCTCACGGGAGCTGCAGCAGAAGGTGTTTCTTTGAATGGCGAGCTGGGTCAATATCAACCGTCCCAAAAAGGTGTGGGTGAAGATCCCAACAGCTCCACTAGTCTGGTCTTTTTTAGGGGTGGTTTAGTAGGGCTGCGGGGGTCCTTAAGCCACAGCCAATTCCAACAGTTGAAGGGTTCAGAGTAAGTGTTGGGCGGATAATGATGCTGGCCGGTGGTTTCAAATATTGGGTTTACTCCAAACCATGCCTGAGGATGATGGCTTTTGATTGAGATTATCCAATGTTGGGATTGGCTGTAACTAGCAACCACAATAACTGGCTGTGACCTGGTTCCCCTACTATTAACCATTGTTTTCCTTATTATTGGTTGGTTATTATCCCCCATTAATGGCTTAATTAATATTGACCCATAGCCAACTCAGTTGGATCGCACGGAATGTGTGACACAAAGCCAGGGAATGAAACAAGATTGGGTCCTTGCCTGGGCACCAGTAGCAACAGGTTCAGTCGGGCAAGGGGCTTGCTGAGCCGGGCGAGCGGATCGCTTAGCCGGGCGGCAAGTGGATCGCTTGGCCGGGTTCTCATGTCAAGTTTAGAGAAGGCGTGAGATTTCTAATTCTAGTCTCACCCTTGCTCCCACCCTTGTTACCCCTCCCAACCGTCCCCACCCCTGTCCCCACCCCGGTCTCGACCCCTGTTCCCACCCTTGTTCCCACCCTTGTTCCCTTCAGCGCCCCCCCCTCCTTCCCCTGCCCGGTCAATTGGTTTTACCTTGCTAAGTGATGCTCAAAAAGTGGCGACAGTTTCAGGAAATGATTGTTTTACCATGCTAAGTGATCCCGGTTTTACCGGGCCAAGTGAACCCTTTGGTGCTACCGGGCCACCTGATCCTGGTTTTACCAGGCTAAGTGATAAGTGATCCTCCCCCCTTCCAGCCGTGGTGGTTGGCGAGCAAGCGATCGAATGAAGCTGTTGGAATGCCACTATCATTGGTGGTAGCCCAAAATCGTTGGTTCAATAAGTCAAATACTACATTGTTTATATTTGGGTAATTAAAGGGGTCCCCTAGTTCGAGAAAAGACTACAGTACGTGATACCATCCCATGGATCCATGTGTTTTTATTTTTTTTGCAGCCTTTTTGTTTGTCGCACATGTTCCAGTTTCATTCAGCAAGGACAACATGGGATAACCTCTGAATGCATCAAGGGTGTGCTGGTCCCTTTGCAAATTGTCATCCTTTTCATATTGACTTCTCGTCGCTTTATACTTTGAGTCCTACCCATAGCGTATTGCCAGTTGGTTCGTAAACTGCATAAACCCAATTCATTTTACCATAATCACATAGTTCCTATACTGTAGATATAATATATATATATATATATAATATATTTATATATACATATCTTTCCATACACATACACTAGTTGCAGTACATCGTACTCTAAACCCGATAGTTACCCCAGTGAATTCCAGCAAATCTCCCCCAGACCTTGGTCATCCCGATTGGCTTTCGCAGCTTTGCACCGTGACCGGCACGAGAAGATCAGGTACAACACAGTGCTGACGACCGAAATGGCGGCATTTTCGGTACGTCTTTGCTGAGGCGGGAACTGTGCCAGCGCGGCATAGTTCAAGGAGTTGGTAGCCAACAAAAAACCAAAGAAGCCACGCACTGGCGCCAAAAAACCAATGAACCATCAATATACTGATTGGTGGTTTCAAGCATGTTTATTTCACTAGCAGTTATTAATAGTTGGTTGGTTCACTAACATTTTTCATAGGGGTGGTTCAACCACCAAGCGGATATAGGTTTGTCCAATTCGCCATTGTGTGCCCCTGTGGTGAGTTTCCCAACGAAGAATGGCCATTGACTTGGTCGGTACCACCAGTACAGCCCATGTTCACGTGGAACTCCAAGTTCTTGGCAGCAAAACCTATCTATCACCATTGTGGACAACCCCATATACAGAGTTTTAGTATATTCGCAATAATGTGTTCTCGTACGACAGCCACCCTGAAAGGTCTTTGGCTGGTTGATCGAGATTATATACCATCCAGGGGATCAACCGTGGGTTGTTTGAATCAGATTTGGACACAAAGCACCATGAAACCAATAAACTTACCGGGCACTTGTCAATCTTTAGATTGTTGGCCTCTTGGAAACCAATGATGAAAACCTTCATAATTGTTATGTGCCTTTTGCTGGCAAGAGCCATTGTTGGGAACATGATCCAAGTGGATGATTTAGGATTACAGAGGGTCAACGAGGTATATCCAAGGTCAATGTTTGGTTCGCAGTTCCCTCTGGTTCTCGGTTGTTTGAGGTTTCCGTTCATAAAGCATACTTAGTCAAATGCTTGCCATAGGTGGTTGGTGGTTTCCATTGTAGTGCTGTGTATTTCCATAATCGTTCATGAAGCATACTTAGTATGGTTGGTCGACGACACGCCTGCTATGATCAGGTCAGACTGCTAGTGATCAGTGTCGTTGGGCAAAGGGTGAACTGGTAATGGAGCATAAGAACAGTGTTGCCTGCCTTCCATGTGCATATACCATGATGATGTGTCGTCATAAACGCCCTTAGCAGCACTTTTCAATAGGAGAATCTCTATAAAACATTTGATGATTCATTTCGTTGTGGAGCCATGTGGAACCTCTTTCTCTAGGACTCAAGTTTGCGACACTCCTTGGGTGGTTTGTCCCAGTGCATCTCCATCATTGGCAGTTGGACGTTGCAAACATGGGCAATTTCTGGAGAGAACCAGCTGCACTTGGGGTAGCTAGACCCAGCAGCGCCAGGTTTTGTCGCTTGATCAGACTGGTGCGAATTGTAAAGATCTTCAGGCAGGGAGAAAGCGTGGCAATGGGATTTGGGTCTTGTTGTCGTTGTTGTTGTTGTTGTTGTTGTTGTTCCTGGCCTTTGGGTCAGCTTGTTATTGGCTGTGGTTGTTTTTTTGTGGTGACTCTGAGGTTAGTGACTTTGGGTAGTAAAGGGTCAGTTCGTATTCCCAACATGATCACCGTTGGGCTTGAGCAGGCACGGCAAATGGATGCAAATTGCGCTTCAAAAAAGTGAGAACTCCTTCCACCAGCGGACCAGGCACCCCTTTATCCCTTGAGCTGAATGTCTTCTTAGTTTTTTTCAGTTCACAGGTTAGAGCTTCGGATGCTTCAGGCTGAGAATCACATCTCTGCAAGCAATTCTAGGGCCATTGGCTAAGCCGCGATGTGTAGCGCTGGCCAAGCCGCGATGTGTAACGCTGCTTTTTGCTGGGCTTCTTCTGATGGACGTTGGGATATCGCTTGTTGATCAGCGGGACAAGTCCGGACAGTGCTAAAAACAAGCTTGACAAGGTAGCGTTAAACATCTCAACGTAGTGATAGCTTTTTGCGGTTGTGTTTGAAAACTGAAACCACTCCTACTGTGGTCCTTTGACAACAAGACGTGCATGATTCTGCTTGTCGTTCAAATTGTGTTTTCATGTTTTTGGTGCGCTGCTTTCATGTCTCGTTGATTGTGCATTTCCCTCTCTTGGCATCGCTGCAATAAAGTCCAGAGTTTGTCAAAGTATGTAAGTAATGAGATGCAATAGGTAGACTTGAGAGAGCACTATTTTGTATATATCTACATGATATATCTACATATATATGTATTATTATACAGTAATTGATTATCTATATTTCTAGACTTCATAGTGCCCTCTCCACTTCTTGCCTGCTTTTTTTTCCGGACCATGGGCTGATTTTTTGTTGATCTCTGGGATGCAGAGTTTCCTCGTTTTGAAGATACCCTGGCAGAGGAGACAAGAAATTTGCCACTGAAAAAGTCGCATCATCTAGAGAGGAGAAAGGAAGGGCACTTCCATAAATGAATATTGATTAGTGTTCTTGTAATCATAGATTATCAGATTTAAGTAATCTTCGTAACCAAAGATTGACAGATTTAAGTATACAATCTGTTGAATCGTTGCAATTAGTGAACTGATAATCAACAACCCATCAGATTAGTGATTTATCAAAAGCCAGATTTGATTAGTAAATCAGATTATTGATAATCAACAACCCATCAGTAAATCATGATTATCGACGTTCACCATTGCTGATCCTTGATAGAAGGCAGCCGTGGCTGCAGGTTGAAGGCCATGCGAGACTTGCGCCTGATGGTCAAGGGCCTCATTGCTGGGAGTCTCGTCAAAGCGTCAGACGTAGCGCTGTTGAGGGGATGATACTGCAGGCATAATCTCAATGTGTTTATATTAATATGTATGTGTATATATATATATATATGTATTTGTATATATATATATACGTATTTATATATATATATTTATATATATGTATGTGTACCAGGCAACTCCAAACCACTAGGATCCATATGAAAAAAATCGATATGAAAACCCGGACTGCTAGCAACATTTTGCTTTAACTTTGAAAAACCCGGACTTACGTTGAAATCTGGTATTAACATGATTGTTGTTTGTATTTTTGGTTTCTGCAGCATTTTTGCTTATGGCCAGCAGCCTTGGAGTTGGGTTTTCTGAGGTGCTCCTGACATGTTTTGGTTCAACTGGGGTGGAGAAAGGAAAGATCAAAACACAAAAACTTCCAATTTTGGATGGTTTTTGGGTTTGATGTTTCCTTGGGTTCTGATGGGCAAGGTTTGATCTTGTGCGTTCATTCTTCTGGGGCTATGTGCTGGTTAGGGATGGCAAATTTTTGGAAAACCCCCCCAAAAAAACCCGGAAGATGGCCTAGCTGCTTTTATTGGGCAATCCAATCCAGCAACCATGGATTGGATTGGCCAATCTCAAGCAACATGACCACCTTCATGGTTCATAGGTTCAACATTTGTTCATGTTGACCAGCAAATGTCAAGCCACAAAACCTTGCGCAGGTTTGTGTCTTTACGCTTGCTTTGTAAATTAGCATTCACACATGGATCCGGGAAATGTTCAGGGGCAAAACCGTTTCATGGTTTTGTGTCTTTACATGTCCTGGCTGGCACGCAATCGTGGACTGGGAAATGTTTAGGGGCAAAACCATTCCCATGGTTTTGTGTCTTTACATTTCCTATACTGGAATGATTGTGCTTTGGTAGCTGTTGGCTGTCTCAGGAGTTGGCCCTGTTTGCTAGGAGGGTTCGCAGCCATGTCCAGTGTTGGATCGCCGTCTCCGACAGGCGAGAACTCTGCCCTTGTGTTCTCTGAGTTGGATGGACTTTCAGATGATTGGGATGCGTCGAGGCCGCTCCGGGAGCGAATGCGCTTGGTTGGCCGTCTTGTGGTTGACAAACCTGAAGAAGGCAAAGCAGAAGTTGCCGGCGAAGTGTGCTTGAAGACGATGCAGAATGTGATGTACAATGCTGTTGCATTGCTGCCCATTGTGACCAAGATGCGCAATCAGTTTGACAAGTTTGTGGAGCTCAATGCCTTGGCCATGCAGATCAGGGACTTCTTTCAAAAGAATGGCATGGTGCCAACTGCCAAGGTGTTGTCTGATCAGGCATGGTCAATCCGCTACCTTCTCTACACTCTGAAGTCTGTGCTGTACCGCAAGGGTCCACCCTCAGTGTCTTGGAAGATGTATGGATGACCAACTATTGAGCCTTCAATTTTGAGGGTCCAATATTTGATCAATTTTTGTTTGATGAACCATCAATGGGGCTTTGTTGAAATGCAACATTCAATGAGCACTTGAGGATGAGACGCTTCAACGCTTGGTTGTGGCATATGGCATGGACATTGAGAATTGGCAGGCTGCGATTGTTGAAAGTGATTTGGTTCAATGAACAGAGAAAGATTGGGCATGACATGGTTTGACAATTCTTCACAGGCAATCGGGAAAAAGAAAGCTCGAAGCGATGAGTCCAGTGTCACGGACACCAAGAAAACAAGCCTGGCAGCTGAGGTGCAAGTCCTTTTTTTGTCCAGTCATGATCATTGTATCGCATAAATCTTCAATGTTTGAACCATTGGTGACATTAACGCTGTCATGGCTCAAAAATTGCAAGCAATGGCCTTGCAATTTTTGAGCCATGGATAGGGTTAATGGTTTTGAACCAAACTCAATGCAGGCAAAAGCTGAAGGTTCAAAAGCGGCCCCAAGTGCAGCAGTGGAGGAGCCCCAAGTTGCACCACCAAAGGCTGCAGCAGCGCAAGAGCCCCAAGTTGTTCCACCCAAGGCCCCAGCTGCAACACCTTCTACTTCAGCAGCTGGTTGTCCTGTTGGTCCTCCAGCCACGCCTGCGTTGTCCATGGGTCCACCTGCAGCTGAGAGCTTGGTGCAATTGGCAGCGAGAAAGAAAGAGTTGGAGAAGTTGCTACTTAGATTGGATTGATTGTTGTTTCTGAAGTGTGCTCTAGTCGACTTAACAACTTAACGCAAAAAACAAAAACACAAAGTGTTTTTGTTTTTTGTGTTAAGTAAAGTGATTGTCCTCTCTTGCAAAGGCTGCGCTATGCTCGTCAAGAAAGAACAGAACAGGAAGCGGCAGCTGCTCTCAAGGAAGCTCCTGCGCCAGATGGTTTCTGTAACATGAGCTATAGGGCATTTTTTTTCTAGGAGTTTTGGTTTTGAATATAAGAATCCTAAGCTAAACATGTGCAAACATGTGCAAACCATGTTCTGAGGTTCTTCCGTGGATTGCTTACAAACCATCCCGATGGAATTTGAGCATCAAAATGCTGTGTGTGACATTTGGCTGCACTAGCAAAATTATAATGGCTATTGTAAATTGAGAAGCTACGTATGTTGGAATGAACATGCTGGAACATGTTAAAATTTTGGTTTTCTCCCTATAGTTCAGTGCCCGAGGAGCCAGTGAAAGAGGAGCCATGTGAAAAAGGGCAGCTCGGTGAAGGGCAAGCGAAAGATCAGAAACCCACTGAGGAGCCGAGTGACAAAGGAAAAGAAGACATCGCTGAAGAGGACCGACAACTTTTGACTTTACCCACCCTGAAACTGGGAGATTGGGAAGACCAGGAGGAGCCTAGCGATGCGGAGCTGCCTGCTGAAGATGATGGCCTGGAGCTTCGAACAGATGAGCTGGAAAAGGCCTTGGAAGCAGAGATGGCAAAATTGGATCAAGCTGATCTCGATGCAACCGATGTAAGGAAGACGCAGTTGACCATGAGGGCCACGGAGCTTGCGAAAAAGGAAGCGGAGAAGGAGGAGAAAAAGAAAAGTGCAGAGAAGGAAGCTGAAAAGCCAGAGCAGTCAACGCGAGAGAAGAAGCTGAAGAAGAGAAGGTCGAAGAGAGATCTTCTCAAAGCTGCTGGCAAAGCGAAAGCCAAAGGAAGACCTCGCAAAGCTGCTGAAGAGGTTGCTGAGGATGCTGGTCAAAAGCCACCAGGGGATGTTGCTGAGGCATCTAAGGATGGTGAGCAGGCCAAGCCCAAGGAGAAGCGCAAGCGCACCAAGGCAGCTGGTGGTGATGCGGAGGGGTCAGCAAAAAAGCGACCTGCAGCCCGTGGCAAGCATCCAGCTCCTGCGGGTGCCACCCTGGACGAAGCGACCAAGCTTGAGATGCAGGCCTTGCTCATCAAGTTTGACAACAAGCAGTACGACAAGAAGACTGAGGAGATGCACAAAAAGAAATTCAAGACATGTACTGTGATACCCTACTGGACCCGTGACGCGTCAGCAATCAAGGTGGTGGGCGAGGATGGCAGTGTTCAGAACCAGGTGGCCTACTTTTCGAAGATGGGCCATGTGTCAGTGACCCTTTGCGCTGCAAACAAGATGGCTGAGATGATGGATGCCAATGGCGCGGCGGGGAGAAGTGGCTGAAGTCTCCGGCTGGCCAGCTCTACGAGGTGTCCCTGAAGGAGTCTGCCATTGCTGCTATCAAAGCGAGGGTTTGAGTTTGAGCTGTGTGCTTGGCTGCTGTAGTTCTTCATGTTTGTGCAGGGGTTTACGCAGCATGTAAAGGATGATATGTTGATTGGAAATCCTGCATGTTTTAAAGTAAAATGCATAGCATGTGCCTACCTTTTCTTGAAACAAATCATCCTTTACCAATGCTGCTTTGGTCCCACGGGGTGCCGCCATAGGAACATGATAGGAACATGGTAGCTTGTGCCACGACATTTCCCTAGTGCACTGGCACGCCAAAAACCTTCAAGATGTGCCCGCAGAACCTTCGGAGAAAAAGGGGGTACAACGTTCCTTGGACTGAAAAAATTTGGATTGGCTAATTCAAAATCCTTTGAATTATCCATCCAATTTTATCAACCCATCATGCGTCACTCTTTTGAAGTCCTGCGCTTCAGTCGGTGCCAGGTGCATGGCGTTTGTTGCTGTGGTTTTGCGCTTGCTGCTGGCCACACAAGTTGGTAGAGGCATGGGTTCTGAAACATAGGGCTGACCAAACAATCAATAAATGACAACCCCAAAATTTGGATCCCACAATAAATTGGAAGGGTGTTTCCAGTGTAATCGGTCACAATCGATTTACATTGGAAACACCATTTCAATTTATTTTCATGTAGATTCTGCTTGGGTTTGTCCCTGCAGGTGCCGCCAGCTGCTGCAATGCTGCCCTGCAAGAGTCGAAGGCCTGCAGTGTGGGAGACCGGGACTGACAACAATTTGGGAGCGCAGCGGGTTCCGTAGGAATGGCAAGTGCAGTGATGTCATGATCTTAAGATAGTATACCTCGAGTCAATCTTGAATGCGTAAACCACGGCATTTCAAGGGTTCCACAATCCATGTGCTAGGATCTTGGAACGCTTGCTCATGATGTATGATCATGCTGCTGTTTTTGTTCAAATGCAGGGTGGCCCTGTATGGGCCAAAGAGAGTTTCTAGCCATGGGCGCTCCTCCTGGGAGCTCAGTGCCCCCAGGCAGCATACCACCAGGTGGCTTTCCATCGTGGTGGGATGAGGAGGCTCTAGAACTATGGGAAGCCTTTATGAGCTTCATGGCCAGCAAGGGCAAAGGCAAGGGAGTTGGAGGCAAGGGATCAGGGAAATGCGATGGTGGCAAGGGAGGAGGCAAAGACGATGATGGAGGAGGATCGAAGGGTGACAAAGGAAAGGGAAGTGGCAAGGATGATGATGGAGGAGGAGGAAAGGGTGACAAAGGTAAGGGCCAAGGCAAGGACGATGATGGAGGAGGAGGAAAGGGTGACAAAGGTAAGGGCCATGGCAAGGACGATGATGGAGGAGCGAAGGGTGACAAAGGCAAGGGAGGAGGCAAGGACGATGATGGAGGAGGGAAGGGAGATGAAAGAGGAAAAGGTGAAGGAGGATCAGGATGCGGCAGCAGCACCGACAGGCATGCTGGAGAAAGCTGGCTTTGGGCTCGAGGCTCGGGGGCTCCAATGCTGCCACCCCCACCGCCAGTGCCAATCGCAACCCCAAAGATACCTGGGCCAATTCCAGACAGCAACATGGTGCCGCCTGAGCCAGCACATGGACCAAGCAGAGGGAAGAATCCTCCGGCTGTGTGGAAAGCACCTGGGCCGATGGAACTCAGGGCAAAGGCGAGACCACAAGCACCATCAGGCCAGGATTACTAAATGAAAGTTGTGTTAAATTTTGATTGTTTTAACATATGCTTTTTTTGTTAAACGCAAATCATTTTTAACGTGGCTATGGCAGGACAATGGGTGCAAATGTGGATGTGGCTTCCAGACCATGGCACTCCGAAAGCCTTTCCGCCAACCGGGCTGGTGGCAGCGTCTGGCCTTGGAAGTGTTGGGCCTGCTCTTGGGCCTGCTCTTGGGCCTGCTCCTGGTCCTCCTCTGGCAGCAGCTGCTGATCGCCCCCGCAGTCCAAGCATGGAGGCCAGTGGCTGTGAATTTGACATGCGGTCCATTTCGTGTGTTGCAGTGAGACTGCAATCTTAATAATTTTAGATTAAGTTCATGGTTCCAATGATCCCTGTTCAGGAGATTATAGAGGAGGTTCCGACTCCCAGTGCCGTGGCCAAAGCTTCATCATGTTTTTGATCTTTTTTTGGTTTTGTCCAACTTAGTGCCCATCAAGCATTGAGGATTGAAAATAATTTTCCTAAATTATTTTCAATCCTTTGTGCAATTCTGATTTTAGGTGCGTGAGTGTTGAGAATACGCACTAACTCATGGCCATAGGTTAGAGAATGCTGTTGGTTGAAAATGTGCACCGCACATTTTCAATCAATGGAAACTATCACATGGACCCAAGCCCGCGCTGAAAACGCCTGAGGTGCAAAAGCTTCTTCAGCACCACCTCCTGGAGGTGCACACTCGGACCGGGACCGCTCTCGAGATCGACGTGATGGAAGGAGCCGCAAGGAAAAGCACAAGAGCCGTGATCGCACAGGCGGCCGTAGACGTAGGAGCCTGAGCTGATTGATGTATACCTGAAATATGGGTAATCCATGCTGCATGATTCAAGCATGTTATGCATTCCAACTGGTGAGTATGAATCCATGGCAATTGATACATCAATCTGCTCAAGTGCTCTGGAAAAGCAGGTGCAGATCCGTCAGGCCACAGAGCCATGATGCCTCAAAGGCTTCACCATCTTCGGCAGGATGTGAAAAAAAGAATGAGTGTGTGCTGCAGCCTGCTCAAACTTGTTCGATTCAAAAAGCAATGTGACAATCGGCCTGGCAGGCAGCATGGTGAAGCGCAAGTTCAAAGAGTGCCAGCGGACGCAGACATCGTCACCGTCCACCTTGCCGCCTGATGTAGCGCGCTTCTCTGCAGCTGGTCGGCCTGCCATGTCTTGTTGTGCTTGGTTGCATGGTTGCTGCGTTGCCTCATGACATGCAGCAATTTTGAATCTGGTGGATTCAAAATTGGTGCGGTGTCAGAACTGTTAACTTGACCTTGGAATCTGTTTTGGCTTGATATTGGGAACACCAATATTTAGCTTTAACACAACCGAACGCAGCCGTTTCCAGCTTTGGGGGTTGCAACCATGCCGGGGTCACATGGGGTCCCTTCGGAACGTGACCTTGACAACCTCGTGAAACGCTTGTTTGGGGTCAAAGCGCCAAAGGTGGATGATGCCAAAAGTTCATACCCAAAAGCGTACGGGATCTAATGAAACCTATGATGGAATATAGTTTTGCAATTTTTTGCTCAGATACCCTGAAGGTGTTCATCTTTCTGGTTGTGCTGATCTGGTTCCACAGCGATACTTTGGCCAAGCCAGCAGAGCCATTGAAGGTGATCGAATTTTTCTGTGGTACAGGAGCAGTTGGGCATAGCTGCAAACATGCCCATATCTCGACGGCAATGCTCGACACCAACTTTGGCAAGCTAGTTGGAGAAAGAAGAAACGCCTTTGACATGACGTTGGACTGCGGCTTTGCGTGTTTGGGCTGAACGATGCTGAATGTTTTGTTGCAAGTGTTTGCTGTGTTGTCACATGTTGAAAATGTTGTAGCGGTTTTGGTTTGGATTGTGCAGCTAAGGCTGGCCATATGGTGCGTGCTGAATGGTGATGTTCAAGGATTCTATGTGCTATTAGCGTGTGTGTGCACATCCTTTTCGGCCATGAATCAAGGAACTGCCAAGCGATGTCGACTTAATCCATGGGGAGACCTGTCAAGGCCACATGTAGTGGCAACTTGCTGGAACATATGTTTTGTTCGTTTCCCTTTTGTTTTTAAGATTAACCTATCCTTTTTTTAAGGATGGTGCATTCTGTTTTTGGTTTTCAAGGTGGGAAATACTTTGGTCTCCCGCTCGATATTGTTGGCGATGCTGGTGACAGCTATGGGGGGCACCTACATGATCGAGCAGCCAGGGTCCTCGAGGTTACCTTTGTACCCACGTTGGGAACAGTGGGTCTGGGCCTTTCGGAACGTTTGGACTGCAGGCTGGTGGGGTCGTTTGTATGGAGCTCTGACACCGCATCTTGACTTGTGCTTTAAAACGATACCCTTTTTTAAATTGGCTGAAATTAAAGTTTGCAAAAGAAATATAACTTTTGTGCATGACTTGCCTGGATAAGGAAACGCCACCGAGCCTGGGCCAACACCAAGTATGTCTCGCTGCTCGACAGAGGCCGTTTGACCAAAGCCCAGAGAGAAAGCTGCATCGTCAAAACGACCAACAAGAAAAAGAATGGCAAAAAGACTTCCTATTCTGGGAATAAGCATCTCAAAGGGACTCAGTGCCTTGGATTTACTTATAGTGTTGATTTGGATGACCCCATCAAAACATCCACTGATTGGTGACACTGGATGTTTTGTATGGTGTCAGGTCCTATCCGATTGCTTTTGGACTCCGTGTTCAGCGCTGCCTTCCCGTGTTCTGGCGATCTGCAGCTGGCAAGCCTCGAGTTGATCCTGAGATGTCAGCACCAAAGCTTTTCCTAGAAGCTGAGTGGGCGGACTTGTGGGAAGAAGCCAAAGTGCTGGAAGCGTGCACGTACATTAGGGGCTCAATCCATTTAAAGGTTTCCCAAAGGTGGAAGCATGTTTTTCCGGATTGCATCCCCAAATAAATTCAAAAACATAACAAAAACTATAGTTTTTTTTGGACAAAAACACATACCCGGAGATATTTGGGAAAACCCGGAGTCCATGTTAGAAAACTCGGATTTGGGGCTGCAATCTGGTATCGGCGTTGAACCCGGAGATTGTGATTTAACACCCGGAGAAAATAGGGACCCGGACCAACAAGGGAGAACTCCGGATGATCGAGGGAGAACTGCGGATGATCGAGGGAGAATATCAAGGGAGAATCTAGGAGAAGGGGCTGGTATCTGGGATCCTCAGGGATTTGTCACATGCATGTAATGGCTTATAAGTCATTCATGATATTTGAATCATTTGAGAATTTGTGCGATTGGATGATTGAATTTGAGGATTTGCTAGCTCTCGGCAAATCCTCAAATTCAATCTTTGACTCCAACATGTCAAAGTTAGATGTTCACACGTTAACTGCCAAACTTTGACTGCAACATGTCGGTGGGTAGCGCTTTTTGGGCTCAATGACATCCAAGTTGCCAAGCAAGTCTAGGTCGTGCGGCTCTTTGATCGTCAGTGCAGCGGCCGTTGCAGATCAGATGTCCCGTGGTATGGTGGAAGAGGTTGTGGCTGAGAAGAGAAAGACCCTCAGGGAAGCTGGGGAATTGTCGGTGGAAGAGCTTGAGAAACTACTGCAGGACTGGTGATTGGCGACCTTGACTTGTTAACCAATCATGATCGCGATTTTAGTTGGGGAAATTTTTGTTTGAATCTATAAGATACTTTACATTGTACCAACTATAGTATTTTGAACAGCATGCATTGCTATCTTGAATGTTCAAAATCCAATGGTTGCTTATCCACCTTTGGAACTTACATGGTTTGGGATCCCCAATTCTTTGGTATACTCTAAATCCAGAAGTAACAGGATTCTTCAGCATTTCTTTGAGCAAATCAACCATCCATGGATCGATCTATATACCGCATTGGCTCTCCCTAGGTATACTTTAGCGAAAAGCACGATATGACTATACTTGCTGCTGTATAGTGGTTGCTGTGGTTGCTTTTTTTGGGTGCCGGGTGCCGGGCGCCGGGCGCCGGGTGCCGGGTGCCGAGTGCCGGGTGCCGGGTGCCGGGTGCCGGGCGCCTGGTTGCTTTTACAAAGCAATGCTGTCCCATGTCAGCCATCCATGCTGCCCAATGTCTACCATTGTCTTACCCAGCCTCCAACTTCTGAGCCACAAAGAGAATCTTAGCTCAATTGCCAAGCAACAACAACAACCACAACATACACTCACAACGACAACAAGAACAACGACAACAACAACAACAACCAGCCATCATTCCTTTCCCATCGTTTCTAAGCTCCGCTCTCGCCTTGACGGGAGCACTCCATAGGGGAACCCCTGGCTCTGCTCGCGGCACTTCGCTTCCCGGTTCAGGCAGCCGACCCTCGCATCGTATTAATTTCAAATTTCCATGGATTCTACATGCAAAACTAAAAACATTCAAAAGTGCTATCAGAGTTTCCAGAACCAAACTTTGGTTGTTGGTCTTGTGTTTTTCTTTGTGTATGTTGCATTGGGCAGTAAGGATCAATAAATAAACCTCCCTGGGGATAAATTTTCTTAACAATGACATTGATTGTATAAATATATATATATATATAATTGAAGCCTCCCTGGTGTCAAGGCACATTGCACTGGAAGGAAAACAAATCATCCCGAACACATTCAACGCTCAACGCTTTTTTCCAGTCATCGGCCAAACGCTCAGTGTGGGCACGTTGGCTCATCATCGCTCCAAATGCTCAAAAATGATTTGCAAGAACCACATCGTTTTGATCACAATATCTGTCTCTGCAGCCTTGCAATTCTCCAAGTTTCGATGGGTTTCAAAATCTCCAGCTTGTAGGTGAACTTCTCTTTCAAGTTCAAGTCGTCCAAGACCCCAAGGAAATCGAGTGACTCCACCGGCATTGGTCCCATAGAAGCTTGAGTGATGTCACCACCTGAGTGCCCCATGCTCACTTGAACTTTCGCTTGAGTCAGAAGAACCCATAGGTCTGCCAACTTTTGGGTGTGCTCATTGATACCGCAAGTTTGGCATAATTTCTTGCAAAGTTCCCGCACACTCTCGGCGTCATCTGGCTTCTCTTTCACCAAAGGCAGGTCAACAGGGGGCAACGAATCCATGGTCAACGTGTCTTAAGAACGGTGCGGGTCCCTGAAAATTTGCTTAGAGCCTGAACGCAAACAATCAAGTAACAGTGTTGTGACATGTGTCCATGGGCGAAGCGTCATCCAAGCCAACTCAAAATTATGACTTCCAGACATCGTCCCATGATCAGCTCAAACATGACTGGCAAAACATGACATGGAGTGACGAGTGGCAAAACATGACATGGAGTGAGTGAAATGTGGTTGTTACAAAACACGAACTGGAGTGAATCAACTGGGCAGGAGTGGCAAAACATGACATGGAGTGAGTGACATGTGGTTGTTACAAAACACGAACTGGAGTGAATCAACTGGGCAGGAGTGGCAAAACATGACATGGAGTGAATCAAGTCAGACATGCCCTGCACGGCCCAGCTTGTAGCTGGGCCATGCTGGACATGGCTGACACGGCAGTGAATCAGTAGTGACAGGAGGGAATGCGTTGTCGGAACCATGGATCTCCAATTCCAGGTGAAACCGTGATGGTTCTTGTCGGTCATCATCACTAATTTTTATAATAAGTAGTTAGATGCTCAAATATGGAAACGTGCGTCAATGCCCTGATGCGAAAACTGCTTGATTGAAAATGGAATCCCGATCCCTGTGCCCCTGGCTCCCTCACTGCAGCAACTTTTCCTGCTTTCGGACTCGTCCCGCGCGGGTCAGTTGAAAGTAGGCACGTAGGTCAGCTCCAAGTTGTTTGTTCTTCGGCTTCGTCTTTTGCCCCTTTCTGGCTGGTCGTCAGCTTCCTTTCTTGTTGTTCTTCTTGGTCTTGGTCTCGCTCGTCTTTGCTGGCTTCTTTTTTGTTTTCCTGTTCTTCTCCTTGCTCTTCTTCTCCTTCTGCTTGTCCTTCTTCTGGTCGATGTTGGCGAAGATCACTGCCCCATCCGGCTTTTTCCACGGCACAGGCACCGCATAACGCACCGGGTTTCGAAGTTCCCAAGCCCATAGTTCAGTCTTGGTGTCGACGTAGGAGGGCATGTCGGCGGCTGTGAACCCAACCTTCACGCTGTTCTGGGGTGAGAAGGCGAACACTTCTTCAGAGCGAAGGTGTTCAGGAGGCGGTTTCCACTGACCACGCTCCTTGACAGCAATGCGGAAGCAATCCACGATCTCGACTTCCCCCACCAGCTCCTTCTCTCCACTTGGGGCGAGGGCGAAAAGGCCCCTCTTCAAAGTGCGTTGGCTCCGCACTTCCCAAACCTTTCTCTTTTCCACATCTGGCTCCAGGATCTTGTCAATCCATGGCTGGCGGATCACAAGGGCCTGCGAAGGCTTTGAAACCACCGCCATCTTTGAGCCTAAGCTGCAACGACTTCCAGGCATCATGATCCATCCCATTGAAGTTCCAACCTGCTTCCAGTGACAAAACATGAGTGGCACATATATATATATATATATATTTACATTTATACGCATGTATATTATATCCAAACATGCTCATAACATGCACACTTATACACTCTCAGACTAGTGAATCAAGTCAGACATGCGCCTGCGCGGCCCAGCTGATAGCCGGGCCACGCTGGGCATGGCTGACATGACACCGCAGTGAATCAGTGACGACAAGACGGAATGCGTTGTCGGAACCGTGGATCTCCATTGTTTTGAAAATTCCAGGTGAAACCATGGATAATCACGGCCATCAATTAAATTAAATCAGTATGTAGCTAGATAAGGAACCATTGTAGATGAAATGACTGCCTGTTTGAAAATTGAATCAACTTCCCAACGACTCAGACTCGCTCACTGCGAACAACTTTTTTCCCATTTCAGACTTGTTCTCTGGCAGGTCATCGCGTCAGAGATTCAGCTGCTTTGCGTCTGGTGATTAAATTAACGTCACTGGTAGATAGCGGAAGGCGTCTTGCCAGTGCTCGGGATCTCGCTCCAGGCATCGAAAGGCTTCTTCTCCACCAGCCCAACTGTCCACACCACCCTGCTTAGCAATCTTTGCAGGACATTTTGGCTCATGGCGTCACCAAATGCCTTTCCAAGGTCCGCAGGCGCATCGTTGGCATCCAGCAAGACATTGACCCACTCTTTCTTCCATCCCTGTAGCCCGCCAATCTCGTGGATTGTGGAATTTTTATTTTTCTGAAGTATCCTGAAATCAACCATTTCGATATGAATATGAAAAATGGGAAACAAACGCATGAGCCGTTGATCCTGATTGCTACTGTACACTTTTTATGTTCAACCCTTTATGTTCAACCAACTTTCAAATGCTCTAAGGACCCAAGAATCCATTCGCAAAGCCAAGGAAAAGGCCCGCACGCCGCAACTTGGTGTAACATCTTTAGTGCGTTTTTGGGCTTTAGGAGGGTTAACATGGGTTTATATTTCATACCTTTTCCACATGCCAATTCCAAGGTGCGTTGCCATCATGGCCAAGGAGCATGTCTACAAGATCCTGAAGGCAGAGGCTGACAAGGTCAAGACGGAGGAGAAGCGCAGTAAGCGAAAAGGTGCCGATGACAATCAGGAGCCAGAAGCTACTGGTGAGAGCACCAAACCTGATCCGAAGCCGAAGCGAAAGGGCACAGGCAAGCGATCCAAGAAAGCCACAGAGTGAGCGGCTATAGGCATCTTTGGATTTGGGGTTTTTGCACCTTCCTGATCTGAAATGAGCAGGCGTGTGCAGCGTGATGGTTGTCCATCAGAATATCTTGAAGGGATGTGTTCCGCGCCAGCTGGGTGTTTAGAAGGCTGGAGCTCAGAGTCTTCAAAACTTGAAACTGAAAAGTCTTAATAATCACAATGCGGATTAGGAGCTGCAGCCTTAGCACTTGCTTGAGGCGTTGTCATGGTCAGGCTTGCGTGAGAAGCATGCAAAGCACCTCGGGAAAAAAGTGCAAACATGTGCCAGCAATTTTGTGAAGCCCATCCTGGAACAGGATCAAAAATGCTATGATTTTTGGTCCTTGATCCAGGATGGATTTTTTTTATCCCACTTGGCAAGCCCTTCGAAACATGCAAGCCAGGTCAGCCAACAGCGGCGCAGCGGATCCAGCGCAATCCTTTGAAGCCAAGCGCTGTTGCCCGCAGCCTGGCCAATAGCCTAGCCAGAGGTGCCCCTTGGATGCATGCGACAAATGTGAGTGTAAAAAACCAAATGGAACATGACCGGGCTTTGGACAATCTAAACTGAATCAGTTTAGAATGTCCAAGACGTGCTTTTGGAAATTG
The DNA here is from genome assembly GCA_009767595.1 of Symbiodinium kawagutii. NCBI lineage: Eukaryota > Dinophyceae > Suessiales > Symbiodiniaceae > Symbiodinium > Symbiodinium kawagutii. The sequence continues at coordinate 459,979 of VSDK01028513.1, read as the reverse complement.
CAAACACACAGCGGTTGCGCTTTGTGTTTGCATTTTCTTCAGTCATGAAACCATGATGTGGTCTGTTCAATTTCCAACGTTGGAAATTGAAGAAGCCAAGATCACGGTTTCCAACATAGCGATTCATGTGTGTTGATTTCTCAATTTCTGCATATAGAAATTGAGCAGGTCAACAACGCATCAATTGTTTTGCATGGCAACCATGTGCATTACCAACACGCAAAACATTGTTCGAATTTCCTAGTTCCATCGTGCGTTGGAACTAGGAAATTCAAAGGCATGCTATGGTATGTTGAATCGTGGTTGGTGTTGTGGGGAAGTGGTCTTGAAAATGGTCTTGATAGGGCCTGCCATTTTGATAACAAATGGCTTTGCTTTTCTTGGCTTGTTTTCTTTGCCAGCTAAGGCTCCAGCTGTGCAGCTGCAGGAACATGCTGCTGCTATTGTGGCTGATGATGAGCAATTTGGTTTGGAAAGGGCCGACTCCTTTGTGAGCGACTGGCCAAAGGAGGTGCAAACAATTCAGTGACCAGGCTTTTTAGCATATTTTTGAAAAAATGTCCTTCTCCACCAATCTAAAATTCCAACTGCAGGGTTTTAGAACGTGGGTCCGAAGTCTTTGTCCTAAACTTCGCGCAGCAGGCACGCGATGTTTTCCGAGCAATGGATGCAACAGGCTTGCGGGTCAACATCAAAATCTCTGAGGATAGCATGGGCAGTGTCAAAAAGCACCCTTGGATTCGACCAACAGATTTTGTAAAGGAGCTTGATCAACAGAAACGCCTGGATCTCTTGCTGCCGGCAGATGACTGGGGATCTTCAAAAATGATTCTCCGAGAGTATTGGAAGAGATTTGCATTTCAATTTGGAAATGACCATGGGGTCTTCCAGATGGTGTCGGAGCCAGACCTTGCCCTGACCATCCCTTGCAGATTGCATGGGGATGAGGGCAGAAGCAATTTTTCTTTGCTTCCTCATAAGTTTTGATATTGTTTTTTTTGTTGCGTGTTGTCCTTGAATTCTATTTTCTTTGTGTCCGATTTTAATTTGTGTTGGAATTAAGTGTGAAATCCTGATATTCAAACTTCAATGCAGGTAAGAAGAAGTCCCCGATCATGCTGTTCAATTGGCAGCCAACCCTTGGCCGTGGATGCAGTCATGAAAAAGCAGAAAGCCAGGAACTTGACGTATCAAGGTCAGGTTTCCACGTGAACCTCATGGGGAGAGCAGACACAACAAGGTTTTTGGCATTTGCAGCCCTTAAAGAAACCTACGTTGATGACAAGGATGTCCTGACCAGTGCCTTGGAGCTTGTCGCCTTGGATTTGCAAGATGCTTTGATCAATGGCATCAAGGTTCGTGAAGGCTATGTTGTCCGTTTGGCGCTGATCGCCTGCAAAGGCGATTGGCCATGGCTGATAGAAGCTGGTGGTTTACTTCGCAATTTTCGACATGCCCCGAAGCTTGTCGAAACTGAGTTCATTCGGTTTTGGTAGTGCTTGGGTGTGCTTTCTTTGGGGGCTCCTTTTTGCGACTTGGGATCTAATTGTTTTTAATTGGTCATGCATGGGTCATGCTAAGTTCATGATTCTTGTTGTGCTTGGGAGAGCTGCTCTTGTGTGCTGTAAGTTTGCTGAGGAAAAAGTGCCAGAGCAATTGTGTGGCAAAAGGCGTTTGCCACCGATGCCTTGCGGGAACAGCTGGTTTTCCATTCAGTGATTGTGGCCGCTCACCTCGGTTCTTGCAAACAGTCACTTCGGCAGCAGCAGCCATATGCTGGGATGAGCCAAGTCCTTTGACGAGGTTGTTGCCGCAAATGCCAAATGACCTGCCCCAGTTCTACAGGGCAGACATTTGGCGTTCTTGGCACTTGGGTTTGGGGAGATATTTTCTCTCTTCAGCCATCGTTCTTTTGATGCCTCTGTTTCCTGGAACGTCTGCGCCAACAAAATTTGAGAACATCACTTGTAGATGGAGAGCCTATTGCAAGCTTCGCAAGCGAAAACCGATTTTGATGCGCATCAAAATGGACACGGTCAATTATGGTCCGCTGGAGTGGCCAGATGGAGGCTGGCAAAAGGCAGACACAACCACACTCTTGTGTGTCCCTTGTTCGTCCCATATTTTGGTTGTAATGTTTGTCTCTTGTTGTCCTGGGTTGCTCCTTTGTTTTGTGTTGGAAGGGGCTGTGGTTTTGATTATCCCAGCTGAGGAATGGTTGGAACATGAGATGATGGAGCCGCTATTGAAGAACCAACTTCATCTTGATGAACGTTTTCTGTTGATTGTGGGCATGGTGCGTGCCATCAATGGCATGTTCAGGGAATTGTTTTTTGGAGGCGCTTGGCTCCGGCCACATGAAGCAGACCTGGCTGCCCACTTGGGAATGAAGGCCCTGCTATGTTATCATCAGCTCGCTGAACGAAGTGCAGCGTTGTCCCAGCCGAGGTTCCCGATCCACCCGAAATTTCATGCTTTATGGCATATTTTTCATGCCTTGGAACAAGGCGCCAAGGTGTTGCAGTGGGTGGAATCACCTTTATGCGATTCCTGCCAACAGGATGAAACATTCGTTGGCATCATCAGTAGGTACAGTAGGCGTGTTTCACCAAAACAAACCATATCCCGTGCCATTGATTTATATCTAACCAGCTTGTGGAAGCTGTGGCGGGGTGAGGATGCTTGAAAGATCGTGATACAGCGTGTTTGAAAATCATTGTTTGGAAACAGTTTCTTTGAGGTTGTGAGGTTGTAACTTGGCCCTCCAAATCTTCTTGTTTTCCTTGCCATTTCATGCATCCAATTGTTGCGCTTGATACGGGGGTCGTATTGCGCGAAAAATGTGCTGATGTGTTGTGCAAACACGTTTTTCCATTCTCTTGGGTTGGCTGTCACTTCATGATAACATATCATAAAATGACAACTAACCCGGAGAAAATGGCAAAACGTTGAAAAACCCGGAGGCATAACAAGAAACCCGGAGATATTTTGAAAATCCAGGGACATAGCCAAAACTTTGGAATCCATATCTTTTTTGATGACAGGCTAAGATCTCAATGTTTCGGAGTTGCCTAGTATATATATATATATATATATATATATATGTATTTATATATATATATATATGTATGTGTATATATATATATATGCACTATATGGGGTCTAAAAGCGGGAAATACCATGAAATACCTAGGGCTACCCTGGCCATAGGTAGTTTCCAACATTCCTTGATAGTTGGTGGGTTTACGCATATTCTTTGCAACCTTGCCGTTTGACCATCATATATCAGCATAATATGGTTTTTGGGGGGTGGGACGTTTGATGGCCCATATCCTCAAGCAGTAGCTTTTGTGAAGGAAGTTCCCAGATGGAAGTACCTATGAAGCATATAGGTTTGCGGAGGTGGGACATTTGATGACCCTTATCCTCAAACATTGCCGTCTAAAGAAGTATCTATGAAACATGACATAGGGGTGCAGGGCTGGACATTTGATGACCTCTGTTGTTGGGGTGGTTTAACGTCCAGCTTGCGGACAACGTTTTCAAAGGTTCGTGATTGGGGATGCACAATGGCTGTAGTAGTAATGAGTTGCATGGATTGTTTTGTCTGGTCATTTTCAAGCATAGCTTTTTTGGAAGAGAAACGCTGCTATTCCTGCCAGAGTCTACCTGAGGTATACTCAAGTATACGCTCATTATCCATTCCTGGCATGTGTTATCACTGACATAGGTTGGTCATGGTTGTGAAGTGTTTTTCTAGATGCAAATGAGTTTCTAGCGGCTTAGCGACCTGGACTCCAACCCACCAGCTACAAAGCATTCAAGCGTCACGACATGTCACGACAGGGGCTTGGTTCACAAGCGAGCCAGTCCACGCTTGTACTGTCAACCATACCTAGTGAAGTTAGTTAGATCAAGCACCATTAGGTACCATGGTTACTTACAGGGTTTACACTTTGCAGTTGCACATATTCACGATTGTTAAGCATCATGGTACCTCTGAGTAACCATGAACTAATCATCAAACTAGCACGTGCACATGATAGTGGTTACCTTAGTTAATGCCGTTTGATAACCATCAATGTCGATAATGAAGGTTAGTTATCGGTTCTGTCAACCCGCTGCAAGCAACCATGGCTAAGCATAGCGACTTTATGTTGGTTCTCATGTCCTATCATTGTCCAATCATCATCATCAATGGTTCATCAGTTCAGCAACGGTAGATTTGTGAGATTGCTTAGAAAACCATGTACTGGTATGACTCGGCGGGTTCTCAGTCCTGTTTCTGGATGAGCAACTGGTAGCTAAGCATGCATTGCACAATTTTTCCGGCTGAATGACATGGTTGTATCCCGCTCATCAGACATACAGCTGCACATCCAAGTGCAATGAATTGGAATTCAGGATTTCACTATGACACAACCTCATTGTAATTCCCACTGAACTGTACCATGCTACTGTATTTCACTGCATATTTTTTGTAGAAAGCCGCTGCTGTGTCAAATTATCCCTACCATTGCAGGTGCAACACGACTATGCAAGGGCTTACCATGACATGTAAGGCTTGAGCACCAGCATTCAGTTGGTTGAGCATCATTCACTTGTCATGGAGACTCATGAATTCTGTCCATCCACAGAGGAGTCCGAATCTTGTCGACACCTGGCAGACAGAACAGGTTTCTTCGGGGGTGTTCCTGCTTTTGTTCAACCACAGTACTCAGCGATGCTCAGATATTTGACCAGTCTCATGAAGCCAACAATAGTCACTACCAGCTGCTACCAGCCACTGCTACCAGTAACCACTGCTATGAGCTACCAAGCTACCACCATCCAAACATGGTGCATCATCCAGTCAGTTTCCCTGGATGCCCCAGGATCAAAACCCTGGTCCTGGCCTTCACCCTGTTGTTCTCCGTGCTCTATGCCGCTGGGAAGATCTCGGCCGAGGATCTCTCGGTGGTTTCTCAAGCCATCATAGTACCCCAAAATGGTTGGTTTATTACTACATACATGGTTGATAAACTGGATGATTTGGTTGTACCCCTTCTTTTGAGAAACACTCAAAAAGAGAATACAGGTTCCAGATGTTTGCCGGAGGATTTATAATGATTTATATGTATGTGTAAATATCTATCTATCATCTATCTATCCATCTATCCATCTATCCATCTATCCATCTATCCATCTATCTATCTATCTATCTATCTATCTATCTATCTATCTATCTATCTATCTATCTATCTATCTATCTATCTATCTATTATACTGTATATGATATACAATTGAGGATTTGGAAGGTTGATGTGACTTTGGTCTCGATAATCAGTGAACATCCCACGTCAAGCTGATCCAAAATCGCTCGAGTTGTTACCAACGTGGACTCACGAGTCGTGTTGCTCTAGGAATCTAAGGCCTCTTGACCAACTTGCTGATTTGCAGCAATTTCAATAGCTTCAAACTGCTACTGAATCGTGCGACTGCTGCGTGTTGGCTACCCCTCAACGTTGCAGCCGGCGCAGCCGGCACGTCCTGGACCGAGGTAATTTCAGGCTTCGCAACGATGACTTTGGGAAGCTACGAGGAGTTTCCTGGCGGCGTACATAGCTTCGCGACGGCGACAGCGACAGCTGGGACAGCTGGAAATCAGGTCTGGGCAATGACAGTCATGTACGAAGAACAATCAACTTTTGGTTGGTGGTTTGATTGACATTTTCTATTTTCACTATTTTTCCCCAACAGCGAAAGCTTATGGGGTCTTCAGCCCAGTTAAGCTCCGGTGCGAGCCGGTGCAGCTTCCAGGCTCAGGTTCCGGGAGTTCCGGCGCAGATGTCAGGCAAGGTTCCGGAAGGTTCCGGGGAGTTCCGGTGCAGATCCTAGAGAAGGTTCCGGAAAGTTCCAGGGATTTCCGGGAAGTTCCGGTGCAGATGCGGTTCCGGAAGGTTCCGCTACAGATTACAGGCAAGGTTCCGGAAGGTTCCGGGAGGCAAGGTTGTCCCCAGAACTGGTTTGCACAGCGCACTGCAAAAAATGCGTGCAGAATCATTCAGATCTGTGGCTCTTGCTGTTGGGGATACCACCTTAGCTTATTTACAAATGCTTGGTTGGTTGACTAATATGTTTCATAAGGGTTGAAATCATCAACCTGATCAACTTTTGGTGGATCAGAGCTGGTCGTAAGAATCCTAGTGGTTATGTGGATATTGGGATTTTCAAGCATCAATCGGAGTGGTCGCGCTGTTCAAGACTGGCCTTCCCATGAAATGGCTTGGGCCAAGAAGCCACCTAGCAGAAGCAAGTTCCAGGATGCGGTATTTGATATTTCGGCTCAGGTCAGCGTAATGCACTCTAAGTCAGATTTGAGGTGATATGAGTGTATCCTATATGGATAACGGGATAACCATATGCATGATATGCATTGTTGTTTGTAATGACTCGAGCATTTGCTTCGTTAAAACCACATGTTGTTCACAAATGACATCCCCCACAAATTAGTATTCACTGGAAGTGTGCTCCGAATCAACTGCAAACAGCGTGTTCTCCTAGATGGACATCTTCGGGTGGATTTCAATTTATCACATGGGGGGTTCTTAAAGAGGGACCCCTAAAATAGGTGGTTTATTATTAGCAATGGCTAGTAGAAAGAATGAATTGGGGGGTCCCTACTTTGAGCAACCACCAAATGGTAGCACTGTTTTATGGGTATGTATACTCAGCTTGATTGACGAAATCGCAGTTGTTTGTTTTTCCCAGGTCATGAAACTAGCCATGTATGCACCAGTCCTTGGATGACCCAATGTTTGATTAAGAAAGGCAACTTCCTCAAAGATCTCCACGTATTCGCTAGAGTTGTTCTTGTAGAAGCTGCATTTCACAGATTCGCTGAAAGCAGGCAAAGTTGAGGGATCATGGCTCGGAAGACCACTCTTTTGGAAGCCTAGAAAGCCATTTTTACAAGAGGATGCAACAGGTGATGGAGGGATATAACTCAGATTAGACTTCTTGAACGTTTCAGCTGTGTTTTTCTTCACGGCTTCTTCACAACTTGAGCTGCGGACAGTCGGTTGACATGTTTGCAGACTCCTTGTCGACCTTAAAGCTCGATAAAATTGCATGGTCCAACCTTCCATCGTGCCGTTGATCGTGCCGTTGTGCCGAGGACGTCGGACTTGGGCTTGATGATGTATTTCAGGTGAGATGGGAAACTTGGTGCCGCTGCCACTGATTGCAACAGCTTATGGGCACAAGTCATCCTAGAAGGATAGAGCAGGCCAGCAATCCAACCAAGGTCATGTTTTTTTCAGTGATTTTCACCATGCTGAAAAAAGGTCGTGATCCATGTTGCCACGTTTTGCCGCATATTTGTTGCAACTAAAAGTACCCAAAACTATCCTTAGTAAGAAACGGACCTGGGAACATCACGCTGGAAACACCCGCCTTCAACCTTCGTCAAAGTCACGATCAAGGCCGTCAAGGCCCATGATTTGGCCCGCTTGCATGCTGAAAACACCCACGTCAGGTCACTGCCGGACTCCATGTTCACAGCATTTCGCTGCTTCACTGGCGAATGTGTCCCGTGTCCAGAACACAAACGTCCGAGGACCAGATGGCTGGTTGGTGATTTACAAGTGAGCCATGGGATTTTCTATGGTCAACTGGCTATGGGTCAATATTAATTAACCAACCAATAATGGGTGATGATAACCAACCACTTTAAAGGGAAACAATGGTTAATGATAGGGGAACCAGGGGTACAGAGTTTTGACCCACTGCCAACCATGGTCAATAGGGGTTAATTGTAGGGAATGATAATCAGCAATACTAGCTGTGTGGTAGTTTTAGACATGGTTATTGGTTAGTAAGCTGGTTGACTATAGGGGATAGTAAGCAACAATCGGGTATATAAATGGTTGATAATGGCTGGTGGTTTGATTGATATTTGTTTAAGGAATGATAGCGGTTGATTACAGTGGATATGCAGAAACAATAATGGTATTGGGACACTCTTCTTGAATTCCAACCGTTCAGGATCGATGGGAAACAATAATGGTTGCACAACTACCACTTGATGGTTTGAGTGGCATCTATTTTTGCTAGCCAATATTTTTCTGGTTGGTGGTTTTAAACATGTTTTATTACCATGGTAATGATTAACAAGTGGTTGGTTGACTAATATTTTTCATAGGGGTTGGAACCACCAACCAGTTACGATCAATTAAGCATTATAACATATTATAACCATTAGAAACCATTATAATCAATGGTTTTACAATCAATTCACCATTATAACCATTGGTTTTACCATGGGTTGGAACCACCAACCACTTTTGGAATGATTTGTTTGATTCACTCAAATTGTTGGGTTGCGAAACCAACCACCAACCGGACATTGTGCAACCGCTTTTCCATGCCCGGTTGATCATGGGTAATCACGGCATCCATGACGGCCAAGCACTGATGGTTAACGACTGGCAATGGTTGATCCAACTTTTGATGATGGGGTTCATGATGGCCAAACATGCTTGGCCGATCATGGATGATGATGCTTAACGTTGTTAAGTTGCGTGGTTTGCCTTCTAGTTCAGGTGATTTCTTTCTGGTGAGCTTGGGGAAACTTGAGAAAATTGAACATTGTCAATGCTAGTTAATGATGGCCCAATTTTTTTTTGGTGTATCGATCCATTTGTTTTTATTTGGAATGCAGCCCGACCCACCACGGTCAGCCAATTCACAAGGAACCAGGGTCGTCAAAAAGTTGGAGTTGTACACGTTTTGAATGACAAAAATTAGTTTTGAATGTCAAGAGATGGTTTCCAGTAGTCCCTAATTTGTTTTTTCGCTTTGATCGTAGTTTGACGACTGGAAATTCAGAAGCCGTTGCCCTGGCTTTCCAGTGGCAATCCAGCTGCTAGGGGGCCGCACAAAACATAGTGACGTTGCATTGTGGCTGGCATGGTTGTTTTCATAGCTTGATGATTCCCGTGCCCAATTCAAGGTCAATTGGTCAATCGATCATGGTTCATGATAGCATTGTTGGTATACACATGTGGGTGTTTCTCAAGCCATAGGGGTAACCAAAAAATGGTGGGTTTATTACTATAAATGACTATAGTCATGGATGATTTAGTTAGGGCTACCCCTATGACTTGAGAAACACCGACATGTGGCCACCGTCCACGTCAACAGCTGTTCATAGCCATCATGTTTGCCCCTGCTTCAACCTCCAGGGTTCGGAGAAAAATCCGAGGCGCTCCCTGAGAAGATGAGGCTTCCTTGAAGCCTCATCGAAAAGCATGGGGTTACTGGTTGATAGGTGGTTCTAAAGCAGTCAAACATAAGGAAACATCAGATTCAATAACAATAAATCCATATAAATCAGGTTACCTTGGACTATAGCAATAAATATGTGTTATATGGGTTTCAATAACAATAAATCGATATAACTGGGTTGCCAATAGCAATAAACCCAAGTAAATCAGGTCATTGATTAGCTGACCATCCCCCAGTATCATCAATGATTAACCACTTACACTATTATTGCTATGGCCATATCCCCCTATTATTAACAATCATTACCAGCCAGTTGGGTTTTTCCTTGGGCCCTGACATGACACAGGGCACCGTGGAATACCACGTCCCTGCGCTGGAAAATGGGCCGCGCCGAGGTGAATAATGAAGGCTTTTCCATCACTTCGATGCTGGCGCAAGAGTATGGCTTGATCTTCCAGTTGGCCTTCGTCACTTGGGTGGAAGTCAAGTTGGGTGGTCAAAATTGTGCCCCAAATAAATGGCAATTTCAAATGGCATGATGTTTTTTACATATCTAAGAAGCATATCTGAAAAAAACAGAATGACATCGGCATCTATGAAATCAACCTCTGGTTTGGGGTGATTTTAACCCAGAACCAGTTGTGCCCAGTTCTGGGCCCGATCAGCAACTTACCAGGTGGCCAGTTCCAATGGCTTCCATGACGAGTTCATCAACTCAACCATCCAGCAAATGCTGGGCAGTTGACCAATGAACGACCACTACCATCCATTACCAGTTCAACAACAACCACAACAACAACAGCAACAACAACCACAACAACAACAACAACAACAATAACAACAACAACAACAACAACCAGTTCTAATTCATGAACAATGTTTTTTGTTGGTGATTCTTGCTTGGATGGGGCATCACAACAAAAGAGCAGACCAACTTTTCCTGTCGGATTATTCGTGGCCCCCGCAAAGTCCTACAGAACACTCCTGGTCATAGGGGGCATGCCGTGAGGGCTGCTTGTACAGGCTGTGGGGAAGATTTCCCCGACCCGGTCAGTGGGTACTTCACCATACGTTGAGTTAACGCAGTCACGACATGTATTGGTGGTGTTTTGTTCCATTGACTTGAATCATGATTGGGTGAATCTCAACATACGACAGGATCCAGTGTTGGAGATGTCCTGCTAGAGTACCAACGTTCTGTGCAAGTGACAGTGGTTTGCCATTCAAGAGAGTGAAAGTAGGAGCCAGATATGATGCTGGAAACCATCCAATATCATCAACCCAAAATGACTGGGACCAAGGGTATGGGAATGTAATGGAACGCATATCACAAGGTGCCCTCCCAACCATTCCAGCACATTTAAATCTTTTGAATCGAGAAACAAACACTTCTGTTTCCTTACACCCTTAACAGACAAACCCATACGGTTCGAGATCGAGAGTTAGATCAAAGTCGAAGATCATCACACCGTTAACTAGACTAGTTCATCCCGGATGCTGGGATACCTTGGTTGGTTCATGGGTATTTTTCTACGTTGGAAACCCAGCTGTTCCAACCGCCCAGATCGATTTTTCCATCACCCGTTGTGATCAAAATGATGCCTCGGCCCAACACCCTTTCCGCCCCTGTGCTGATTTACATCATTAGAAACCATCACGAAGCACCATGCTATAGGGCTTTGCACAAATGGTCACCAAACTTTTACCATCCCTGTGATGTTCAAATCATATTCTTTTCGTGCCTTTACCATGATTTTGCATTTACCATGATTTTACCCTAGTTGGACATCAACATTTCGTGTTTCTAAAGGTGCCCTGATGTGCCCTGCACATTTTTTACCCCAGGTGATGAGCTACATGCAGCCTGGCGCGTGTGATGGGAGCGTTCGGGCCGAGCGATGACATCCGGAGTGGCCTACGGGGAGATGCACAAGACTTACCAGCTATGCTTCCAGTTATGATTCAATAGAAGGTAACCAGCTGGTCTCCACCAGTGTTATAACTGGGGTTGGTTACCCACTGGTAACTGGAAGCATAGGGATACCCCGCAACAGAAGAGTGGCTGTTGCGCTTTCCCTCGCAGGTAACGTTGAGTGCTTTAGTAGCCCTTGAAGTGATTGCTGTTGAAGTGATGGACTAAATATGTACAACCTGGGTCGGGACCGAAGCAACTGCAAAAACCAAGATATGGCGGTTACCCCCCTATACAAATCATCTAATTACTTTTTGAACTATGAATATATAGAAGCAAACCAACCATTTTTGGGTCCCGTATGGCTTGAGAACGCACCATATATGTTGATGAGGACTCGTGGACGGTTACCTGAAGTAGAAAAAGATAATAATGATGAAGCAAATTTGTTCACCTTGAGTTTGCTTGCTGAGCTGCCGAAAGTCGTGGTGGTGTGGTTGGTTCCCACGGCATAGCCATGGGTCTCCCAATTGGTCGGACAGGTTGCCATGGCGGGTTGGTGTTCACCTTTGGGGCTCTCATTTCTAGTAATGGCTATGGGTCAATATAAACCAACCAACCAATGGAGGGTTTACCAACCAATAATAGGGAAAACAATGGTTAATAATAGGGGAACCAGGGGTACAGGGTTTTGACCCACAACCAAATGTTTTTTAGAATCCTTGATTATATGATTGATAGTCATTGATATTGATATTCATATATTAAGATGTTCTAAATATCTAGATCATTTGCTTTAGAATGATTTCAATATTAACTCATTCAATCATTATGCATTGTTGAATGAATGCTCCTTTTTGTTGGCAGATTAAAACAATTATGTTTGCTAATTGCAGATTGAAAAAACAATCTGAATAACATAACTATGTGGTGGTTTCTCAAAATAGGGTACCCCAAAACTGGTTGGTTTAATACTATAAACAATTCATATATTGGATGATTTGGGGGTACCCCTATTATTTAGAACACCACCATGTGCTGGTTTCAATGGTCAACACATCCGCGTCAACCGAGCCGTTGCAGACGTGCCCGCGGTCGCGGCCGGCTGGCGGCTTCGCCACGGCCGAGGGTGGTCACCATGGGCATCTTCAATGTGATCTTGGCAGCCTGGCAACGACGGGCCGAAGTGGTGCGTTCTGGGATCGACCTGACCTGGGTCTTTGGTTGATGAGCGAAAGCTATGGTTTTTGATTATGAAGTAGTATTAGCCCCATATGTTTTCTCACATAGGTTGATCATCAAATACTTTAGTTTCATGAATTTGTTTGATTAATACTTTGTTTTATTATGAACTAATTAAGTATTAACTGGTGTTTAATTGTTTACTACTTATTGACTACATACCGGGTAGTGCATAAAAAACAGCCATCCGAAATGAACCAGCGCTGGGACAATGGCAACCCCTTGCACCCCGATGTCACAATGTTGACGGTAAAGCTGTCCACAGTAAGAACATAAATGGCTGCTTTTTTTTGATGAACCAGAGGGAGTAACCAAAGTGACCATAGTGATGATCAAAACACACCCATTTTTCTATGGTTCGCTATGGTGAATTGATCATGGCTGATCATATTGAAAAATCACCAACAACAATAGTTAAACAACTACTTATGAACTACTTGTTATATACAGGCTTTCTTCAAGTTTGGACCTGCCAAGTTATGGTTGGTTTTTTTACCACAACTGATTGATATGATGTGGGATGATTTGGGGGGCACCCCCGATTTTGAGAAGCCACCCATATAGTTACATTATGTTACATCGGTTTGTTCAAAGACGATGTACCCCCACAATTAGTGGCTTCCCCATCAGGAATGACGTTTTGGAGGGTTGGTTGGAGGGGTAGTGCAATTTATGGACAACCCCAAGTAGTTGGGTATCGATAGATGTGTATCAATATAACAGAAACTGGTTGATAGTTGGCTAGTTTATGGTTTTAAGCTTTTGTGTCAATATTCCCAATATTTAGGATAGTTCGCGAGCAGTTGGTTGGTTGACTAGCCGACCTTTATTTTTCAAAGGGATTGAAACCACCAACCAGATATTAAGAGCAGCAACAATGGTTCATGGTTCGGTATTGATCAATACCAACTGACAAAATGTGCCCAAAATAGGTTTTGGAATCACTCAGCAAGAATGATTGATCATAAATGAAACTAGCAGCGCCTAGTTGGTTAGTTTCCTAGGAGATAACCATGCTTTGTGGCAACCATGGTTGATTGTACCCCAGGTAGCTGAAACTATTCCGGCAATAAGGGTACTACCGGCTGGTTTATCCCGATTCTGAACATGCAACATGTACCATGGGAACGCCTACCAAGTGCCGGGGGCGAATCCATTCTCAGCAAGCCCACCTTGAGATGCCCAGAACGATGGCTAGCGCATCGCTTCAGCAAGCGGCTGGATTGGTTTGTTTTGAGATTGCATTCCCCCAAAATAGGGACAAAATAAAATGGTGATATCTTGATTGCGTAGATTTGTCTACATTGTATTGTTGTTTAATCGAATGCACAGTGCAGTGCTTCAACCAAACATAGCAAAAACATCACTTAACAGCAGAGTGCAGCGTCAGCCGATGATTTGGGTCAAGACCGTTTGCCCTTGGGTGAACCTCCCAAAATGCTGAAGAAATCGTCTAGGAGAGAATCTTAGCCATTCAAAGGCTGGTTTGACCCAAACCCATTCGGAAATCTATTGTAACAAACCCGTGTCAATACACATATGATCAAACATGTATGAACATTCATCAATGAAGCCACTTGATGATGATATGGGATGTTTCGAACATGTAACCAATAGTTCTTACAAATCTGAAATACAAAAACATGATTAATTATGAATGACATAAACACATGCTTTTGATGTACATGTTTTTCAATATAATCAACTATTATGGTCATGTCATTGATGCATGTGAGCGCCAACCCATTCATGTTACTAATGAACTGCGGCAGATAACAAAGATGGTTTGTCCAGAAAATAGATTTGGGACTCAACCTATATCTTCAACCAACAATCATACAATGAAACCACAAGCAAAGAACTTACCAAATATGGGGCTATCAACAAAAACATGGAGATAGAGCAGAAACTCAACATGGGGTTAGCCACAAAATGTGACTCGTGGGATGGACCTAGACCTAGAATCAAGAGGCCGGCATGTTGGCGGAAACCAGTGACCGATACAAGACTCAGCCTAGAAACAGTGGGATCATTTTTGCAGATGAGCAACTGCCAGAAGCAGGATAGACTGGGCAGAAGGCCTAAACTTAAACCAGTCAAACATATCAAAAGGGAAGACCTGACCTACGAAGTCCTGGATGTGTTTGTGGATCAAATCAAAATATCATCAACCATCGAGGCATGCCTAACATAGGCAAAGGGTTTTGATGCATGCCGCATACACATGTTTTTCCTCCCCTTGACAGGGACCAAAACAAAGCGGAAGGCGGCTACAGTGTTGTTCCGAGGCTCACAAAAATACGCTCACCTCCAATGAGACTAGTACTGGCACCAGCACCTGATTTTGATAAATACATGAACAGTTACAGACCTGCTGAAACTAGTACCAACAGCACTGCCAAGGCTAATCGTACAGGAATGTAAATCGTCAGGTACAATAGGAAAAACCTACTTGTACAAAGCTTGTCAGTCCCAGGCCGTCTACGTGGACATTACCATGAAAGCTGCAAAGGACGGACGCCAACGGGGTTGGATTGGCCTTTGGTCGTGGTGAACATCGATTGGTACTTGGAGTGTTCCAAGTCTCTGGGGGATATATGGCTTTCTATGGTTAATTATCATCAATAATGGTTACTAGGGGGAAATCGCCAACAACAATGGTTAAACAACTGCTATATGGTTGTTTATCAAGTCATAGGGGGCCCCCAGTTATCATCCTTTGATCATACGAGCCATTTGTAGTAAAAGAGCATCCATAACCTGGCGGTCCACTGAGAAACCACCATAATGGCTGTGGATCCCAACAGCACGATGAGATTGGTCATGGCTGAAAAGCTAGAGCATACCCATGGCCATGTGAATTCCCAGGCGTACCGGGTCCAAAAAGTCACATACTGTGACAATGAGCCAGTGATAGTTGAAACAGGTTGAAGTTTATGGATAATCAATCTGTGTCTAGAAATCTTTGTACCTCAGCTAATTCACTAGTGAATTCCAGAAAGGTGCATTTGTCGAGTGGTTTCTGCACAGCTGTGCTGATACCTTTGTGATGTTGGAGCCGTGGTCATTCTGGTGCTAGCCGTGTTTATGGGTTGAAGCCGTGGAAGTGGGTGATATGGCTGGTACCCCTGGTGTACCACCATTAACATTTGAATTCCGTATTATTTGGGTGGCTAACAGCAACTAAGTTAGGTTCTTAGTTTTTTTTGATATGATTGATTTACCATATAGCCACCAAAAGAGTATTTTATTTTGGCAAGGGATTCACAGCAGCCACCAAGTTATTGTTGGTTATTATCCTTCATTAATGTTTTGTCAATTGGATCCATCGCCATATGGTAGTTTCTCAAAGTACCCAAAAATCATCCCATATTAAAGATTTATATTGGTAAACCAATCGTTTTTGGGGTACCCTCATTTTAGGAAACCACCATATCTCCCCTGCACCACTGTACCCCTGCACAGAAATAGCAGTGGGTCAGTTCACCCTGTACCCCTGGTTCCCCCATCATCAACCATTGTTTTCCCTATGAGTGCTGGTGATTGTCCCCTCTCGCGGACGTCCATCGGAGCGCGACCAACGCGCACGTGGATCAGGCTCCACTGGTGATTGTCCCCCACTAGTTGGTTGCTTAATATTGACCCATAGCCTTATAGTGGGATATTTGGTATATCCCCCACTATTGTTACTAAATATCCCCTATTATTCACCATTAACCAGCCGTTATCAACCATTGGTTGGTTGCTTAATATTAACCCATAGCCATATATAACGGATATGTTCCCTTTTTTTGTTGGTTATCATCCCATATTATTGACCATTGACCAGCTAGTTGACCATTGGTTAACCATCCCAGCTCGCCTTATCTTTGCAGGAGAATGAGGCTCAGACGGCCGAGCAACACGCCCGGGAATCCATCCGCATCGCTCGCACCACACGAGAGCTGCTGAAGAAGTTTGCAGCGGCGTATCACCTGTGCCCCGGCGGCGGACGGCTGGTGCCAGTTGTCGATACGGTACGGATGTGCAGCCGGGACTACAACCATGGCTATAAGCTCTATAGGGATCTATAGGGTACCTTATAACCCCTAGAAACCAGGGGAGTTGTGACCACTTGCTCAGTAAGGTTTCACTGAGGGGAACGGGATCTCAGTTTTTTGAAGATTTTGAGTAGACCTCAACGGTCAACTCGGCGAAGTCATCACCAGGTTCAAATCAGATAGCTCAACAGGAAGGCAAAGCTGATTGGAACGCCATGAAGCCCAGCTCCCTGTTGAAACTTGAAGCATGTGTCCAATTGTATCGCAAAACTGGCTTTCAAGCTTTTTAGTCTACTGGGTGGATTATAGCTACTACCTTAGCTTTTTTGGCTTTTTGGGATATGATGAATTTACCATATAGCCACTAAAGCCGTTGGACTTTTAGCAAGGGATCAACAGCAGCCACCAAGTTATTGTGTGTTATTATCCTTCAGTATTGCTTTGTCAATTTTGATTTACCATATAAAAGTTAGACTTTTAGCAAGGGATCCAGGGATCAGCCACCAAGTCTAAGTATGGCAGAGCAGCCCGGGAGGAGTGCCAGGCATTTGGGATCTTGTTCACGCAGCCCGCACTGGAGATGGCCGTGCTTACTTTCTCAGAAGTGCAAAGGGGCTAGCTTTGCTTAACAAGCTGGTTCATCACCCAGTAGCTCCATGTATAGTATATTTAACTACATTGGGATCATTTTGTTGGTAAATGTAGGTAAATATACCATACATGGAGCAACTGAGTAATGATACAAGACTTGTTAATGGGGAATTTCTATGTGTCTTTTTCATTCATACTGGTTTCGTAAAAAAATGGGTGTTGATATTGCGTTCGCACCTGAATGGCGAGCCCAACATCAACATGTGGCCTTGCTCTAAGACTCTCAGGAGAAATGTGCCCCGCTGACCTTGCAATCATCGTCCTTAGACAAATCGATTTGAAGAAAATATCATGATGATCCAACGACTGTTTAAGCGATGCAGACAATCAGATTACCGCTTCGGATTGCGGTATGTATCTATTACTTTACATTCTATATATATATATATATATAGATATTTTATATAAGACATCCAGCACAACGATGTTGTGATCTTATATTGTTATCATTGTATCTCGCATTTATCCGCCATTGTTGTGTAGGCGATTGCATTATACGTGTTTCGGACGTATAGGGGCTGAAGTTCAGATAAACCACTGGCATACATGGATCATAGCGGCTGGAGTGGACACAACTGACATTGTATGGCTTGCATTGACGCTATGCACATGTATACGGACTGTGTATATGAATGTGTGCAACGCACATGCATCATGTGATATTTAGGCATGCATGCATGTTTTGTTTACTGCATTTACAAGCGGTGAGTCTATGTACACGCATATTTCAGGGATATGTAATGTCTAGAAAGAAGTAAACTATGAACACATATGATATATGATCATATATAGGTGACTTTTTCGTTGTACTCGTTCATGCAGAATCATGCAGACATATGATGCAGACATGATAGAGTATAGAATATACTTATGTAAATATGTCTACACAGGATCGGCGATTTTGCAGACTTATAAGTACTAATGCATTTTATTTGTTTGTAAACATGCATCCTTTTTCTATATGCACATAGATAATATACTCAAGTATATGCAATGCTTGGGCATTCATGTTTACTTGCTCTTGGAGATGACTTTTCTATGCGTGTTTTTCTTTGATGCATTGCCATCACCATCACACACAGTTTGATTGAGCATTCATTGATGTTGACTATGGCTTTTGATCACTATTAGCGGTCACTAGGCAAGTGTATTCAGTATTATTGGATGTTGTGTTGCGTGTGAGCCGTAATAAAGGACAAGTGATGTCCCATTCTCACAAGATGGCAATCGGCCCATTGTGTTGGCTATGAGTATATCCAACGACTGGTGGAAGATAAGGGCCAAAACAGTAGTCGGTGGCTAGCCACCATGAACCTTTGCATGAATGTCAGTTAATCACTTGATGTCACCACTATTTTGAACATCAAAGTGATTAAGTGGACATTCATCACGCTATTCTTGTCACCACTATCTTGATGTCACCACCATTTTAATTACTAGAACTACATCACTGCAGTTCTTGGTTCGCAGCTTGGTTCGCAGCCGTTGAACTATAGTTATATCTACCAGAACTGGTAGTTACCCTAGTTGTGTTCGCCAACAAATCGCCAACGTTTCGGGGGCCCGGTCCCTTGCAGGTACCAGGAAATGGAGGAAAACGGCATGGAGCAGTTCGAGATCCGTCCCTCAGCAGCTCTCTTCACGGACGACGAGCTCCAAGAAAACATCGAGCCACGTCCGAGCAGCGCCAGCCACCACCGGGACCACCTGGTGAGCAGCGAACGCCACCGGTGACGTTGGGGTAGCTACCAGTTGTGGATGCTAGATATAAATGGCTTAGAAGGGTAACTACTAGGGTAACTGCTAGGGCAACTAGATGGAACAGGATATAACTGGAGTAACTTAGATGGCAAATCTGAACCAACGAATCTCTATCCTTGGGGGGCACCGTTCTGCTCACAAACTGATGGAAGATCCGGCACTGATAAAACTGTGAAGGTTGATCTAGGTCACGGTCATCACCAGCGCAGACCCCATATAGGGTTTTCTAGGGCTAATGATGATATATACAAGGGGAAAATAACCGGCAATAATCAACGATAGTGGATTAACAACTACTATACATTGATATACATTGGGGGTGCTTAAGTCACCCAAGTTATGGTTGGTTTACTACAGTACTATATAGACTATAAATGATCAATATTTGATGATTTGGGAGTAGCATGGAGTAGCCATATTTTGAGAAACCACCTCTACAGAATAACAGATGTGAAAAGTATAATTACAGGTGGATGCATTATGACTTAGTATACTTGCCTGACTGACTGCAATCCCTGCTTCCTGATGATTGATAGATTTTCGGTCATGACGCGTCACAAATATTGGGCAGTCATTACCGAATCGTTTGTGTAGTGTGAGGATAGTTGTGGCTGCTCAGCCATCTGCCTCCGCGTGGGCATAGCTTGCAAATAGATGGCTATTATTCCAAAGGATGCATCCCAAAGCCATCTCCAAGCGAGCGTCCAAAAAGGAAACCAGCTAATCGCTTCCTACTATTACTAATCCGACCCCTAATATACAAAAACCCTGTGGGCGCTTAGTATTTGGGGAGGGGGGGGAGGGTTGCTTCAGTTACTCTCGCGGTGATGTTGAAAGACCCGCACCATTGCGAAACTGAGCCCTGCTTTCGCTGCTACGGCCCGGGGGGAATATTGACCAGCCATGATTCTTCTTGAAGTGTGAGAATTTGATGGTGACTTGGATATTTGGATCGTTGATTTGAACGAAAGGCTGATGTTTCCTTGTTGATTTTTGGTTGGTGGTTTCAAACTGTGTTCATTTTCCTCAAGGATGTAATAAATGGGATGGTATGTAGACTGACGCATATCTTTCATAGGGGTTGCAGCCACCAACCAGATTTGTGTTGTTTTGATGCTCAATTTGACGTGCTTTGATGGTCACCAGCTCAGTGGCTGAGGAGATTACGAAGGAGCTCTTTCTGCATCTTGGATCTAACTCTGGTGGCAGATGGTAAATGATGGTCATTGAATGTCAATGAATGTCATTGATGTTTCATGGTGATGAATTAGATCTGTATGCATCAAGATTCTGATGGAGAGGATTGGTTGATGATAGATGATGTTTGACTGTCGACAGACTACACCGGCCATGGAACTCCCAGCTGTGGCTGACCCGGCTACCGACCACCAAACCAGCCTGTTATCGTGCCGTGCTTCGACAGCTGGTCGTTGCTGTGATGATCAGCTGCTGGAGCGTTTGGGCCGGTGGTTTTGCTCGCTACGGCCACAATGGAACTCAACGGTTGGAAGGTACCCTTTGGTGGTCCCTAACCTGGCTATGGATTTCCACCATGTTTTATAGTGAAGCTCCTTGAAATCACCAATAGCTCGGCTGGATTTGTTCGCCAGCTTAGGGACTACCGGAGGGTTTCAAGGAGAGTCATCGCCGCTGATTTGCCGCAGCACAGCTTTGTTGTGGTCCCACAGTGGCTGGGATCCATCCAGCCGGTTCACAGAGATTCCACGCACATCCGGAAGCGTTGGCAGTGACACATGCGCACGGCTGGACGGATGACCATGATATACATGGTTTAGTTGGTTGGAGAGATCATATATACTGACTAAGGTTGGCTAGAACATACAAGTATCATGATGATTCACGTTATGAGTTATGAGTCAATGATTGAGCAATCATATCCCACATGCCACGTTACGCATGGTTGCGCACTGCCGTTTGAAGAGATCCAAACGTGAGTGGTGGCAGATCCGCGTTGGGTGACCGTCCTATAGTTGCATTGACCAACATCAATAGATGTTCTTAGCATAGGATATTGTTAGACTAATCAATGGTTGACAATAGTGGTAACAATTGACACCAATTGCCCATAGCCACATAGACTTACAACCACTATTGTCAACCACCATGAGCCATTCACCATTTGCTGTTTCAAACTGCAACCTGGCGGCGAAAAACCAAGGCTGGTGATACAAGATAGAGACTTGGAGCGATGTAGGCAGCCCTGGTCGGTGGTGGTAGGGCGAGTTTCTATCTGCAGTAGAAACTGGTTGGTGGTACCACAACAGCTTGAGACCAGGCAGGTTTGGTTTGCCATTGGTGAACTTGGTCCACTTATAAGGTGGAAGGACCTTCGAGAGTGTCTCTCGTTGCTCCTTGGTCAAAAGTCCTGGACATAATCAGTGGAAGGAAATGACGCTTGACGCCCACAAAGATCTCCAACTTAGCCATGGCAAAAAATTGGGCCTTGACAAACACACCAAGCCGAGTGGCTTGATAGCCCGGCTGCTGACCAGTTCATATCCAGTTTGTGGAATCCACATGAACAGCTGCAACTGTGAATTATGTCACCAACCGGTGTCAACCATCATTCGCCATGACTTTTCGCATCACATTTCAGCCACTAACCCATGGCGCCATCCATCAACATTGCGCCATCGCCATCGCATCGCCGAGTTTGAGCTCAGGAGATGTTCAACTGCTGATGGACGATCTGGATCTGCCACCCGACAGGGCCAACCTCTTCGAGATTCTCGGCACCAGGGGACACTTACGGTGGCCCAGGTTGGGAATGGTTGGGAATGACTAATGATTATGGTTAGATGATGGGATGATGCTTAGTTGATGGTGAAACTGATGCTAAATTGATGCTTAAACTGATGATTAACAAGCTGACTGTTGATTGTTAGTAGATGGTTAACAGATGGTGATTAACCGGTTCGTGATGGTGATGGTCACTTGATGATTGACTGGTTGGTCAATAGTTGCGATGGGGAACAATCACACGCTGTTCCCGGTCGTCACACCCATTCATTGGTGGTTGAGTCAGTACGTGCTGGCGGTGAAGCCTCCCAATTATAAGTTGCTAACCCAGCCGACAGGCGTTCCTGACAGTTCCTGATATTCAACAGAGATGCCATGCCATGAAGTTATCTAAGTGTGGGGTCTTGGCTCGTGAGCAGTCATAGAAATCGCTTCAAGCTCAATGGACTTGGACTCCCATAGATGACATGCCTTGTCACCATGCTCTCAACTGTTCTGAACCTGGGGATTCTCCGAATCAACCACAATGCCCTTAAGATTGCCATTAAAGCTAAGGACTATATGATAACCTTTCATAACAATTCTTTACGATTCTCCGTTCAGATCTATTCTCAATCAAGCATGATGGTTGAAGCATCAACCGCTCGCAAACCCAGTATTGCTTGGTATGCCAGTGAACCGCTAAAAGCGAGCATTCGTCGCCCTCAATAAACCATCAACCATCAGTGATCATCATTTATCACCCATCCCGAGCCGTTGGTGAAACATGTCATCGAATAGCGATCAAAAAGAAAATCTAGTGGTTTCGAGTGGGCAACACTGAACGTCACAGGTTAAAGATGATATGATTCTTACCCTAATCCTTTCTAATATTTTAACATGATGCTAGTATCTTAGTCAATCAATTGTACCCTGATCGTCGCCGTACCCTGACGTCGCCATCATGCCATTCCTCACGGTGGGCCCCCTGAACATTCCAGCACTGGACCCGACGTAGTGGGGTCAATACCAAGCGAAATTGGTCGATGCGAACAGCTGGAGTACGTTTAGGTACCCACAGCCAAGGGTTTATGCTTGGTGTCCCTACTATAATTTGAAATTGTTAATTTAAGTCAACTTATGTAAATATTATGAACTAGCATGGTGCCCCTAGATACTATTATTATATACCCAGATTCTCCATGTGTGGTATATACGCAAGCATTAGCCTATACAATGACCCAAGTCTGTTGGCATATACACCATACATGAAGCATCTGGGTTATAATCCATACTCCCAGGATTTCCTCGATACATGGTAACACCATGATATTAGTATCAGATCATATTCGATGCTATTCCATGATAGATTCACTGTTCCACATTATTCCATGAACAAATCCATCCGCGGTATAGTATCTGTGTATAGTATATCCGTTCCACTGCTATTTTCCATGATAAATTCACCATTCCATGATATTCCGTTGTAGATTCACCATCTATTTTCTACCATAATATTTCCCTATATGTAACTATCATATATATATATATATATATTCACTTCCACGACATCTTTCCATGACATCTTCCACTGACATCTTCCACGACATTTAAACCATCCTCCCCCAGGGGCCGATCCTGGCCCTTTCCGCAACGCACCCAGGATCATCGACGCCGACTCCTCGGGCACTCTTCACATCGCAGAGCTGGTGCATGGCCTGCTGAAGATTCGGGGCGAGGCCAGTCGCGTCGATTCGACGGATGGCGATGGATGGGGCGATGGCTTCAGCGTGGTGAACGGGTCAATTTAACGGTCACTGAACGTGGATCAGTATGGATCACTCTAGTGGATCATTATGGATCACTCTGGATGGATGATGGGTGAAATTAGTTTTGATAGCTTCTGTGAAAAATTCGGCAGACTAACCTGGTTGCGTGGAAAATCCACCATTTGTAGTGGTTTTGAAGCTAAAAGTGGTGATTGTTGACTTCCAGGTTGGTTTGCTAGAGGGTACTGGTTGGCAACTAATGACCACTTGATGTGGATAATGGACCAATGGATGATGAGTTTATTGGGAGAACTCTTAATGATTCTTCAAGATTTTTGAATAATTTGATGATTAAACAATAGTTACAATGATTTTGTGGTTATGTATGCCTGATAATTGGTGGTAATAGTTACTATGCGGGTGGATAATGGTCCAGCGATGGCTACTTGAATGCACAATTTACTGTAATGATGTGTAGTGGTTCTTTTTTCATTCTCGGCTATCTATTGACTAATGAATGGTTGGCAACTTTTCGGACTGATGGTTAAACATGGTTGATGACGATGATTATTGTTATGGTTGATAGAGATGGTTGATAGGATGGTGAACAGTCTATATTTCAACGATTCATCACTTTAGCAGATGATATTGGTTGACCAATAGGTGACGCTGGTGAAAGTGCTGGTTGATAATAGTGAATTGGTTTGACAACGGTGGTATCATAAGCAATTTGCCAAGAATCGCACATGTATAGGTGAAAACAAAGGTTCATAATTGTTAACAATCAGGGACAGCAACAGCCGCAGGTGCTGATTCGTGGTAATTATCATCATATGCAGTAAGCTGTCCTGTCTATGCAAGCCATGTTGTTGGTCCTTTGGAGACCTGTGAATGTGATGATAAACGTTAAAAGTCTTGGGTATACACACAGTAAGCGATCCAGCTGTGAATAAGCCGCGTAGGTTTGAAGATAATTCACCGGTTTCTGATTTAGTAAATTTGGGAGGAGGGCTTTGATTAGCTGGAGCCACCATTCCGTGTATTTTCAATAATCTTATGTCTTATATATATGCCTACCTACAGTCAAAGACATTAGACCGTACAAACCAAGAATCAAACACTTGCTCAACACATATTGTATCCCTTTTTGCTCTTGGCTATGTCAACAACATTATTTAAACTTTAAACAACAAATTGTACACATATACATAAGACGGGTGCTTGTAGTTGTCACGAGCATTAGACAAACAATTTTCAGCATCATTAGGAATAATGATCATGTCTTGTGACTCAGCATGAAGGTAAGCTAAGCATGACTTTGGAGTCATGGTCAATATGGTCATTGGAAATTGTTGGCAAAAATTGATGATGGCTAAGAACTGGTGATGAAAATCGTTCTTGACGAATCAAAGCGGGGTGATCGATCATATTTGTTAGCACGAGTTGATCAATAGCAGGTTGACAGCAACAACTAGTCAACTCTTGACAATATTGGCCATGATCAGATCGCTGATAATACTGTCATTGCTTGACATTGGCTGATACAAGTAGTGGCTGATGATCGTCGTCGATAGTGATCATTGATGCGTACTGCCCATCAACAGGCAGGGTGGCCATCAAACTTGCTCGTGGGATGAGAGCGTCAAAGTGCCACCTACTGGTCCTGTAAAACCTGAAGGAGTTCGGCAAGTTCAATACAGACCACACTTGACCTTAAGAACTTCCATGAATTGATCTCCGCTACAGCTTGGTTGATGTTTAATGGCTCACTTCCTAGCTGTAACTGGCCGTGGCGAATCCAAGGGCCCTGGCAAGGTCAATAAGAGCGATACCATTGCAACGCTGTTGGCCACCAAAGCCGTGCAGAACATGCTGACGGACACGAAGCTTCAGGCTGGCAAGGGCAGCGCAAAGATGTATATGGCTCGAGAACCCTGCAAATATGATATTTATTGTATAATCTATCTATCTATCTATCTATCTATCTATCTATCCATCCATCCATCCATCCATCCATCCATCTATCCATCTATCCATCTATCCATCTATCCATCTATCCATCTATCCATCTATCCATCTATCCATCTATCCATCTATCCATCTATCCATCTATCCATCTATCCATCTATCCATCTATCCATCTATCCATCTATCCATCTATCCATCTATCCATCTATCCATCTATCCATCTATCCATCTATCCATCTATCCATCTATCCATCTATCCATCTATCCATCTATCCATCTATCCATCTATCCATCTATCCATCTATCCATCTATCCATCTATCCATCTATCCATCTATCCATCTATCCATCTATCCATCTATCCATCTATCCATCTATCCATCTATCCATCTATCCATCTATCCATCTATCCATCTATCCATCTATCCATCTATCCATCTATCCATCTATCCATCTATCCATCTATCCATCTATCCATCTATCCATCTATCCATCTATCCATCTATCCATCTATCCATCTATCCATCTATCCATCTATCCATCTATCCATCTATCCATCTATCCATCTATCCATCTATCCATCTATCCATCTATCCATCTATCCATCTATCCATCTATCCATCTATCCATCTATCCATCTATCCATCTATCCATCTATCCATCTATCCATCTATCCATCTATCCATCTATCCATCTATTGATCGATCTGTGCACAAAAGTCTTTTTGAATGAGCACGTTGAGCACCGATATACGCATGGACATATAGACATGACATATCATCCAAAGTATCCAGACCTACAAATGACCAGCATAGGACAAAGGGAACCTCGCCCTTGGGATGGCTTCACTACTATGCCCTTTCGCATGGTCCCATACCCTGTTCAAACTGATCACAGCATTGCTTGAGAATGGCTATAGCCTTGGATTCCCACGAGAGCCGCCGCATTTATATTTTTGCGCTAAATTGAAAGTTGTACTCGGTGGTACGAAGGTTGCAGGTGGATGCATAGTTGGTTGCTTTGATCATGGCCACCTAGGCAAAACACGACGACGTCCAAAACGACCTATAAAGTCCACCAAAAGATGCCCAGGGCCAGCCACTGGCCACGGCTGTTTTCATCTTATTAATGTTTCTCCCTTTTTGCTTTTTCCCCCTTTGTTGCGATACTATCAGGGTTTACCATACGTATAGCATCTAGCAGCACCTCAAGCACCAGCAGCAACAGTGTTCAGTGAAAAACGTTGGGATTACTTGGAAACGACGTCACCAAATTTTAGCAGAAGCCGTTTGATCGCAATAGCCGTTCAATCACAATATTTGGGTGGATACCTTTGCTTTTTACGCTTTTTGGGATATGATTGATTTACCATATAGCCACTAAAAATTGTTAGACTTTTAGCAAGGGATCTAAAAGCCACCAAGATATGTCTAAAGAAAACCTAGGGGGTCCCTCTTCCTTCCGTCAATAGATACAGCTCGCCACTCACATGGGTGAACCCACAGCCACAGGGACACACAGCAGCTGGTTTTGGCTGATAGTCATTTGGCTAGGGGTCAAGGCTTTGACCAACCAGTGGGGGGTAGTAAGCAACAATTTCATAGGGAAAAACAATGGTTAATGATAGGGGAACCAGGGGTACATGGTGAACTGACCCCCTACCATTTGTGTCAACGTGGAAGTCAAAAGGGTCTGACAATCACAATGGCATTAGCATCGAACAATCAGCAAAAATATGCAGAAAAGTGGCTTGGTTTCAACGATGATCTGAAAATGTTTGGCTCTCAGATGTGGGTCCTGCTTTTTTGTCGTGCACTATCCGACACCCAGACAGTTCCACCCTTATCCGATACGAGTGCTGACTGGCCGATACGGGTGTGCAGCACTACCATCAGTGTTCGACATATTGTAGTGGCAAGCACAACCATGAAGATCCATCAACATTTTGATCAATCATGACCAGGATGGACCAATGAGTGTTTCTCAAATACAGGAACCCCCAAATCATTCAACATTAGCCATTTGCGGTAACAAACTATCATTTTTTTGTGTCCCAATTCCATGACTAGCCATGGTGGATCATTATTGATTAGTTTTCTTTTGATGATAATGATTGATATGATGCTTATCAATCCTGATGAACCCATGATTAACCCCACCCTTATCATGAATTCTATGCTTCTCATGCTACCTTGAAGAGAGTTTTTCACCGCTGCAGGTCCTAAATACCTTGGACGAGTTGAAGACTGAGTTATTAGGATTGGAGAGTCGGGCTGTTGTCGTTAACAACATGTTAGTTTCTTATGGTTGACTATGGTTGGCTAGGGTTATATAACTCTGGTTAGCTATGCTTGACCATTATGGTTGGCCATGGTTAATAGTGGTTATAATACTATGGTTATGGTTGGCTATGGTTGACTATTATGCTTAGACTAATGTGGGTAACTATGGTTAATGGTGGCTGGTACTATGGTTAAGAATGGTTAGGAATGGTTGATCGTAGGGGAACGCCACCAACAATAATGGTGAAAGAACTAGAAAAAGGTGGTTTCTCAAAATTGGGAACACCTAAAATGGATGGTTTAGGAGCTGGCTGTTGGTTGGGAGGGAGCGATTCGGAGCCAGGCGTACCCATATATCCTTCAAAGGCGGAGCTATTTGGAGCTACCAGGAGTCTTGTAACCAAATAGTAGTTAGTGAAAATTCCTCAGATTAGATGATTTCGGGGTACCCATGCAATATCATGGTTACCCCTATGGAGAAACACCCATATGAGGAGTTGGATCATCGAACCCGCACGCAGCAGTTGTGGAATATGGCTGGTGGCATCGTTCTATGTTGAACCAGCATGTTTTTAAAGTTCACAGCCATTACTAATAGAGAAACTAGCATTTTTGGACAAATCCGTAATATGAATTATATCTATCAACAAGAATTGGAGTACACAACTGATTTAGTGGTTTCCCAAGTCATCGGGGTTCCCCTCAGTTGTCATCCTTGATGAACGCATTGATGATAGCAATAAACCAATCATTTGTTTGGGTCCCGAACTGGCTTGAGAAGCCCCCATGCTGGAGTTGTAACACTACAATTTTCTGCTCAGCATCGCCACACACACACATGACGTAGCCTGGACGCGGAAACCAAGATCCCTCAGGATAAAACATAGGCCGTACCGGATACCTCTAAGCCATCCAGCAAACATATTGGAAACACGATTCATTCTTGCGTCATGGCTCAATCACTTGGTGATACTTGGTGGTTTTGTCGGGTTTTGCAGGGGTTATGACCATTAATATTGCTTGATAACAGACAATAAAAAGCAGCACTACTGGTTGAACATCAACTATAGTTGGTGGTTTCAAACATTTCTTATTTTCCCTCGTAATTATTAACGAATGGTCGGTTGACGCATGTTTTTCAAAGGGTTTGAAACCACCAGCCAGATTAGATAGTTAAGAACCATTGCCAACCACAATGATCACTGACTCAACAACCATAAGGATGATGAAAAAAAAGCAACAACCATAAGGATGATGAAAAAAACATTTGCCAGGCCTCAATTTCCAGGAGCCTTGGGTCAATACCCTGTACCTCTGGTGAACATCCCATGACTGGCCAAACTAGTATTTGTTGGCATGTTCGCCTACCCCTTTATTGGATGGTTGGTTGTTACCGACAGCCATACAAGTTATTTTTGTTGCAAAGTATCAAGTCTCAGGATAAACATATGGGGGGTTCTCAATTCATAGCAATAAACCAGCATTTTGGGGGGTCCCGTGTGGCTTGAGAAGCCATAGATATGGATCAACCATCAAATCGCAGCAGATTTCCAGAAAGCTGTCCAGGACTCATCTTCGAGCAGCAGGTGAAGTTGCGGAAGGCCATTGCAGCTGCCAGCGTTGCGTCCCCGGAGAGCACCCCACGGGTGCAGCGGCCGCAACGGTGCCTCAGCAATGGAAGTTCTTCTAACTGCTCAGCGCCGCCAGCCAAGTTGAATCCGAAGCTGCCAACAAAACCCGAGCCTTGGAGAAAGCGCTGCGAAAAATGATGGCTAAGGATAGGGTAAGGATAGGTTAGTGTTAGTGATGGTTATATAACATGGTTAATAATAGTGGTTAATGATGGAAGAATCATGGTTCATAATGGTTAATAACAAGGGAAAATCACCAGCAATGGCGGTTACACTTACACAACTACTAGAGAGAGGGTGTTTCTCAAGCCAGTTTGGGAACCCCAAAGTCATGGTTGGTTTATTTGGAAACCTGACTAATAAACTGCCACTATTTTGAGAAAATTGCATTTGAAAGATTGTTTAGATTGAATTGAAGAGATGGTTGATTGACAAGTTGCAGCCAAAGCATTGAGCAGAGTGTGAAACTCTCCAATGTGTTTGGATGAGTAGCGACCTTCAGAAAAAAAATACATATATATATATATATATAATATATAATTTATATATATATATATGTGTTTTTTTTCAGGGGAGGTGCTTCTTGATATATTTGCAGTGCATGCAGACCATCACATAGATGTAATCGCACATAACTGCATGCGTGCATTGTCGCATTTTCTTGTACTGTGCACCTCATTTGCTTTTTGATTTGTACACCTACTACCCAATACTACAAAATCCTACAGATGGGTGTTTCTCAAGATTGGGAACGCCAAAACATGGATGGCTTACTACTACAAATGTTTCATATTGGATGATTCCGTATGTGCTTGGCGGCTTCGGCGGCTTCGGCAGAACCTTGGCATAAATTTTTGCCCTATGTCCCCAGAAAGCTGGGCCTTGGACCTGATTGATCTCCCTGGTTATTGGTAACCAAATTAATCTGAAGCTGCTGGATTTTCATCAAGTCCTAAGCCACTCATCCATTTTGTTTGTCCGCTTCATTCATATCTCCAAAGATGGATCACAACACCCAGTTGAGAGACTCAGTCCGAGTGGTTCCATACCATGACTATTGCCCACTAATTGGTGCGGTGGATCCATAGGTGGTGTATCACTAGGTTGTGATTAAACACATGTTTGTTTGTCAAGTTCCCGTTCACCCTGGAGTGGGAGTGCATTAGACACTGAAATGCTTAAGTGCAGACGGACAGAAAAAAGTAAAACTGTGGTGCGGATAGCAAGGATAGAGGAGGAATAACTTCAGTAGATCTATTGCATTGATCATCCAGTACCAACCATGTATAGTAGTAAAGCATTGATTTTGGGGGTCCCCGAACGGGCTTGAGAAACCATCATTTCTTGTGTGTCGATCGTGTCAATCCCACGGTAGTACCATGGGGGTTGCACCGGTAGCGCCGAGGAAATACGTGAAGATGAGGACGTCATAGCCTCAGATCCGAGTCGGGGGACGGCACCCATGGGTGCCGAGTGGCGAGCAGTGAACTTGGCATGGGGCATATGGCTAAGGGTCAATATTAATCAACCAACTAATGGGGGATTTCCACCAACAATAATAGGGAAAACATGGGAAAACAATGGTTAATGATAGGGGAACCAGGGGTACAGGGTTTTGACCGACTGCCATATGAAGAGTTTGATTATTGATGTTTGCATGTGTAGACTCCTAAGGAGAGAATGGAGTGTTTTGCAACTGATGATTTGGTGCATTTTATACACTTGATGTTGTGTATATTTGTCGTCGGTTTTTGCAGGTCAGGTTCTCGCAGATGGGACTTTTACGAACCGATTCTTATTGGTATGGCCACTGGTTGGAGGCTCCCTGATGGTTTCTGCTCCTTGAACGGGCTACGGCTACTCTACCACATCTCGCCAGGAAAATGAGCCGGCAACATGTCAATCTGTAGGGATTGTAGGAGTATGTAGGGGTCATATTTCATGGAGGTCAGCAGGGAATGGTGTAACATGTGCAACCAACGGCAACACAGATTTGCAATAGAAATTCCCCTTTCGAATTTGGCCATGGAGATTCTTGGCCATGTTTCAGATGTGTTTTTCATGTCCATAATCATTATTAATTGGTCATCCAGAAGGGTGCCATGGTTGTGATCATCAGCAACGGTCGTTTGAACTAGAGAAGATTGACCAACAAAGATCGATCATGCTTCACAATGATGTAATTGTATGTAATTTTGATATGTTATCAGTCTATCATCAGCCACAGTTTCGTATTACAGAGTATCATTGAGCATGATTAACCATGATTAAGACATACTCACCAACCTCAACCTTTACGGACATCACTGATTAAGCATCATGAACAAGTATCATTCGCCATTAGCCAACACCAAGCCATCAGCAATCATGCCGGTGTTTAGACTTGATGTGAACAGCAATGTTGGCGAATGTTTAATAATGGTTTAGCTGTTGGTTGAGGGGAAGCTAAGGAGCCAGAGGTGTCCCTGCACCCTTTTAATGGGATAGCTAAGGAGGTGGTTCGTGATGTTTGATACCGGTTTATTGTGGTTGAGCTTGTGCTCAATGATTGATACACGCTGTTGATATTGGTTGATGGACAATTGACAACGGTTGACAATGACGGATGTTGGTTGCTGATGCTTCACGGCTGGTGATGTTAATCGATCATTGGTATAACCAACACCAGCTGGGTTCATAACCAAACTTGGCATAGTTTTGGTGATCTTGATCTCAGGCTACCAGGCAAACCACAAATCTACGCATAGTGACGTGTGCTTTGTTTTCCTTTTCCTTTCGCACAGAAATCTGTGAGATGAAAGTATGTATTGTATATAGACACTTCCTCATACCAGCAAATTCACTGCAGCTATCATGTGTCGTGCCCATACGTTGATTCTCCAGTTGCAAATATGTACTGGTTACAACCCTAATATGCTTCAATCCTTACATACTATGAAATCATTGCTTACAGCTTACAGCCCATCTATACCTTGGGAACGTTTAACCTACTTTTTTTTGCTTAAAAAATAAAAACGTGGTTTTTCTGGTCGAAGGCAAAAAACCAGGTTTTTTTCAAAAAACCTGGTTTTTTCTACATACCCCTGAAATGATGATTTTTGAAGGGGAATGGAAATAATACATTACCCTTCAGTCATGCATGATGGCGGTGCGAGAGGAATGAACAGCATCATACAGAACCATGGGCTCAATTAAGTTGTTTCTGTGGTGAATATCGTGATGAGATTAGATGATCTATGATGATATCGTTTCCATCTCGGGGTCAACTTCCATACACTATGTACCGGAATGCAAAGTTATTCCAAATTGACGCCGTGAATACTTGAATCTCTTGGTGGTTGTAAGCGCTGGAAATCTGTATAATGTTGTACACCCAATAGTGAAGCGCTTGCAATGGCAACATTTTTTCAGAATCTGATTTTTCAGCCCTTATTAAATCAAACTTAGCCTTTATATATTGACTTTAAACTACAGAATGCCAGCTTGGCCCAGAGCAGCTGCAATAATAGTGCAACGTTCACAATAGCTATAAATAATTTTCAGGGAATTCCAAAACCATCAGATTTCCCGTACTTAAGTGTAAAAGGGTTAAATTCAATTTAGTATTGATCCAGAAAGCCAGCTCAAAAGTAATAATTACCTGTTGTCAATTGTTGTCTCTTGTCAAAAGCATATTTGGGCAAAGCAAACCTCTACAAACTCAAAAAAGATACCTTGTTCAAAACATTGGTTTTCTTTGAACATCCTTCAAAAAAAAAAATCAGGTCCCCAAAGGATACCCCCTTGCAGGCCCTTGCATTTGCAAATTGAAATTTTCAATTGCGATAAGAAACAACCTCCCTGGCTCACTTCTATTTTTTCTTCCTTATTCTTTGTTCATTGTGGTTAATTAAATGGTTTTTAATCATGATTGAATGCTTTTCGAAAGCATAGGCAAAGCAAACCTCTACAAACTCAAATTGTTTCCTTGTTCAAAACAGCTGTTTTCGTTTTTAAAGTCTTCGTCAAAAAAAATACAAACATCAGGTCCGCAAAGGGTACCCCCTTGCAGGCCCTTGCATTTGCAATTATAAATTGAAACTAGCAATTGCAGAAAGAAACAACCTTCCTGGCTTACTTCGATTTTTTTCTTTTTCTTTATTCTTTTTTAATTGTGGCTAAATGGTTTTGATTGTGGTTAAAGGAAAGAAAAGAAAGAAAAAGAAAGGGAAGAAAGGAAAGAAAGGAAATAGAGGAAAGAAAGGAAAGAGAGGAAAGAGACGCAAGAAAGGAAAGCGAGGAAAGAAAGGAAAGAGAGGAAAGAAAGGAAAGAAAGGACAGAGAAGAAAGAGAGGAAAGAAAGAAGCCTTTGGGGAGAGTCTTGGGGAGAGCTAGCATTTTGGCTTTACAATTGCGAAGCAGACACCCCCCCTAAAGACAATATAGGGGGGGATGGCCTTTACTATTGTGTGTATAACATTTACATAAATACTGGAAAACCACATTATGGAAAAACATGTCTTTTTAAAAAAACCTGTTTTTTTTCAAGAAAAAAAAAGGTTTTTTGTTCTGTAGGTATGTATATATATTTAAATATACAATGGAATATATTACATGTATAGGTTACAGAATATACGTAAGCTACCGTTTAACAGTGCCAGGGTACAGTAATTGAAATCTAATTTGCCGATCCCTGGGAACCACACGTTGTGTGCGGCCACAAGAATGGGATTCTTATGGGGCGCTTGGCTAAGGCACTTCCCCTCCCTCCTGAGGAGTGAGGGCATTTTGTTGTCGTTGCTGCCGTATGGCAACGCAGTCCGCAGTCCGCAGTTCCCAGACTTCGCTGGGCTATGAGCCTTGAAGCACGCTACTTCGCTCCCCAGCATTTCCCACTGATCATTTTGACACTGCTTTATTGTCAGTGTCTCATCTCGTTTTCTGGGGGCCCTCCACCGGACGTACTTGTTTCATATGAAAAAAACAATCTATAGAAGCTACCATCAGCAGGGCGTCATCCAGTGTGTCACTGGTTGGACAGGCCTAGCCAACCATAGCATCGATATTTGGGCATCTTGGGCACAGCTCAGCTTGCATAGTGCTTGCAGAGATGATGACACCATGAGCATCACCAGAAGTGTGGTCGCTGCAGTTGTTGGACACCACTGTCGGTTCCGCCAGAGTGGTCCATTCGAACCCGTGGAGGGTTTGGGTTCGGCCGTGGGACACCAGATTTGATGTTGAGAAACGGATCCGAAGCGACTAAGCCTCATCACCATAGGAATGAGGACTGGTTGTGCTATTTGATATTCATTAATTATTTCTTGTCAGGATATTACAGATCTTTAGGGCCGACACGTTCACCAACACCCCAATCATTTCTGCGAACTCGTCAGCAAGATGTCTGAGTGTCTAGTATGTCATGTGGCCAATATGGCATCCATCTTACTTTCTTAAGAAGTTTAACAAACACAAACAGTTGCGTGTGGGTTGGTGCAACTTTCAATGGTTTCTTTCTCCAAGTTTGTTCCTTACCGGTATTGGTTCATATGTGGACCCTTGCCGCTTGCTGTTGTGACTAGGTTGGTTGATGGGAAAACCTATAGGAAAGCCTTGTTTGAACCACCAATTGAAGGTTGGTAGATTTTCCCATCCATGAATTCTTGGATATGGTGGTTTTTCAATTCACAGGGGTACCCCTATGGTAATGATCCCCTATGATCAACCATTTCAATCCCCTCTAAAAATCACCAAGTCTTGGATGAATCGTCGCTTCACGCGGCTACCAACGGTGGGTATCCACCGACTGCAGCACTCCACCGACTCACGAGCTCTAGGCATTCGAAGGGTCCAGTTGTCCCGAGTTCGTTCAACCGCCGATGTCGGGGAAGGCATGACACTCATCAAGGGTTTAGATGGCGCTCGTCATCAAGGGTTTTAAAGGGGATTAGAATGGTTTGTAATAGGGCTTTTCCATCATGATAAATGCTGGGCTCCTTACCCACACGAGTCATTTTGGTACATCAGTCATACCAAGAACGAGACAATCCGATCGTCTTCTTTGGAGTCGGAGGAAACATTTTCGCTGGCGAGTGGTACAGCAGTTCGGAGGCCGCAACCCATGGCTTAAAGCCACTGGGTGCTGATATGGCACGGCCAGGAACAAAAAGTTTTGCTGTCGCCAGTGTTGCATATTTTTTGTCCGGGAATTTAGTGTCGGAAAAACATTGATAAAGGAATAGTGATTAGTACCCCTGGAATGTAGAAGCCTTCATCAAGTACTTCCAGCCATTACAAAGTGTTTGAGGGGTAATGTTCAACTCTGACAGTGCGTACACCCCTGCCTATAGATACTCCCTTTCAAGTAGACATCACACCACCTCTGCCGGGGCGACTGAACTGGAGCATGGCCAAGCTGAGCCATTCAAACATAGGGAACGAAGGGATGAGAACCCACGCTTCATTGATCTTCATCACAAAGCTGCTCTTATTGGAATGAGGACCTTTCACAACTTGTGATTAGGGTGCTATTGAGTAAATTTGCTAGATGTTTCCAAAGTCATGGGGTGCACGCAGACTCAGCAAAAATGCAAATGTTCCATAGTTTTTTGAAGGTTAGAACCACCAATTTAAAGGATATTTGGAGGGAGCTCCTCTTTTCAGAAGCAGCAAATTTGATTGTCGGTGTGCTTTGGCCCAACAACTAAGCTTGCAAAAAGTTGGACAACCATCCCCAAAGATTACAATGCTTACTGTTGAATTACCATTGAAACACAATGCCTTAAAGCATCAGTTAAGGTGTTATATATTGACGTTTACTATGGTTTACTAATAGTGATTCACTATGTAACAAATGGATCACTTCACAATGTTTACTTTTTTTGATGGAGTGTTTAATATTGAACCTGTTCACAGCTGGTGGATTTGTCCTTCACTTGGTGGCTCGCTATGATTTCAAACATCCGTATTCGAGCACATGGGGGGTTCTCCAAATAGGGAACCCCCAAAATGGTTAGCTCACTATACTATAAATGGTTAAACATGATGATTGGGGGGGTACCCCCATTTTAAAAAACCATCACATGAGTATTTCTCGGTTTTCTGCTTTCAAGTGATTTGGGACCAACTTGATCCAGCAGCATCGCGACTTGTATCTAGTCGGTGGCTTAAAAAATATCTTTTGCCCAGTGAAGTGATTATTAACAAATGGTCAAATCGTTGGTTGACTAATATTTTTCATAGGGGTGGAAACACCACCAGCCAGTTTTATGTTGTTTTATCATTGGGATTATTGGTTGATGTTCGCATATTTTCCAGAGGGGAGTCAAACACCAACCAGATACCCTGTGGTAAACTGAGTCCTGGCAATGGAGAATCACCGTTTTTCATTGGACTTCCGGGGAAACCTGCGGTGGATTCTCACATTGCCAGGTTAGTTCAGCAGAGTGTTTTCACGACAGCCCACAACTTGCATGCTCCCCTACTAACCAACAACGATGAATAAGATTGATATGAAAAATACATATCCATGACAGTTATAGAATGTGAAACTTACCAAACTAGCTCTTGACCTCACATGATCATTGGTTGATGATTCGCTGGGGTGTTCCATTGCATTGGACTTTGGTGATTGCATCCTTAAGCATTGTGCAACGTATGGGCTTGCCCGGGGTTGTCCATGTCAAGTTCATGGTGCTAAGATGCTACTTGGGATTGGGAACTATGGACAGCTACCAACATTTGATTCAGGTGGTTGGGTGAACACTTGGGATATCTTGGGATTTGGTGCAGGATGTTGCAGGGTGTCATGTCCAGATCTGGAGTTTTCATGACCTAGGAGGACTGATATCAAACGTGCAGATGCCCCATATTATATGATTTGCCGCCCAAGAAACTCCATAGGGGTAGTAGGTCGGGCTTCGCACGGGATCCCACAGTGCAGGATTTGGTAAGACATCAATGTTTCAAAGCCTCAGACTCTTGAAATCCACCAGGCAATGGATGGTGCCAATGATCCCCGAAGATACCATGGGTGTCCTCCAACGGGGCGTCACGTGACGACGTGACTCGAACTTCGCCTTGTGGAGGCTCTCATTGTCCATTCTTGGATGGCCACATACCCTTCACTAAGGTGACGGGGAGCCGCGGGCTTCGGTCTGAGAGTCTTTCCATATGGGAATGGGATGATTCGCGTACTCAGCAGCGGCATCAGGGATAAATCGGGATACATCTGAATATGATTTTTTGTACATCAATGTACAGAAACTACATATACAGATGTGCATTTCATCATGATCTATATGTTGATATCTGTCTTGTATACGTATCGTATCTTATATACATATTAGATATGTGTATATGTGTCTTTTTGTTTTTGCACACATACATACATGTATATATAATAAATATATATGTATATACACATATTTCTGCATTTGTTTACATGCGTGCTAACTTCCCATCCCCATTCCATGTCTTGTTCATCATGCAATCAACGGAGATGAAGAACAATCATTCTCACAGGCTTGCATGTTTCGGTTCAATTGGGAAGATCAAGGATCTCAATTCCCAGCCCCGTTAAACTTTACCCTCAATCGGGAAGATGAAGAATCTAATTTCTCACCCATTTGGTTTGGTTTGGGTTTCAAAGTCTAAACTTTCACTTACTAAGGATCTCAAGTTTCAAACTTTACATTCCATTTGGTGTAAAGGAATTTCACTCACTAAGAATCTCAAGAGTCCTAAGGATCTCACTCTCCCCGAGTGTTTCAGGGTTTGAGGACTCAGGGAGATTGAGAATAGAGCCGTCTGGGTGCAGGTCCTGCCGCCATTCAAAGGTGAGGCATTTGCCATACAGTCGTCTATGGTATGTATACAGATATGTTTTCTTTAAACTTGTATAGACATGGAGTATGTTGATGTGTATATATTTGCACATATACATATATATTTATATATGAATTGACTCTGGGGATCGACGGGTCATGTTGATCCGGGAGCAGAGCTAGGTGTGAACGGTTCTGCTTGGACTAGACCCCTACGTGTTTTGGGATGGGTCACATGGCAGTCAGTTGCAGTGGATGACCCTTCTCTGGCAACCTCTTTTGGCATGGTTCTGATTGATGATGGTTGGCAACCACAAAGTAAACATCAATGAATAGATGTGTTCCATCAATCAAACGAATCAAAAGCCACCGTCAGGCAACAATCAAACCGTAGCAGTTGGCAAACCATCACTCTTGCACCACTTGACCATCAACTATCCTACAATGAACCATCAATTGACAAGCAGTGAAACACCAATTAACAATCAATCAGCCGTGGATCAAGAATCAATCATCCATCCATCCGCAGTTAATTGAGTGAATTAACAAGCAATGAACCGGGCAGGTATTCACCAATCTATCCGCCAATTATACACCACTGAACCATCGATTCATCATCAGCTACCCATGAACCGTCAGTTCTCCAC
This sequence comes from Symbiodinium kawagutii, assembly GCA_009767595.1. Lineage (NCBI taxonomy): Eukaryota > Dinophyceae > Suessiales > Symbiodiniaceae > Symbiodinium > Symbiodinium kawagutii. The sequence continues at coordinate 421,267 of VSDK01028513.1, read as the reverse complement.
CAATTCATCATCATCCATGGATTAACTGTCAGTTCATCAGCTAACAACCAATGAGCCACCAGTGATCCACAAACTAATGTTCAATTTTCGACCCATGAGCCTTAAGATCAACTGTTTGTTAATCATCAACTATCCATCAACTAATCGTTAATGATTATCCGCACACAAAACCCCTTGTAGAGCATATTCAACAACAATTTGCTCATCAAGTAACCACATACATATAAATGATTATATATGATCGTATATAGAATGCGAATTCAGAATTAGCTGGCCATCAATCAAGCATCTCTAAAATATGTACAGTCATAAATATATCCATGATGGCTATAGGCTTTATATTCAACCATTTATCATCAATGTGAATATCAAGTATTGATTGTCAACTATATTCATTATTCATCAATCATCAATTGTTTGTTTAACCATTGTTGTTGGCGATTTGTTACCTAGTAGCAAGCATAATTACCCATGGTCAACCAGAGAAAACCACTACTAAATAGTGAACCACTATAATTCCCCATGAACCCTTTGGTTTTCCTACAAATCCCTATATAGTGAACCATCGAATTCACTATAGAAAACCACTCTTAACCATTCTTAACAATTATTAACCCCATGAATTCTATGGTAACCCTATTAAACCACTATGAACCAAATCACTAAATACTTAACCACTAACCAATCACTAAATACTTAACCACTATTATATAACCATAGAAAGCCCTATGATTTACCATTTTCCAAGCTTCATAGCACAGATGCACCATGTTGGTTCATGCCGCCAGGTGTCCCGAGCGCTGGGTACTTTTACTTTGAGCTGCTGGGCGGACTCCTGCGTTCCATGGCAGCAGGGCCACATGTCGCGCAGGGAGTGAAATCCAGCATTCGGACCGTTATAGGTACAAGGCGGGGTCCCCAAGATAGCTAAGTTGTTCATTTCTAAACGTAACTACTAGTTGTGGTAGATGTAAATGTAGATTAATGGATTATAAACCGCATTATATCCAGGGGGCCCCACCTTGGAAATAGGGTGTTTTATTTCTATAAATGGTTTGGATTAGAAGATTTGTGGGTTCCCCCTATTTGGAGAAATACACAGATCCATATCAATGTTTGGAATAACATCCAATTTTAATTGATTCTGGATTATTGAGCGTATGTGTATATTTGTCTATATGTATATATTTGTATATACAGTATTTATTTGTTCAATTTGGTGTACACCACTCACCACAGTGGCAGAGACACTGATGCAAGCAATGTTTAGTATATCAACGACCAACACATTGACCATTTATTATCCAGCGGAATGTAATAATGATAGATCCATTGCAATAAATGTTCGATATTCCAATAGTACATAAACACGTATTTCTGGTGAAAGATGTGCGGTGGTTCACTCATATGGATCCATCACGAATTGTATGTAAATGCACTTTCTCCTGCACAGTATTTCACTGCACAGTATTTCAATCCTAGTGCAGATGGTAATGTAATGATATAGTTCGCAACACGGGTGTATATACAGTGTATCTATGTGTTTATTGATTTATTTACTTTTCATTATCATTGTTTTTAATTCCAGGTTGAAGGAACATTTGCATGACCATGAAAACAATGAGGAACCCCGTTGATTATGTTCAAAATCCATTGTGAGGTGAGAAACACTGTAAATCAGTTGGTCGAGCAAATCATGCATCGATGCTGGTACCGCTCAGACCAGTACTATTTGGATGTGCACTTCCACTTAGTAAGTGTTTACTGGCCGTGGTTACAGGGATCAAAACCCACCTTGTCAGGCCATTTACTATGGTTCATGGTTCCCATTTGTAGCACCAACTGCACATCCACATAGTAAGGTGAAATTGTTTGGGCACTCAGAGTCCAGGGTAGTGAGTGGCGTCGCTGGTTGTTACACTTGGGAGTCTTGGGAGTTGAAACGCTTTGACCAATACGTATTCAAGAAACATAGCAGCTTGGCAGGTCCTTGACAGGCCTATAATTTGGTCGTAGATTCTCATGTGCTTGTATTGAGTAATATTGAGTATGTGTATTGTTTAACAGTCATGTTGCTTTTTCAAGTTGCACATATGCAAACTATTTGTGTAAGAAGATTGCGGTCAACACTGAATTTGTGCGTGGTCGGCAGCAATGCTGCGACGTCCCCTGGGCCCAAGACCTGCTGCGCTTGCGAGGTTCTGGAATTCTTCGAAGGTTTTTTGGCGAAGTGCAGCAACGAAGCGCCGCCAATGGCTGGCTAGGGCCAGCAACGTTGGTCGTGACCGACGTTGCGCGTTTCGGTGTACCATGGAGCTGCGAATGGGCTCCAAAAATGCCGCGGGTTTAAGTTGTATGGTTTTGGGGGGTCACATGCCTGGCCGGTGATTTATATATATATATACATATATATATATATGTAGATAGATAGGTGCAAACTCATGGATATTGGTACTTTGATATTTTGTTATATAGCTCGGACTGCGTTCGGACCGCTGTGCAAGGCAGCGCGGTGCAGCAGCGATCTTTTCTTCGATATATATATATATATATAATTATATATATATATATTTACATATATATGTTTTTTATTTACATATCTAAGAATATACGTACACCATCTTTGGGTCCATCATTCATGGACATGGAACTCAAGAAGCTTAAATAGATGGTGCACATTATGCTTATGACATTGATTTCCCTGGTTGATATTACGGAAAACATGTATAGATACAACCAGCTCCAACTGCGTTTGGTAGATACCGTATGAACAGGCAACCAACAACCAGGGCATGAGTCACGTGTTGCCCAGTGTTGCCAAGAGTTTCTGCGCACCGATACAGAGTGGGTTTTGGATGTTGTCAACACATGCGGTGGCTTTTTGACAAACAATTAACAGTGTTAGGATTGGATGATTGAGCAAACACAGGGTGTTTACAGATGCTTTTGCTGAAGCATTTGCATTCGATGATTCCCTTTGTTATCCGTCATTCCAATGTAAATACTGAACCTTTGGCAAGGACGTTTGTAATCATAGGGCCCTTGCGAGCAATGGGCAATGCACTTTTCCCAGCACCGTGCTGCGATGGCCAGCGCCCAAGTTTTCCTATGTTTTTGTTGGTTTTGGAAGCGGGTGATTCTACGAATTTCTTGCTCTACATGGTAGCAATACAAGAGCATTTTTATCATAATGTGTTTAAATATCCTGATCATTGACCGCATATTTTTTTTACATGTATTGTGGTATTGAACAGCTGGACCATCCATGGTTGTTGGTCATAGCTGTTGTTGGTTACCAGTTCTACCCCTATGAATGGACCCTTTTATTGCTGGTTACGTTTTTTTAAGTGTATGATTACTGTACTAATTGTTGTTCTTGTATTCTGTTGTTCCCTTATTCTTGCAGCACCTAGAGACCAGACTTAGAACCAGAATCACACCTAGAACCGCTTAGACCCGAGTCTTGTTGCTTATTTCATCAATTCTTTTGCTGCTCAGCTGCTCAAAAGTTCAGCCGTTTGCCGTGAGAGCGCCCTGCGGTAGTTTCTGGCCATGGCACCGAAAGCCGCCAAGACTGTTGCGCCGAAGGAGAAGGATATCGTGATACCACCTGAATTTTCACCATGATCAACATCAGATAAGAACGGTGGTCAACCATCAATATTCAGTATGAAGTGTCATTCACCTGTACTATCTCTATAAAATCAATTACAATGCTATTAACAATAGTACGTACAAGCCATTCTCAGTACCATAGTATTAATGGGTGCAAAGCCATGACAACTTGTGTACTCATTCACTGGTATCAATAACCATGGTGAGTGACCATTCTTTGCAGTTTCTCAGCCATGGCCGCCCATGGTGGATGAGCATGATTTTTTGCTCTGAGCATGGTAAGGCGGATCCATAGCAACCCCTAAGAAGTGATCAAAAATCAGCAGTACGTCCAATAGCCACGGTGGTACCTACATTGACCATCCAATTGCGACCATTTTTCATGTGGAAACCACCTGGTTTGGGGGGACACAATGGTGTTGGACAAAGCCATTTGTGGTAAAAGGGGTGGAGGCTCATAAACACCTGGATCTCCCACTAGTTGTGGGACTCCACCGCAATCAAGACTCAAGCTTCAGGCTTGCTGTTGAGGGGTTCTTTAAAATCCGAGAACCTCACGAAGTGTGACCCATGCTTTCTCAAAGTAGATAGTTGGTTGGTCAAACAAATAACCAGCATATTTGTTGGGATGATTGCTCAACCACAAATCAGTTGTTGGTACCTGTTGTCCAAATTTTCAATTACAAGCCACTTTATATACCACCATGATCCATTGATTGGGCATCTTGTGTAACTGTGTAAACCATCAATGAATCACTTCTACAACTATGATTAATCATCATCCACCGGCTTATTTATCATCATGACCCATTGTTGCCACGCGTTTGTTTCAGGAGGCTGAGAAGAAGAAGGTGGAGCCAAAGGTGGAACGGTGCAGCGAAGTCCTGCCAGGTAACATTCCTACAGGGTTGGTTGACGCGTTGGTTACCGATGGTTATAATGTTTACCCAGGATTAATAAACCCCAAGTTGATTTATAGGGGGTATCCCCTAAAAACCTTGGTTTTTCATTATAATTGTAACCCCCAATTAATCAACCTGGGTTTATTAATCCTGTGTAAACATTAATTGATAAATTGATTAATGACTGACAATTACTTAATTGATGTTAATTGATTATTAGATGATGTTGGTCAGTCTCAATTGGTTGACTGGTTAATGGTTGGTCGATGATGAATGGTGGATCAATTTATTGTTGTGTCTTGATTGTCATATAACTGATGGTTGCTGCTTTTTTCTTGGCAAGCAACCATCACCAACTGGCATCTCCTTTAGTAATTTTTGTTCAGCTGGAAGTGTGAAGCCAAATAAGTCGCTAATGATTCAAGTTGTAATCCTTCACAATACTACTACCATTTACCCTGCAGACTCATTGACCGCAATTATCAACCAAATCAGTCAAATAATTCATGGCGATTGGCTAGGAAGCAGTCTCAACCATGATGGTTATCCCATGATTGATCTGTATGGTTAACCATTCACCAGAATGGAACCAGTGTTTGGTAATCCAGCTATATCCACCTACTAGCCAAATCTAGCACGACCCGTGAGGCTGCTCTTTTGAGTTTAAGGGTTCATCTATCCGCTTGGACCACCATCTCCGTCCTGGAGTGGATGCCGTATGTTGGACCATCCCCAAGCTTAGTGATCCAGCCAGGCCCGGCTGGGGATATTCGAACTACTCCAAGATGGTTATGCTAGTAGGGACCCAGCCAAGACTAGTCACCAAAACTAGCTATAATACATGCTTATACTATATCCTACCGCATTGGGGTATTAGATACTCTTGGATGGCCAGTGGGTACCAACACTTGATCACCCAAAAAGCTGGCTGAATCCTCCGCCCGCGAGCGCAGCTCGGTCTGAGATGGTCACTGCGTGAACACCAGAAATCTATGGAAGCTGTGAAAGCTGTGAAGCAATGGTTGTGAAACAGTTGGGTGAACATGACATGGCCTCATCAGGTTGGAATATACATAATATGGAATATACAATTGAAGCTACAGCTCTTGTTGGTTTTGCGCTTCATCATTTGTGGGATTTACATCCTCAAATGGGTGTTTCTCAAAATAGGAGTACCCCCAAATCATCCAATATTAGTCATTTATAGCAATAAACCAACCATAAAATTGGGTCCCTTATTTTGAGAAACACCCATATACATATGGTTGTGAATTTCACCTTGTCCACATATACTCATCATCCAATTGTTCTGTCCTTAGGCTCACTCTTCCCTGCATGAAAACCGCATCGTTTTCCCAGCTGCCCATAGGGGGTAGTACATATTTGCCGGTTTATACTTTATACATGTTTTGTTTGCCTGAGTGAAGGGTTGAAATATTAGTTTCACACATATGCTTTTGGAGGAGGCATGCTCTTTATGGTGGACCAAAAGAAATTCACCTCACTCTCGATGTCAACCTCCAGGAGAAATCTTAATCATTGCTAGATATATTCATTTGCGGTCGACTTTTTGTATGTGTTTATCGCTCGAGGGCCGAAAGTCAAAATCATTATATCATCCCTGGCTTTTGATGTATCGTTGTTGACTTTTAGAATCCAGGATGGATTTGTCATAGAGCCTTTTTGGCGGACATACTCGAATGTCTGTACGGTTGTTAGCAGTATTAGCTATTGACCATTAATACATGTAGCTTTTGATTCGTAACCGCTGCCAACCACCGCTTGCCACGGTCACTACCGTTACTGAACCATGGATTGGGGGCACCTGTGTGCCTTGCTGGTGGCGGACTGCTGATGCTAGGCCAAGCCAAAGGCCGAGGCGGGTAGCAGAGTGGTGAAATCATGGATAGGTCGTGGGTGATGATGATCAGTGTTGACCACTGATCATTCATGATGAACATGCGTACATATGGGTATATCCATCCGAGACATTCCTGGACAGCAGATGTGCAGCTTAGGAAACAGGATGAACTAACCACGGTTGATCACCAGTTATTGGGGACTTCCAGGTCGTGAGAACCAGCGGTCGTGCTGCTGATCTGGGAATCCATTGGGGTCGCTGGTTGGTGGTTTCATTGCAAGCGGTGTATCCAACAGTTCTGAGGCTATACCACCTATACCTTTCAACAACACTAAGGGCGTAACTGCATAACTCCAACACTATTCGTTGCTTGGTGGTTTCAAATATGTGGCTTAGTTTCGACCATACCTGTACCATGATGTTTTAAAATCAAGTAGTATATGTATGTGTTTCAGATGGATTGTAACCGCCAGCCAGATAGTAATAACTTCCATTGTATACATTTTCTAAAATCAAGCCTTGCTTTGGTGCACAAAAATTGTATTTTTCAGTCTGGAATCTAACCCATGTTGTGTACATTGTCGTATCATATCACTGTAGCATGTGTTTTTTGCTGTGCGTAATCATTTGAACATACATGTGTTTGTTTTACTTGTGGATCTACGAATCTACCGTACCTGGTTCATCACGATCTTGGTTTGCCCAATCATACCCACCTATTTGATCAGTCCATCCATCGTTGTTTTTCCAGTCTGTCCATTTGTTCGTGTTCCATGTCCTTGTTTGCCTGGCTATCTATCTGATGTCGTTCGCTGGTTGTTTCTTTGATCTATCTGTTTTTCCATGTGGGTTAGAATCAAAACCCCCTCTACATCATGCATTCATAAGTTTGGGATCAAGATTCACACACAGGGTTTTGACTACAACCCATGTGCCTATCGGTCCCTGAACAAATGCTATCCCTTGCCGCCGGTCCTGACGTCACCGCAAGGAAAAGAAGCGAAAGGCAGAAGAAACCGCAGAGGAAGAGCCAGCGGCAAAGGAAGTGAAGGTGGTGCCCCCACAGGCACAGCAGTGAAGCTGTTGCAGTGGTGAGTCGCGATATCAGATCTGGTGCCAGCAATAGAGAAGCTCAATGCGTTGGCATTGTTGCAAAAAATGTAAATGTGTGTAGTGTACACTAAGCAGTAGTGAAGTTGACTACCTGGCAAAGCAGATCACAAAGCTCAACGAGAAGGACGAGAGATTGGGGACAGCACTGCTGACATTGCCAGGCAGCACACAGCAGGAGTCTGCTCAGGCCATGTCTCCAATTAGAGAGGCGGCAAGTCGAGGGACCGTGGCTCTTGACGACACGCCGTTGGCTTTGAAAACACCAGATGTCAAAGCGCTGTCAAAAACAAAGAAGGATGAGGTGCCAAGGCTGATACAGCTGGTGGGAAAGAATTCCGAGCTGACACAAACCATGCGTGGTTCTCCATTAGCCTTCGAGCGCTGTACAAAGGGCGCCGCTCATTTTCAAATGGGAAAGGTGGACACGTCCTCGATGCACGAGATCCTGTTTGGAACCCTGGGACGCGGCCCACTGCATTTAGCAATCCAAATTGCTATGAAAAACAAGAGCCGCAGAAGCTCTGGCACATTGGCAGTGCACTAAGCAGTTTCGATCATTTGATCCAGCTTTTTTGTTCAATTTTGAAAAGTTGAATTGAACCCCATTGAATATACATGAACATACTGACTGCTGGCTGTTGTTTCCCTTGAATTACAAGCTATACTCTTAGCCACTATTAGGCAATATCAACCACGGGTATGTGACTGGTTCTTGGTTTCATTGCTCAGGGGTACGCCACATTATTGGCTGTTGGTGCTTTGACATTTTATTGATTTTCCTATTGACTATATTGACTAATTACTTATAATAAGAAGTAAACCAACTATTTTTAGGGCTTCCCTATTTTAAGAAACCACCATATTATATAGGAATGCTTGGTTGATTGACTTCCGTATATCTTTAGGAGGCAATGTTGCCCACCAGGATCAACGGATCCGTGGGATCTGCCCCAAAAACGATATCTCCCCAGGATCGGAAATGTCAACTGTTTGTACCAAACTGATACATACTGGTACTATGAGAAGATGGTGGGCCTTATGAACCAACTGAAGGTATACCTTAGTATGCATGCATCCACATCCGTGAAACCATAAACCATTGCTGTTTCTTTGCTTGAGTTTTTCCTCATTGCGTTGAACGAAGTGTCAATCCACAGAGCAGAAGTGCACAATTTGAGTGGCTGAACCTGAAACAAGGTAGGATACATTTCTGTCACATAGACCTCAAAAGAGTTTGCTGAACTGCGCAGTGAATTGTCCCACTGACCGGAGGAGCGTTGATGATGGTTGCTGTTGGTCGATGGTTGATACTCAAAGAAGCGGCACTTTGAATCAAAGAACTCGTTTCATCCTACGCCACTACTAAGATCAACTAAGGTGAGTCGGTTAGTTTAAGTAGACTTCTGATCACTACCCCCTTGAATCCCCAAACCTGAGTTTTGAGCATTTGTTATTGGTCCCAGCTGGGTCTGGCCGCGATGGCAGCTGTTGAATCCACTCAGTTCTTGCAGCCGCGTTGCTAGCGGCTTTTCGAGGTGGACCACCATACACCCTCTTGTGGTTGCTACAACTTCTGGATCTCCCGAGATCAAGCACAATGGCCCCTGGAAGCCACGCGGAGCACTTGATGATTAGATATTATGCTTCTATATCAGAAGATTGGTAATGATTGATTGGTATATCATTTGTATATCATGACTCGCATGTCAGTGTATCATTCTATCATGATTTATTGATTTATCCATATAACTGATCATTTTCCCAGCTATATCATGAGAGAATCGTTGCTAACTACAAAGAATATCCCTGAAACTGTCATTATTTTCTAACTAGGTTTAGTGACCGGAGGCTAAAAGGTTGTTCTTTCAATCAAATGGATGGACCACAAAGGGCTCGCCATACGGAGCAACCTGGCACCAAAGCCATGAAACATCAAGGCTTTCCCAAGGCAAAACCTGGGTCATGACGGTCATGCCCCTCAAAAATGAAGGTCATGGTTGCCCCAACCGCAGCCAACCTCGGTGACCTTCACTTGGAGCGCTCGAACAGGTCGATGAGTTCGAGGAGGAGCAGGAGAAAACCGGTCCTCGCTTGTGCCACCTCTGAAAACTCCTGGACAGTGAGACCCCCAATGGCTGGCCACTGAGAAAGGGTCAGCCACGGATAGCTGGCCCATGGTCATGATGGATTTCAATGGATTTCCATGGATTTCCCATGTTTGGTGAGTCGGCGCCTCAGCCATGACGAGCTTTCGGCGCACCGAGCGCGGTCCGTTGGTTGATCACCCAGGTCGGGTAACCAACACGCCGAGTCATCAGGGCTTAGCACATTGGTTCCCCTCTAAATCTAGGGTAGCTCCCATGCATAGTTGGATGCTTACGAAGCAACTTACATGGTTTTTATATGTGTTTCTACTACAGACCTGCTAATGATTATTCACCCTTATTTTCATGGTTATTCATGTGATTGTTGAATCGTTATTGATACTTCCTACTGCAATGAATAACAACCATTTTCACAGTAATCAGATGCCTGTTCATCGTTATTCAATGATTAACTATGTTGATTGACTTGTTCATGTTCATCATTGAACATAATTAGTGTCATCATTCATCAACATAATTCATGTTCATCATTGAACCATTGATCATCATGGTCACCAACATCACCACATTTCATTTTTGTTGATCATCGAACCATTGATCATCATTGGTCACCAACATCACCGTGCAGGACGACGTGCCGGACAAAAAGCCCAAGATCAAGGGGGAGGTGACCTTCCTTGGGGCCGACCTGACGCTGAATGCCATCCCCTCCATGGGCAACAAGGCGAAACCGATGTGCTGCTTCGCGCGACAGGGAGTGGTTGGCGCAACTGATTTGAGCTGTCTTAAGCAGCCAACAAATTGATGAGCCATGGGTAATAATAGCTTGTTAATGGTTAATAATAAGGGATAATAACTAACAATAATAGGGGATACACCAGCAATATATGGCTATGGGTCGAGCAGTTAACCCAACCAATTTCATGAGGGACAATGACCAACAATTTCATGGGGAAAACAATGGTTAATGATAGGGGAACCAGGGGGACTAAGGGTTTTGACCCACTGCCAAATTAGGGGACAGGGATGTTGAATTGGAAATTGACCAGATATTTGTTGTTTATAAGGGAGTTGACATGGATTTTGAATTGAACATGAACCAGATAGCGTTGTTTATAAGGATTGATAGTGTTGCACCAATGATTATTTCGGCATATTGGGATAAAGATATATTCAGGATATTGTTTGATGTTCAGATGGTGAATTAAGCGCGTCATATCCTTGCTGCAACAAATCCAGATATTTGACCAACTACGTTGGCCAACAGTGAAAATAGGTGGCTGCAGTAGAAGTTGTCATCTTCGTGGGTGCCACTTCACCCGTGAGTTGGTCAAAAATCTTCAGAGATGTGTGGTGTTATTAAGCTCTCACCCCCAGGGTGCAATAATCACCTGCGGACGGCCACACCATGGATCCTCCCCTGAAGTGGGAGGATTTCTAACCAACCATGACCAATTTGGTGGTTCTTTTGGTGACCTTTTTGTTGAGCACCCATGATTGCCATTGGAACGGCCAGCTGGCCCTGACGACTGCTCATGGAAAGTACTGCACCCCAACTCAATCTGTACTGAACTTGTGGACACGCACACACAGACATGGGAATGGGTAGTTGTCATGCAGAAAATTGATGGTTGGTCACATCCTGACAGCTCCACAAGTGACTGGTCGCCGGAGAGTGATCCTTGGACCAATGTCACCATCGTAAAGTATACAAACAGTTCTATCATGTTGTAACAGCATCTTATTTCACCATTGTGTTCCCAGTATCTTGTTGTTAGCGCCCGCACTACGCGGTGTGATTTGGGTAGCCCGGACCGTAGCAGAAGTTCATGGCTCTGGCTGTTTTCCTCTTAGGCAGCAAGTGTTTTGTCATCCTTTCTGGGATGACGGCAGACAACTGACTGCAATTTCTCGCATTTCATGGCCTATCTAAACATTGGCAATGACTCGTTGAAATGGCAGCCCCAACGATGCTGGACCCTGGGCTGGACCGACATACCCTGCTGATGGCAACCGGAAGAGTCCAAAAACTTCTCTGATTTGGGGCGCCTTCTGAAGTTATCCTGGCAGCCCGAAGATCGCGCACTCCATGGTAGAAAATAGATGATGAACCTCTAAACCAAGCCAGCCAGTGCTTGGAAACTCTGTTTACCTGTTCAACTAGTTACTCTTTATCATTGTTTTTTATTCTTGATACCCCACAAGGTGGGGCCCCCTATTTACAAGTTGGTTGATACTCCATCTCACTATAACTATATCAACCACAACGGGTACCCATGCAAGTTATAGGCCAACTCAGCTAATGAGGGGAACTCTCCTTGTATTCTTCTTCCTCTCACGCGGTCCAAATTGACCAGCCGTTGGCGCCAGCTCTTGATGTCGTTGAACGAGGGAGGTATGCAGTACCTGATCGCTGGTGCTCGTGCCAATGTGGGCCTGAAGGGTGGCAGATACATGTTTGAGGCGGGGCCACGGGCTCAAGGCCATGGGACGGATGGTGGTACACCCATGTTGGGTTATGAAAAGAACAAGTTGTTGCAGAAAAAGCTGGACATGAACATGCACATTTTCCGAAGGGTGGTAAATCATGTTGGATTTTCCCCCGAAGATGGTTGTTTTGGGACATATCAGGCAAAAAAAACCAGAGGACATGGCCGTTATTGGTCATCAGGTGATGTTTTCAACCAATATTCAGATATGGATGTTGCATGACCACCATACTGAACC
>VSDK01028513.1:385324-408919 GCA_009767595.1 Symbiodinium kawagutii | reverse complement strand
AAACCGCTAAGGTTGGTCCCTGGTCAGCCACAGCACTTCAACTCACGACCAGCTATCCGGTGAACCCTGAAACGGGCCACCACGACTACTGCTACTGCTGCTGCCACTACCCACGTCTTCTACGACTACTGTGACTACTACCGCTCGTACAACTACAAAGAGCCATTACGACTAGCCCTACGATTACCACTACCACCACTACTACCCACTACCACCACTACCACCACTACCACCACTACCACCACCACCACCATCAGCTGCCACTACTACTACTACTACTACTACTACTACTACTACTACTACTACTACTACTACTACTACTACCCTGTTATACCATTGACTGTGCCATTATTCTGCTACACCACTACCACTCCTGCTGCTGCCTTTGCTGCTGCTATCACTGCTGTTGCTAGCAGATTCAATAGGTACTTTTTATCTGGTTGATTGAGTATTCACAGCCCAAACCAAGTAATTCAATGAGAACCTTTTCTTTTCTTATTTGATTTTTGGTTTTTGCCTCGTTCTCTTGGTGGAGGAAGGGACCAGGCAAAGTTTTCTTGTACATGAGGATGTCAGAGCATGTCAGTAAATTTGACCTTCAGAAATCCACCGCTTGTAGCATTTTGATAATGGCTGGTAGGGCCAACGAGTTCTGCGTTTATCCAACGCAGACTTGTGATGATGGCTTAACAACATTTGTCAATTTTCGGGTGAGAGTTGTAGCATTTTAGCGCAGTTTTAAGCTTGGCGATTCTCAAAAGCCTTGTTGGGAAAACCAGCGGCACTTATACGACCCAGCAAAAGGGACTTGGGTCACTGTGGATGACCGCAGCTCATGCAGGTGAAGATCACCGAGATGTATCACCCAACAGATGCTTGGCCAACAGGGCATTAGAGGGCAGTGCTTCAAAATGTTCAACCACTGACCAAAGGATAGCCAGCGTGGCAACCGGCCAGGGCAACAGGGGCAAGGCAACAGCAACAGATGGGGCAACAGCAGGAGCCTGTTGCAGAGACACATCCTGCTGATGTTCCAGTTACCCTTTTTGGCAACCACTTGAAGGAACCCAGTCAGCCACAATCTATCACAATGGAAGGATTCAGCACAAGAATGCACGATAGCAACTAGTGCATTTGCAAATTTGGGTCGCTGTGATACCGGCTTCGTTTCCTTGCAGAACTTACGGAAACTGTGACTAAGTTCTCACCTACCATCACATTGGTGATCGTTGAGAATTGTTAGAAGACAAGCATGTGGATGGTGTTGGTCAGCAACGGTTAATATGATTTGCAATGATTAACAATGGTTGCGGCATGGTACTGCTGGTCAATGTGAAACGGGATTTTAAACAGCACCTGCAGACTCGATGCATAAGGTTTTCGGTACGCTTGAACCACTGGATCCATTGAACAGTTGCACATGTCATTGACAAAATCGAGACGCAGTAGCGTTTTGGCCTGTATTGCATTCTACGTGGCAGTAGTGGAAGTCTGCTCTCCAGACATTTTTAGCCACATGCACGGTTTGTGATTGCAACAACATGCACAGATTATAGTTCCAGAAGAATAAGAACACACAGCAGTGGCCATTGTCCGGGTTGCGCCCCGGTGCCAGCACTCTCAGCCTGTAGCCCGAAAATATTCCCACCATTTCAAGGTAGTTGAGAAACGATCAAGTAGCAACAAATCCATCAAAGATTGCAGTTCAGACCAATTGAAATCCAACCAAAATCATGGCTAAACTGCGGTTCTCGGACTAATAGGACAATTGTATTATGGTGGTCTCTTCAAATGCGAGGGTAACCCCCCAATCATCCTTTTCTATCCTTTTCTATCATTTTGAGTAATAAAGCATCCATTTTGGAGGTCACCCATTTTGAGAAGCACCCATGCTTCTAGATTGTATATGGATCAAATTCTGCAGGGGAGTGTCACCTTGAAGTCTCAGGAAGCTTCCAACGCCCGACAGAACATCAGGCCACGATGTGCTTGGCGTTGGGGCGCCAGTTGGGGTGGTGGACTAGTGGTGTTTTTATGATCAATGATTTATGATCAATACCTCTTGCAAATTATCAAGCATCGCGCGATCGACTGCTTTTGGTCCTGTGTAGCTGTGGTTGTGGGGGTGATTTGTAGTCGGCTCTTAGTTGCGGTGCGGTTTTGTTGTATATTGTTTGTAGCATTGGTGAATTATTTTCGATTACCGTTACCGTTGTTGTTTTCTTGTAGTGTGTTGTGTGTGTGTATGTCTGTTGTGTTTGCCATTTCACCCCTTTTTGCTGGTCGTCGTAGAATCATTCTCAACCCGTCCTGAATCATCAAAGAATCGCCAGCCCCAGTCTCAACGATCATCATTCAAATTGTTAAACCCCAGGTCTAACCATCTTCAACCAACAACCCAGAGTAGCCATCGTTACCCACGAACCAAGTCCCAAGCATGTCCCATGTTCGTCAGGGCCCTCGTGCGCGTGGGTTTCTCCACCAGCGGTTCTTCTTTGATCCTGGGCGAGAGCGAGGTCCGGGCCTCGGTACGAAGGTGTTGGTGGTGGTCGTAGCGTGGGTACGGGCTGTATCCCATGTATGGTTGATCGTGTACGAGATTTATACACGACCATGTTTCGCCGTGGAAGTTTCGGCTCACAGTTGCAGTGGGACCCCTCCCTCCAGTTGGCCAGACCTTAGGGGAGGCCACTGGAGGGGAGGGGTAAAAGAAAGTAGAGCTGCTGGCCACCCTGTTGCCAAGAGCTCCTTCCTGAGGAAGGAGTTGAAACCGACCTGAGGTTGGTTTAGCTCCCTTGAGGGGAGTTGGCTGAGCTTATGGCTCTAGCCCGGCTTGAGAAGAAGGGCGGAGATCTGGGGCTCAGTTCACAAGATGTGAAGGATGCTCTGACCCTGGGACGCCCTATCTCAGACTTGGCATGGGTCAGTGGACCCGATCTAGCAGGGATGGCGGTGGCAGCTGCGGATGAGAAGTTCGAGCAAAACAGATGGCTCGAATACGAGTGCTACGACACTCGATGGCAGCCTCAAGGAAGAGGTGCCGTCCAACCGGACCTTTGGGAAGACAAGCAGCGAGGCTTGTTTACTGGCCGACATGGACCATCATCCGATGGTTACTATGATTACTACATCCAGAACCAGATGGGGGCGGAGAACGGCCTCTATCACATCTGCGAAGGTGAGGCCAGTAAATGTAAGCTGAGGAAAAACCGCGGGGACAGAAGAGAGCTGATCCATGTTGACAAGTGGAGGCTGCTCACTCCAATGAGCATGCTCAACATCAGCTACTTGAGCCAGCTGGGAGTGCGTGAAGGCGAAAGAGCCCTGGCGGAAAAAACTAGGGAACTCAAGGAGCCACTAGCCCCTCCAGCGGGTAGTGGACTTGATGCCGCACTGGCTGGGGGGGCGCGGCAGCCAAAAGTGCCTCTGACTGAGAAAAGGCACAGAAGGAGAAGGAAAGGAAGAAACGAAAAAGGAAGAAGCAAAAGCGAGGGAAATCGGAGGAAGCTGGTTCAGAAGAAAGCTTCAGCCATGACAGCCTGTCCAGTGAGTCTTCAGTTTTCGGGGCGGCCCCAGCCCGGGGGGGCCCTCAGCTGTGGAAGATCTCACAAAAGAAGCCCGGGCAGTTGACGAAGAGGGCTTTGGACGGGATGGCTCGCTTTCTGGCCAGTCGGTCGGAGGACGGAGCGGCCAATCCAACTTGGAACGGCCAACAGGTGGTAGCGTATCTGAACCAGATTATCTTCGCGAGTCACCCTCCGAAGGTGATGGGCCTGAGGATGGCGCGCGAACTCCTAACGTTGGCCATGAGCCTCGATCACCTGACATCAGGTCGCCTTGCAGAAACCAGCGACTTGTTAATCCAACGCTTCAAAGCTTGCGAAGTCTCGTTACAGGACAACGGATGGACGATGGCGAAGCACTTGGAGTTGATCCCACCTCAGGCCTTCGGACTGGCAGAGGAAGAGGAGAAGGAGTTCGCCAGTCGACAAGAGATGAGGGCCGTGAAACTCCGGGAGGCCATGCACAAGGCGACAAAGTCGAAGTAGGGAGTCGGCAGCGGGCAGTCTCGAAGCCCCGAGAGGCCCGTGAGCCATCGTCCTCGGTGGGGACAAGCCGAAGCGAAGGGCGAAGGAGGAGGAAAAGAGGACCGAGCCCCGGTGGCAGACGCAGTGACTCGCCCACTGGTGAGTTTCGACGAGGACATGATCCAGAGGCACCAAGCCGAGGGTCAGCAAAGAAAAGCCGCACTGAGGCCGGCTCACCCCGACGGAAAGGGGATCACACCAAGGGCCGAGGAAACAAAGGCAAGCAGTCCTCGAAAGGAAAAGAGATGGAGCTACTGGAAGGGGAAGAAAGGAAAGGGGGGCGGCAAGTCAAAGGCAAAGGGAAAAGGAAAGGAGCCAAGCTTGCCGAGCCCCAAGAGCCCCCCAGATCAGCAAAGAGAAGTCCAGCTGAAGTGAGCTCCCGAAAAATCACCGAGTTGATGAGCTGGTTGAGTGAGAATGAGCCAAAGCACTTATCGGCTGCTCAGATGGGAGTGCACTTGGTCCTTCAGGCGGTTACCCTCAATGGCACCCTGGGCCAATTGATTGAGATGTCCCTGGCGCCCACTCAGGTGGAGGGACGGACGAGGAATCTGTTTCCACTCCCCTTATGGCCTGATGTGCGGACCGAGTTGGAAACCATCATTGACAAGATGAAGTTCAAGGATCAGCCTGGTGAGTGGCGAGAGCGTGGTGACACCAAGAGCGCCGCCAACAGGGCCTTGAGGAAGCAAGGGCTGCTGGTGTGGCATGGGCTGGTTGTGATTGCCCTCAACTGGCTTCATTCAGATGGCAAGCCCACAAATGCAGTTGGCCCGCCAGGTGGATATGCTTCTAAGGCACAGGAGGCTGCGTTGGAAAGAATCTGGCAGATGGCAAAGATCTTTGTCAATGAGAAGCCAGAGCAGAAAGGAGGTGTACCGCGCACGCCAGAGGCCCCATGGAAAGGGGAACTGAGCAAGCTCCGAGTGAGCTACACCGGGGAAGTGGTCGAGAAGGCACAGCCCTTGACGTTGGAGCAGATCCTGCCAGGATTACCAAGTCCCGATCATGGGGGATTGGTCAATATCCTGGAGGTGGTGGATGAAAGGTTGGCACGCAAGCTGAAGCGGCCCGACCTGATGCTCAGAGAGAACATCGCGGAGCTTGTGCCCGAGCCACAGGTCATGTGTGGTGACATCGAATGGGCTAAGGTGGCTAAAGCCCTCTATGACCGCCACCTGGTGACCCCGGTAGATCAGTTCCCGGTCATTGATGAAAAGCCGGTGCTGAATGGAGCTTTCGGTGTGGTGAAGCCCGAGAAGTTCACAGAGGCTGGGGAACCGGTCCTTAGGATGATAGTGGACCTGAGGGCCTCCAACACGATTTTGGAGCAGCTGGAAGGGGATGTTCATACCCTCACTGGGTCGTGTGCCTTCCAGAAGTTGGTAGTGGACTACGAGGATGACCTGCTGATTTCAGGTGATGACCTCACAGCGGCGTTTTACCTCTTCAAGCTCCCGCCCAGCTGGCCGCAGTTCCTTGTGCTGAGGAAGCCGGTCCCTTGGGAGGTGTTCGAGCCCGGAAAGCCCGGCAACACCTTCATAGGATTGACAGTCCTACCGATGGGCTGGAACAGTGCGGTAGCTGTGATGCAGAATGCACATAGACAGCTAGCATTGCGCAGCGAGCAACTGCTTGGCGCGGGTCTGCTGGAGAAGGCTGAGGTCCGCAGAGACGCAGTGTTTCCAGACATTGATGAGGGCCCCATTTGGCAGGTATACCTGGATGACACCACCATCATCGAGAAGATTGATAGGTCGGTGACTGCGGCTTTGGAAGGGAAGCCTCCGGAAGTGCAGCAGAGGCTACGCAAGGCATATGCCTGGTGGGGGATTCCGACGAATGCTGCAAAGGCCTTGGAGAGAGTCCGCAAGGCAGAGCGCTTAGGTGCTGTCCTTGACGGGGAGCGCGGAGTCTTGAGAGGCTCCACAAAAAGAGGCCTGGAGCTGATGAGCCTTGGAGCCCACTTGAGGGCTGAAGGCGCTTTCAATAAGAAGGGACTGCAAATCTATGCAGGCAAAGCGGTCCACCTGCTGCAGTTCAGAAGGCCTTTGTTCTCAGTCTTGCAGGAGGTCTTCGTTGAAATCGTGAGGGCCCAAGAGATGTTGGAACTGAGGCCAAGTACGGCCGATGAGATGTTAGTGCTGGAGGCTCTGTTGCCCACCATGATGAGCAATCTGAAGGCGCCCATCGATCCCGTAATCACAGCGAGTGATGCATGTGAAACGGGAGGAGGGGCCTGCTTTGCTTCAAGGCTGAGCCGGGTAGGCGAAGAGGAGCTCCTCAAGCAGATGGAAGAGCCTCTCAACGAAGAGGCGCTGGTGTCCTTGGACTTTCGAGCAGGGGCAGAAAAGATCGTGGCGGTCGACCTGTTTGCAGGCATTGGCGGCTTGGAGAGAGCATTGCACCTGGCAGGAGTGCAGCCATGTTACTCGGTGGCGGTTGACAAGGATGCTGATTGCCGGAGGTGCCTGCGCCGGAACTTCCCTGGGATGGAGTTCTGGTCGGACATCACGACAGTGACCAAGGAGAAGGTCAAGTCGTGGCTCAAGAAAGTCCCAGACGCTACAGGAGTGGTGACTGGGATGATGGGAAGTCCTTGCCAAGGGCTCTCTACGCTCTCCGTGGACCGCCAGCACCTGGAGGATCCGCGCAGCAAGCTCTTTTATGCAGGAGCGGAGGTCATCAAGATGATCAAGGAGGTGGCGGAAGAAGAAGGGCTTTGGAGCCTGAATCTGGTTGAAAATGTGGTGCCTGACGAGCAGGACATCAGAGAGATGAGCCGTGTGTTGGGGGACTCACCAATCATGGTGGATGCAGGCCTTTTGTCAAGAGTGCGTCGACCTCGTCTGTACTGGGTGGACGTCGACTTGATGGACATGGAAGAGATCGAGGCCTACCCAACTGAAGAGTTCAGGGTCCTGCAGTATGGCTCGGGCTTTGAAGACGATGAAGTGTTCCTGGAGCCAGGCCACAGGTGGGAAGGAGGGGCAGATGCCAATGTGCGTTTCCCCACGTTTACAAGATCCATCCCCAGGAAGGCTCCGCCCAAATCACCTGCGGGAATTCGCAATACACCGCCAGATGCCGAAGAGCGTTGGCGTGCACATGATTACCGGTACCCACCTTACACGTACCGAAAAGAATTCATGATTCAGACTGAGGATAGCTTGCTCCAGCCATTACAGGCCAGGGAGCGAGAAAGGTTGATGGGGTTCTTGCCCGATCACACCCTGGGCATGGCAAAGAAAATGCCTGAGACGCCAGAAGAGCGACAGGCACTTGAAGACCAGAGATGTGCGGCCATTGGAAACAGCTTCCATACGGTGGCAGTGGCCAGCATCCTGGATGATCCCATGTGGTCTTTGGGGGTGAAGGACCTGCGAGGTCATCACCTCATCCGAGAAAAATGCACGAATGAACTGAAGGAGGCCAATCAACGAATGCAGTCGGAACCAACCTCAATCGAGGAGGTTGCAGAAGAAGAGGGCAGCGCTGCTCTCAAAGAAGAGGAAGAAGGCTATGGAAGTGACACCACTTCAATTCAAGTGGAGAAGATGGAAGGCTTGGATATGCAGCCTCCCAAAGTGCAGCCAGGGCCCGGTCCGGGTATGGCAGCAATGGAGGCGCAGCGGTCAGCTCAACTGATTGCTGCTTATGTGAGAAGGCAGGAGTATAGGGGAAGCGATGTGCGCCTTGACACCGGCACGCTCTACAGGCCGGATGCGTTTCCAAGAGCCACGATCAACCCCCACAAGTGGGAGTGGCACATCGCACACTCCTATCCGTTCCGTACCTCGGAACATATCAACATCCTTGAACTTCGGGCCCTGAATCACACAATGGAATGGCGCTTGCGACGCAGCACCTTTGGGTCCTGTCGGGCCATGCACTTGAGCGACTCCCAAGTCGTTTTGGGAGTGGTGGTCAAGGGAAGGTCGTCGTCACGCCAACTCAATCGACTCTTGAGGCGCCTGGCGGCCCTTTTAGTGGCAGGAGGCGTGGCGTTGGTAGTTGCCTGGGTCGAGACACATCTCAACCCAGCAGATGCTCCTTCTCGAGAGCATGAGCCCCAAGCGAGCCGTGGTGCTTAATGGGGCCACCAACGCAGTGCGCAAACAAGAGCGATTGAAGATTGGCAAGTTGAGTTGCCAAGTGATTCAGGACAAAACCCGCCTTCGATACCAAGCCAGCTTCAAAGCTTTTTGTGAGTTTCACCAATGGCCCCAAACGTTTCACTTGCCACCTCCAGATCAATTTGATGATTTGGTGGCTGAATTCATTGAGTTCCTTTGGGAACAAGGACACCCTAAATCCGAGGCATCCTATGCCATTGCGGCCGTGCAATTCTATCGGCCCCAGACCAAGCATCACTTACCTTGGTCATGGAAGTTGGTCAAGACCTGGAACCAAATCGAGCTTCCAACTAGAGCCACCCCCTTGACTCCGCAAACTTTGTTTTCACTTGCAGGCCAGTGCTTTATCTGGAAGCAAGTTAGAATGGGGTGGCTGCTCGTTTTGGGTTTCGCAGGGTTTCTGCGTACGTCAGAACTGCTGCAGCTGAAGCGCAAAGACGTCATGCTGCCCAAGCCAGGTCAGACACAAGAAGCAGTGTTGTTCCTGGAAGCTACCAAAACCACCAAAAAGAACTTCCTTCCTATCGACAAAGTGGTTTTGGAAGAGAAAATTGCCCTGCAGGCACTTACTTGGTTGGTGCAGGGTTTGGCTCCAGGAGACACACTGTCCCAAATGACCAACTATGCGTTCCGCAAGCTGTGGAAAGAAGTCATCGCTCATCTGCACTTAAGTGAGTGTGGCTATATGCCATATAGCCTCCGCAGAGGCGCAGCCACCAGTGCCTACAAACAAGGCACCCCACTCGACGTGCTGGTAACCAAGGGGCGATGGCAGCACATTCCCACAGCCAGGATTTACTTAGACCAGGGACTACAAAGTCTAGGCCAGCTTTCCCATCCCGCAGCCGCCCATGCACCGCTGGCCAGATCTCTCCAGAGGTTTTATACCGTGAGCCAGCAAGGGGCGCGTGGAAAGAAGGCATGAGTTGCAGCCGGTGTTGGGTCCTAGCTCCTAGCTCCGAGATGGAGTTGGTGACTAAGTCACCGGAGTTTGACCCTTTTAGCGCCAGGCCAAAGCAACTGCCTTGACAGATGGCACGGACGCCAGGGAAAAATGGCGGCAGTGCGCAGTGGGAACGGGCGATGGAATGGGAGTGTATATCTATATAGATTTATATATATATATTTTTTTTTACTTATATATATTTTCAAATATAAATATATATATATATATATAAATCTATTTATATATATATATATTTATTTATTTATTTATTTATTTAAATAATATATATATAGGCTGTATGATGTATATGATAGCATGTATGTATATGGTATTTATGTACATGTATGGGTATATATGGGTATATGTATATCCCATGTATCATGTTTGCATCATAGATGGCTAATATGTGCATGGTGAATGACATTTAGATTGATCTGGAGTGTATGTATGATGCATGTATTCTATGATCAATGAGTGTTCTTAGATCTGGACAGATCATTTGCATGTAACTGTACACATATCCTACTTAATGCATACCCTGGATTAATAAACCCCCCCCCTCTCAAGGTCGACAAGGTCGACAAGGTCTGACCATAGGTGTCCAAAAGTGACCACCCCCAAATAAACGCCCTCAATTGTTTTTAAATTGATTTCAATTGCTTTTCAATTGATTTCAATTGTATTTAAATTGGGGGGTTCCAGGCTTGTGGGGGGTACCCTTTGTGAGCTTCTAAAAAATTGTTTTTTGATAGATTTTTAAAAGGCGGTTAATAAAGAAAAACAAATAGACTTTTTCGGGAAATCTGAGCCCACTAGCCATGAGTAGTAATAAAACTAATAAGCAAACTAATTAAAACTAATTTAAAACTAATCAAAAAATTAATTTCAAAAAAAATTAGGGATCCAGAGGGGTTTGATTAGCTAGGGGGGATTTTTGGCTGTCCTTATCTTATCTGGGGGTGAAATCAGCACCTAATTAACTTTAGTAAGGACCAAGGTCCAGGGCTGAGGAGGGGTTTGATTAACTAGGGGGGTTTTATGAATCCTGACTATGCATTATCATTCATGTCATGGGTTCGTGCAAAATATGACATACGGTAGACCCACAGAACCGCACTTTGATTTTTCCCTCTCTCGGTTGGCACTTGGTATAGAAACATGGCTGCCATTCTGAACCGCCGTTAATCATCAGCAACCATTCACCACTACCAGTATGATGATCATTCCAAACCAGGCTGAACCATTAAATATCTATGAATTCACCATCTAAAAAAGCATGAATGAACTCTCAACCAACCAAAATTGATAACTTTCAACCAACCATTGCTAGCCATGGCTAGCCATTGCCAGCCACTGCCAGCCGCAACCACCCCCAGCCACTCGGTGTTTCCTCACTGTTCGCGCCAGGACTCCGTGTTCTTCGACAACAACGGCCTTTTCAGCGCTGGCAAGACCAGGGCGCCCAAGACCCTTGGTAGATTGGACCGATCCCTGTAGCTGTTACCCTTACTTGTTCATTGACCACCATGGGCCCCTTGGATCGACCATGAGTTGATCCAGTAATCATTGGGTGGTTTCTCATACTAGGGGCCCCCTCAGTATCATCCTTTAGATGAATCATTTTACACCAACCATTCTTGGGGTCCCATGCTTTGAGAAACCACATTTCCTAGGATGAATCACTAATTCCACATGAATGAGTCAAGACCATTTTCAACCATCATTCACCACACACCAGCCAAGATGGGAGCCCCAAAACTGGCTCCTGCACAGGGAAGTCACAAGACCAGGGGGGTGGGGATGATGCAACTGGTGCTGTTTATATCATGACACCAGCGTCAACAGCGTTGTGGTTCGACAAGGCTCCGATCACATGGCACAGGGATCCAACACTTTCAACTTGCAACCATACATCTGGGAAAATCAATGAATTTCCACAATCATGCTTAAGAATGTTTGATTGACCATGGTTCACTCGCTGGTTGATGCTTGATAGTAGGTGATGATAATCAAGAACGGGGGATCTACTAACCGGCTATGGGTCAATTCACCAACCATCCAATAAATGAGTAGTGAACCAATCACTTCAGGGGTACAGGGGCCTGAAGCTGCAGCCATACAGGAACGGAAACTAGCATTCTTCAAGGCTGGTACCCCAAACAGTCCCAAGCAGTGTCACATGATCATGATTAGTGGTTGTAATCAAAATTTACATACCAGAATAATCCAGAATACATACCAGAATATTAGTGGTTATAGATATTATCATCATTACTAGTTGTTATCATTACATACCAGAATAACTAAATACATCATCTCACATACCAGAATATTAGCATTGTTTGGTACCCCAAGCAGTATCACATTTACCGCTTGGACATTTGCTGCTCTGCAGCACTGGCAGCAGCTGGTTGGATTGGCAATCAAAGGTGACAACTTCGCCAGCACAACTCCGGTAGGTGGGATCGACATGGAACCTCCAGAGCACTAGGGCTCATAGCATTCATCAGGTGACTGGTGGAAATGGTGGTTTCTCAAATTGAGCAAAAATTGTTGGCTTATTACTATAATTTGTTAATAACAAGGTAATTTGGGGGTACCCCCCCATTTTGAGAAACTATTAGATGTATAATTTGGAGTCATCTACCATAACAATCCTGTGGAGTCTGATCATTCATTGTGAAAAGTTGCGAGTAGTTAACCCGTGGCGCGGCTGGTGCCCTCCCGGCTGACACTCAGGAGTTTCTCAAAGATGAGCAAAGACCAGGCCATGCTCCTGTGACCATGTCCGTGCGGTCCCAGCCTGGGTCCCAGCCGTGGAAAAGGTTTACTTCCCAACATTTGGGCCCCCCAGACCTTAGTATAAGTTGGTGAACATGACCGCGTTTACTACCAGTTATCGCAGATATAGCTAGCTTCTTAAACAACTTGTTGGCCAACTTATAACCAGGGGGGCCCACCTTCTACACTACACAGTTTAATATTTAAGCAGATGCTTTTCCATCGCAGGGGCGGATGGATATCTTGGATCCTTCTAAGGTGGGATGGTGTGTGTGTGTGTGTGTGTGTGCTTGTGCACCACCCCGGAGTAGTGCACCCCTCAGCATCAAACAGGTCGTGAATTCCTACGTTTTTGCGCGGATGTTTCCCCGATCGCACATATGCACATGCAGATGCGCAATTGCCAAATCTTATACTTTTAATCACGGGAACTAACGGCAGTCGCTGCTTTTGTTTCAGTGGTATGACATACCATGAAACTACATGTTGTAGTTGGCTATGTGATTCGAAAGTTTACAACTGATCAACATTGATATTGTCGACTTTGTCATGCCTCACCCCCACAGAATCTACAGGTGAAACTGTTGTGGATAGAAATTGTGACGCATTGCAAATGAAAGATGTTGGCATCCATGTGGATTCTAAACCACAATAAAAGCACGGACCCCAAAAGATGCCATGGTAGTTTTCGACAATTTCCTTAGATTTTGTACATGTTCAAGATTTCAGAGATAACACATGATAAGACTATGTTAGAACTGTATTAAAACTGTTTTTTTTCCAACACATTCTACAACCATATTAGAATGTATTTAGGCTCTTTTTTTCCTACACGACCTTGAAAGTTTTTTTGTTTCCAATAGCAGCCACATGTTGCAGGCCATTGCCATTGTGCTGAACTTGGATGAGAAAAGCCCCCACAGCAACACCGTGTCGTGGCAGAGGAACGAATTTGGATCCAAAGATCTCAGGTGTCCTCCTCTATTGTTGAAGTACACTCTGGTGAACAAACTTTGAAGTGGAAAATCCACTATGAATAATGGTTTCCCCCATAAATATGGTGATTTTTAGCTTCCAGGTTGGTTTGCCAGAGAGCATCTTAAACTGTTTTGAACCGATATCGGTGAACATATCAGAGGCATTGTTGATTGTCTTTCTCTTGTCAGCAAACCTGCTTTTGTTACGAGGCAACAAGACGTTCACTGTGTCAGTCATGTACAGTGCTATGGATACACTCAAGGTAGGAGTTTGACCACAAAACAATGGCCTTGATCGCTTTGGGGTTTCATTGTGTCGACAAGCGCAGCCATCATCCTGCAACCCTATTGAACACTTCGAAGTCTTCTCCGTGTATTCAACCACCCCCAAAAACAACAGGTTTGGTATTGATCCATAACAACATGGGTGCATGCAAAAATGAAAGTACCTCTTGTGATTGATGCCCCGTTTGAAAAAGCTTAGGAAGCGTGCTGATTGAGTTATATCCAGTGAATCAAACATAGAACCTTAAAACCTTGGGTCCCCAGATGTTTGTTGCAACAATTGTGCATCACATAGGTTTGCCCTTAGCTAATCAAGCACAGCAATGGAGAATCCCCGGTATTGTCGAGTAT
Source organism: Symbiodinium kawagutii (assembly GCA_009767595.1). Lineage (NCBI taxonomy): Eukaryota > Dinophyceae > Suessiales > Symbiodiniaceae > Symbiodinium > Symbiodinium kawagutii. The sequence goes on along the minus strand of VSDK01028513.1, from coordinate 395,355 downwards.
GTAGAATCATTTTCCGAATTTGATCATTGTTCACCCAACTACCTTTTATTGCCAACAGGTATGAACTATTGCAAGCCATTTGGCAACATCTACAATCAACTACTCTCACCTGTCAACAATCCACCGATGCTTGGGGTTGGTTGCAAGGACCGATCAGTTTGGTTGCTGTTGGTTTTGCTCTCCAGCTACTCACTAGATCCATTAACACCATTATAGACCATTGACCACAATCAACCAGACCTACCAGTTCGCATCACTAATCATAAGTCATGTTCAATCATAGTTAATTATCAACCATTGGTCCTCATCAAATATTATTCTGTAGAGACTATGAATTTCTGCTAGAAGCAACTATTCTTGACCTTGGGGTTAACAACTCGAAGCAACCATTATCAACCATCAGTCCTTATCAAGCATGATTCCTCAATAAAGTAGACACTATGAATTGTCAATGTCTAAGCATTTATTGTCACAAGGTAACCATTTTTTTCAACCATACCGTCTTCAATAGACATTTTTTTGGGAGGTTAACAACCAGAAGTCACTGCCATTGCAACATCCCAGGTCAGCATCTTCAGGGACGGGGTTCGATCCTGTAAGCCTCGCAAGCTTCCGGAGCCTTGGAAATGGTGGCGGCCGGGGCGGATCCCAAGGACTGTTTACATTGGTGATCGGGGGGAAGCCATGTGACAGTGGGTCAATACTAACCAACCAACTAATGAGGATAGTGACCAACAATAATAAGGGAAACAATGGTTAATGATAGGGGAACTAGGGGTACGGGGTTTTGACCCACAGCCATGTATTGCATAATGGAGTTTAGTACATTTGATCGCACAATAAGCCACTGGAAATGGAGTTACAATTTTAGCATCCAATGATTCTCGTTGACTACCCTTTAAACATTGATCTAAGCCAATGGGAATGGTGTTTATTACAGTTTATTTCAATGCTTACTTGATTCCCGAGTGCTACACATCTAGGGGAGCAAGTGATCAACTGCAAAAGCAACATGCTGCGGATATGTCAGGGTCAACGAAGATGGTCAGGAAAGCATGAAGAGCGCCGTATGATGGTTGTCCATTGTCAGAGGCTGGCCGTTGTTCCACGACTAAACTTGGAATAATGAGGAGATTTGGAATTTTCCAAAGAGGCTCCAATGTTCTTAATTTGATTCAATGGGCATTCTTGCTTGATTGGACTCGATATGTTCATGAATAAGTGTTGTGTATTGTTGTTGAAGGATCATTCACCAAGATTTGTCAGCCTTCTGTTCGAGGATGAGTCATTATATAGCCGCCGTGGCCGAGATTGGTCATGTGATCACGCCAATCAGTCGCCACTAGACATGGCAGTATCCATAGTCCATAGTGGGTACCCCCTGGCGAAACAAGCAAGCGAGCTGGGAGTACATGAAAAATCCTGCCTGTGGCCGTCCAAATTATTTGGAAACAACCTATGGCACATTTGTTTATTGGAATGGGGTCCCAGATTTGGCATGTTCCCTAGAACTCACAGGGACAAGATCATAGCTATGGACATCCACCATCAAACATCGTGACAGCTATTTTCAGCCTAAATTCACCAATGATATTCATTATTTGACATTTCCCACTAACCACAATGAACAACTACTCACCCATGATTAAGCATTGATTATCATTAATCACAACATGAATCGGAAACATTCACAAACAATATCACCATCATCAACAATCACATGTGATTTTGATGATGTTTTTGATCATTTTTGTTCCTACATATTGTTTGTTGGTTGATAAACTCATGAGTCTGGGTGGCGAACCAAAGCACCAAGCAGTAAGCATCAACCATGTCAAGCATTCCTCATGATGAACCCTGACCACCTTTGAGAAACCCAGCGGCGGCGCCATGGATGGCGCCACGTGCTGCGACGGTGGTGCAGCAATTGAAGACTGCCAGCGGTGTCAACGCTCTCCGCATCTTTCGCCAGGCCCAGTGAACGAAACGCAAAATCTGCTGCTGTGGTTTTAGATGGTGGCTGGGCGTTTCTTACAGGGTTATAACTTAGAACCACTAAAGAAACAACTGACTCGAGTACAGACTGTGAAACTGTGACAGTGTCATCCACCATTCAGTCTTGACAGAGCATGCTGTGCAGCCAGTTGTTTCGCCACATACGTGGCTCAAGCGATACGATCGCCATCCCGTGTCTTGGAAAAAGGGCGCGGCGTTCTCAGTGGGTTGCCTTAGTTCTTTGCCTCCAGCTCAGCTGGTAGCGCGGAGCCATGGATGATGATTCCTCAGTTCCACCTTCGAATGAGCAGGCAGCAGCGCAGCCACCTGGGGAGCGACCGACACCTGAAACCCAGCCACGTGACCCGATGATGAATGGGCACTCAGAAGCAGCAGCAAGCGATAGCCGTAGAGAATGGGATAGTGCCGAACACTATGGATGGGACTCTAGGCATAGGTCGTATGATGCTAGCAGATGGTGGGAAGACACGGGTGGCTGGCAGCCATCATGGTCTCAGGCCGCTGGGGCGGCTCCCGAGGCCACAGGAACTCAGAATGTAGCTCCTCTTCAGACTGTCCAGGACTTTGTTGGAGAATCTTGGACTAGACCGTCTGGGTGGGGCTCGCAGTCAACATCAGGCAACTGGGCGCACTCTTCCTTAGGGCAGCGTTCGCAGCACTGGGATCATCAGCGCTCAGATGACTGGTGGAATGATCATGGCAACTATCGAGGTGACCTATGGCATCGAGATCCTTGGCAGCAGCATGGTTCGATGTGGCACGGATGGGACCAGTCGCCGGGATGGACCAGTTGGGGCCAACAGGCTTCTGGATGGGGGTCTCGCGATGGACAATCGAATCGTCAGGCATGGCAGGATGGGCCCGCCTCACGTTGGCCTACAAGCACCAAGCCTGATTTCAGTGATCCTCCTGCATGGCCCGGATGGCAGCACCGCAAATACTGGGTGTTGGCAGTTCAGCGATGGGACAAAGGTACCGACGTGCCACTACATCGTCGGGCTGAGAAGGTGCTCAGGGTGCTGGGATGGGAAATGCAGGCAGATTTTGAACATCTGTCCGAGACCCAGCTGTGTTCTGACCAGTACCTCCACCTCATCCTGGCAGTCATCAACAACAAAGCTGGCGTGCGAGAAGATGACGACAAACGTCGCACCTTCCGTGCCTTGTTTTCGGAGTCTCAGAGACGCCGTGAAGAAACATTGGCACAGTATGCCGTTCGGCGGCAGCGTGACTTCGTCAAGGCTGCTGGATTTGGCGTTCCTCTACCAGCAGAACTACAAGCCATCATGTTGAAGGAGGGAGCCGTCCTCAGCGACCAGAACATGCAGAACTTGACCGCACTGCTACAGGGCCAGGATCACGATCCTGACGCAGTCTCACGGGTGCTCAGTCGACTGGATGTTCGCTCTGACAAGCTGGTTGGCTTCGCTGATGACGACCAGGCTCATGAGAGCTACATCACTGGGACTGACCCCGAGCAGGAGACCGATGAAGATGCCGACACCGATGAGGACAACCAGGTCGTCCTTGAGGAACTTGACGGCTTGGACCTCACCGAGGATCAGGTCTCTGAAGTCTTTGCCGTCCTTGAGACGAAGAGATTGGAAACGAAGAAGAAGAAGACATGGAAAGAAAACAAGCTCTTCAAAGCACATGCTCGGAAAGATCGTGGCTCCTTTGTTCGAGGTGAAGCAGGCTCCTCAGCCCTTTTGCGGGCATTCCGGGAACCAGAGACAAGCCTCGTCGAGAGAAACTCAATAAGGAGCAGCTCAAGAAAATCTCTCGCTGTCGGAGGTGTGGGAAAAAGGGACATTGGGAAGAGGATTGCAAGCAGCCACCAAAGTCCAGTCCAAATCCCAAGATGCAGGCCTTCGTGTACAGCAGCGGAAGTTCAGGACCACCGAGCAGTGCATTCAGCTACTTGTCCCTGAGCCAGATCCGTGAGACTATAGCCCAGGTATCCAATGCGAGTGCGGTGGTCGAGGACTCTTTTGTGTTCCTGACCATCCCATCTGGAGATGCCATCCTCGACATCGGCGCCACCCAGGACTTGATTGGAGCTGATGCCCTTCGAGCACTCAGCGATCGTCTGAGGCAAGTTGGTCTCCGACCGGTGAAAGTGGACGTGCCGGTCTCGACTCCTTCCGGCATTGGAGGCATGGCAGCTGTCGACAAAGTGGTTCTTCTCCCACTTTCTCTCGGTGGTCAACCAGGAATTGTTGAGTTCACCGTGCTCAAGAACGACATACCACCACTTCTTAGTGTAGGATTGCTGGAGCACCTGAAGGCCAGCATTGACTTGGAGAAGAACCAGGTCAATTTTCGGGGTCTTGGTGTTCAGGTTCCCCTGACACGTCTTTCATCGGGACATCGTACAGTGTCTCTGGTGCAGTGGTCAGGTGGCCCCTTTCCTGTCCCAGATGAGATCTTAGAGAAGTACCAGATCCAACCTGGAGCTTTTGACATCGCGTGTGAGGACTCCTCCGCATACATAAAAGAGCGCTGCGGCACCGTTTGTCCCCAAGCAAGGCATGTTCATTTTGACCATGGCTTTGGTTTGGAAGACGGTGGATGTTCAGGTCAGTGTCACAGTGCTCATGAGCCCAATCATGAAGAGTCATGTGATGTCACAGATGTTGTTGTCAACTCACAAGCTCACACGATGTCAGCAGTGAAGCCGATTCAGTTTGACCTCGGCACCCCTGCAACTTTTGGTTCAGAAGACACCGGCTCCTCAATGGGCAACTCGCTCAATTGCGGCCATCAATTCGCTCCAGCATCAGAACGGGACAGCCATGGAGAACACCCGGACACGGGAAAGTGCCAACTCCGAACAGGCAATCAGCCTATGGAGCCGACTCATGTCCCAGGTGCTGTTTGCTCTGGAGGCCAGCAGGATTTCATTCCTGCGCCTGGCCACTTCAGAGCTGTACACCAAGAGTGTCAAATCAGAGAGGCGTCGATTCCTGGAAGAGGCATCCGAACCGGGCTCATGCCTGCACCCCGCAGCTCGTGTTCTACGACGTGGCAACCAGTACGCCAGTTGGACGGTGTGCGGTGCCGGCGGAGTGCGACTGAGTTACCAGTCAAAGGGCCGTCCAGCCAAGGCCAAAGCCAAGAGTGCAGCACTGACCCGTCACGAAACTCGGATGGCAGCCGCCCACAAGATGCAGGAGATGATGCCTTGGTTGACTCCCAGGACCGAGGAGACACCTGTGGATGCCGTCGAGGAAGTTCAAGCACGACGCAGTCAGTGTCGACCGCCAACCAGCAGTTCCTCCTCGGAGCAGGTGGAACAGCTCAATGTCTTCATGCACAACCTGATGACAGGTCTCTCACAGCAGAACAGCCAAGTGGGCCAGGCGATGGAATCCATGACCAGTACCTTGAGGGAGCTGGCCTTGGGACAAGCCCACATGCTACAGATGATGCAAAGCAGTCAGGCCAACCAGCAGTTGACCGTCGAGCAGATCCAAGCGGCAGCCTATCAGGCCGCCACTCAGGGATGGGTGAACGTGCCTGCGGAACACGTCCACCTTCCGGACCAGGACGTGGAACTCGAGGGCTGAGCTGGCCAGCTCAGTTCTTGGTGATGGCCACCGTTGCTTCTGGAACAGTTTTGGAAGCTCCACAGTGGTCTGCAGAGTTGAAGCAGTTCATGCATGGTGCTGGTTTTGATGATGAACATTCCGTAGTCTTTCGGCAATCTTCCCTTTTTCATGAACTACCCGCACATGACCCTGTTTGTCAACAACCCGATTCTGGTTTATGTCATGCAGATGTTCTTTCAGATCATGCACGTCCTGCAGTATGTTCACCTGACCCAGTATATGCACACATCGATCATGGACATGTTCACGGTTTTGCTGATTGTGATGGTGATGATTCTCAACGAGGGGATGGTTGTTGTCAAGGGCTTTCACACGATTCGGCTGTATATGATGGTGATGATTATAAACAAGGGCATGGTTCTTGCCAAGGGCCTTGTGGTAACGTACGTGGAAGTGATGTTGGTGTTCACGGGCATCGTTCATGTGGTCCACATGCAGATGACGTTCGGGGAACCCTATCTAGCCTTGGTTGGAAGCAGGTCTCCTATGAGGATCCACTTTGGGGCACACCATGTTGGGGCGACCGATCTTCCAATCTGACCTTGCCAATGGGTACCACTCGTTGGACTCACCGTTGCCTCGCCTCAGGTATGACCTCAGCCGCAGACCTGGAGCGCGCCGCTGGCGCCGTTGCCTTGTGGCGGAGGACCACCGATGCCAGCACAGGAGAACTTTTGGAGAACCAGCCAGTCATGGATCACCATGGTATCAATCATGTACCCCCAGAACCAGATCGTGATGTACACACCGAGTTTTGGTTGTTCCCCAAGACCTTGTTCAACGCTTTTCACTGGGCTGATGGACTACATGACTTTGTTGGTTTCGATGAGCACCTTCAAGTTTCTCCACATGGACCATTTTGGGCAGTCAAATCACACCATCTTCACAACGCCATCACCGAACTTGACGGTCGAGAATTTCAGAACGGCCGCATTCAAGCCGACTTGAATCGATGTCAAGAGTCATTCCTTCAGCTGATGCAGCGCAGTTCACAAGCACAGAGTGGTGTGAAGAAGCATGGATTAGATTTTGTTGAGTTGTTCTCTCCTCCAAGGATCGCTCCAGTGGCTCAGCAAGCGGGGCTCCGGACGAGCTCCAAGGTCTTCGACTTGGAGGCCGGTTGGGATGTTAGGAGAGCCACGGACCGTCAAGCTTTTAGGCATTTTCAACGAGAGAACACTCCACGTTTTCTGATGGCTTCACCAGACTGTAAGCTCTACTCACGAATGATGAATGTGAACTGGGATCGAATGAGCACGACCGACATTGCTAAGCTGGTCGCAGAAGGAAGCTTGATGTGGAATTTTGCTCTGGAGAGTGCAGAACGACAGATAGAACAAGACTCCATGTTTGGTGTTGAGCACCCATCGGAAGCCTCATCATGGAAAACTCCAAGAGCTCAGAAACTAGTACAGCGTCCAGGTGTAGCACTCATCACGTTTGATATGTGTGAGCTGGGTCTGAGTGTTGTTCCGTCAGGGGAACTGTCACGTAAGAGCACCAAGATCGCCACAAACAATCCCTTCCTCGCACTTGCATTAGCACAGCGGCAGTGTATGAGCAATCACAGCCATTGCCACTTGGAACATGGTTTGACCAAGAAAGCTAGAGTATATCCTCCCGCTCTCTGTCATTTGGTGGTGAACTCCTTGAAAGAAGCTGTCCTCTCTCCTACATGTCCCTCTTTCCCTACCTTTGGCAATGATGCTGATGAGTTTGAAGATGCTGATCCAGATGATGGGCGGCATCATGAGGCACATGGTGAGGTTAGGTTCAAGGAAGATGCTGATGAGTTGGAGAAGGGAACCCCTCAGGTGAAGGTCACAGAAAGTCAGAAGAGAGCCATCATGAAAGTGCATGTGAACACTGGACATCCTCCCACGGATCAGATGCTTCGAATGATGAGGGCCGCAGGAGCTCTTCCACATGTTCTCCAGTACATAAGAGATGAGTTTCATTGTGATCAGTGTTCCGTTCGCCGTGGTCCATCCAATCGGCGTCGATCGCATTGTCCCAGAACATTCTCCTTCAACAAGCTGGTTTCGGTTGACGTGCTGTATATTCAGTTTGAGGGCCAGTCCATTCCCATTTTAAATATGGTTTGCATTGGCACAAATTACCAGATAGCACAGCGAATTCCCATCCCAGATGGACTCAGTGGTGGCACACCCACGGCACATGCGGCTTGGAGACAATTCCTGCAGACATGGATTCGATATCTTGGACCTCCCACGATGATTACTTGTGATGGTGGTTCCGAATTCAAAGGTGTCTTTGAACGAGGATGCGAGCAGATGGGTATTCTCCAACATGTCATAGTGCCAGAGTCACCCTGGCAAAACGCCAAGGCTGAGCGTCATGGAGGTTGGTTGAAAGAGAAACTGGACAAGGAAATCAACTCAGGTAGGTGTTCCTTTGGATCTTTGGCCGAGCTGGATGAGTTTATCGCTTCGATCACAGCAACCAAGAATCGATGGTACAACCGTGGAGGATTCACCCCCACGGCCTTGGTGTTCGGGGAACTACCCAGAGTTCCTGATGAACTCTTGAGTGATGATTTTCCCGGCCTTCAAGGACTTCACGATGCTTACTCTGATCCCTTAGGTATTGATGAGGCAGCCAAGGAGTACCGCCGACGACATCAGATTCGTGAAAAGGCAAAGCAGGCAGCCATGGAACAGGCCAGTCATGAGGCAGTCTCTCGAGCACTTAGGTCAGCCACTCATCAGTCAAGGACATGGCATCCAGGACAATGGGTATATGTGTTTCGTAGAGGCAGGCCTTCACAGGAGCTTCATCCACGAGACCGTTGGGTTGGACCAGGTGTAGTTCTGCTGTCAAACAATCGAATCGTGTATGTAGCAATGCGAACCAGATTGTGGCGCTGTTCTCCAGAGCAGCTTCGTGCTGCAATGCCATCAGAGATTCTCGGAAGAGAAGTGTCCACAGATCCCTCAATGAGTGAGCTACTTCGTCAGGTGCTGTCAGGCAGTCAGGCAGGTGCAGTAGATGTAGTCAGAGAAGGTGTTCCTCCTCCAGAGCAACAGGTGCTTCCAGTTGAACATGAAGATGTGCAGATCGAGAGAAGTTCCCTCTCAGAAGCCCCTCGTCATGCTCCTCTTGAGACAGCACCTATTCCACCAAATCTGATCCCGGTTCCTGATGAACCCATGGAATCACTTGAGCCATTTGTCCCTCCCACTGAGCAAACTCGTGGTTCCAGAAGGCCATCGGTCAGTGAACCAGCCTCAGAACCATCAGTCAGTGTGGGGGATGAGCAAGATGTGAGTACCGTTCCTCCTCCTACTTCTCCTTCTCGGGTTGTCACTGAGATGCCTTCCGCAGTCCGACCCTCCAAGATCCCACGTCTGGCTCCCATTCAAGAAGGTCCAGGTGAAGATAGTGAAACAGTGGTCACCAGAGCTCCAGGTACTCCAGTCGATACCCTTTTTAGAAGACCCACATCAGCTCCATCCTCCTCGGCTTCACCTGGTTTTCCTCCGGGGTTGACTCCGGGTGAGGAACTTGGATCAGCTGAGCGAGTTCAACAGCAGATTCGCGAATTTGAGCAGTTGGGTTCAGGTGATGACTCACTACCACGTCGGACACTTGGAGACTTAGCACTTGCCAGGCAACAAGATCTCTCAGATGGACTAGGAGAAGGCTCAGGTGAGGATGATCAACTTAGCTCTTTCCTTGCACATCCGTGGAGTGGAACTTGGGAGACCTTCCAAAATGGAACCACCGATCTTTTCCTTTCAGGCAACAGTTGGTCCTTTCTTGCAAAGAGGAACGATGAAATAGACCTTAAGGATCTGTCTCGGGCTGAACAAGAGATGTTTGACAAGTCCGACCGTTTGGAATGGCAGGCAATCCTTGATTCAAAGGCAGTCAGTGTGGTGTCAGGTAGTGAGGCCAATCGACTCAGGAAGCTTCATCCTCATCGGATTCTCTCAAGTAGAATGGTCCGAAGAAAGAAGCCCCAACCGGGGATTGGCTCCTGGAAGGCGAAAAGTCGGTGGTGCCTCCATGGCCACGCTGATCCCGACACAGGTGGTCTGTTGACATATGCTCCAACTCCACAAGGGGAGGGACTTATGACCTTTCTCCAAACTGCTCTGAACCTAAAGATGAAGCTCTCCTTTGGTGATGTCAAAAATGCCTTTTGTCAGTCGAAACCGTTGTCACGACCAAATGGCCCTCTCTTCGCAGAGCCATGTTCAGGCCTCGGTCTCCAACCAGGGGACTTGATTATCATCCACATCCCCGTTTACGGCCTGGACGACGCTCCAGCGTCATGGCGGGCGACTGTCAGTGATTTTCTTGTGAATGACTTGAACTTTGAAAGGAACATCGTTGAACCATGTTGGTTTACCAAGTTCCATGAGAAGACTGGCGAACCAG